>CAWUFW010000062.1:600000-1157500 GCA_963921515.1 Calotriton arnoldi | reverse complement strand
AGTTATAAGGCTTCACAAAGATTATTTTGACAACTCACAGACCCTATTCCAGTTAGTAGGGGAGTACGGCAAGGATGTGTATTGTCGCCTACCCTCTTTTCCTTATATATGAATGACGTGGTACGATTCCTCTCCCAAAATCCTGCCGATGCTCCAACCCTAGGGGGGACAATATTGTGACCCTCTTATTCGCAGACGACACACTGCTGGTGTATAAAACCCCAGGGGGAGGCTACAGTTACTCTTAAATCAATTCAAACATTTCTGCGGTATGCGGGGTCTAGAGATCAATACCAACAAAACGAAAATTATTACTCTAAACCCTCACAAATCTTACAGAGGAAGGCCAATCTTGGGATGAGCATCACTGGAAAGAGTAAGCACATTCGATTATTTAGGCGTAAAATTATCCGAGAAAATGTGTTGGAAACCCCATGTTACAAAGATGGCCCTGAACAACAAGCAGATAACAGGGACCCTGGGGAAAGAACATCGCTCGTCGTCAAGCAAACCGGTTGCTGCTGCTCTGCAAGCTTACTATCTAAAAGCAGTCAGTTCTGCTTTGTATGGGTCAGAATTATGGGGTTTTGACAAATTAGAGGAGCTCAAGAGATCAGAGCATAAATTCCTAAGATGTTTGGTGATGTTACCCCAGAGCACCCCGATTCATCCCCTTATGCTAGATATGGGAAGACGATCGATCACCGATATAGCCAAGCTTCGCCCATTGCTATTTTGGGCTAGAATTAGGTCGACCCCGGAACTCTCCTCATATGCAGATTCTATGGCGGAAGTAATCCATCTTGATACCCGTAAAAATATCTGTTGGCTGTGCAATATAAGGAGGCTCCTTCTAGACATAGAGTTGAAGGGTCCCTGGGACAACTCCAATCCATCTTTGCTCCAAAAAAGCATAGTAAAGAGGCATTACTGGGACTGGGTCCCACAGGTAAACTACCAGAGATATTCTTGGGGGGAAGTTAACAACAGAATTCAAGCTCCACAAACAGATCAGCTTCCTGGGACCTTACCTTGATTTAATACAAACACCACATGATAGAAAGCTGTATATTCAGCTCCTTCCCTCTGAATGACTTCCAACGTAGATGGCTCAGTAATGCACAAACATTGGCAAACTGTCCCGGGTGCAAGGCTCCCACTGAATCCGTGGCACATGTCATGTTTGCCTGCCCAGCTTACGCATGGCCCAGATCAAAATCGTTAAAACAGATTTGCAAATAAATGGGCACACGCAATTACCGGTGGCCGTGTGAATTCTTAAATCAGACACAAGACCACTGTACGCCTGTGCGGTCACCAAGTTTCTTGGTCGCATGTGAGGTATTGGGGAAAAGGATCCAAGGTAGAAGATTAAGAATGGGGGTTAGTTTGTCTTAGAGGCTGCGGCCACACAGCTACCTTTTATCATACGTTATGGGATTGCCCGCGGCTTCTACAGATATGGGAAGGAGCCACGACTCGTATCCAAACCGCTTTGGGAAAGACACTGACTCTTACACCGGGGCTGGGTCTACTCAATGTGTGGGCGGCAACAGATCTCACAGAGGTGGAACAACAACAGGCCACGCTGGGGTACACCCTAGTCAAAAGAGAAATAGCTAGAGGATGGGGGTGGCCAGTTCTCCAACTACGCAGGCATGGTTAAAGGAAGTCGATAAATGTATGATTGCAGAAAAGGAAGTCTTTATAACCCGGGATGCCCAAAGAAGTGGGACAAAAAATGGGGCAAGTGGAACGTCTATCGAGGGACTAACTGTATCTCCCCAATGTTGGAGCTTGAAATGAGGCGAAATAGAAATCGAGCAATGGATAAGGTGTAGAAGTGACTTTCTTCCCCATGTTAATGTACTGCTGTATTAAGTGCTTGCTGAAATATTGATTACAAATGTATGCATAACTACGAATGAAACTAATAAAAAAGATTTTAAAAAAAGAATGGGGGTTAGTGTCATTTGGTTATACACCCCATATTGTTTTACTGTGCTCTTGTTATAATCTTCTCTCTCATACAAACAATACATCTAGGCCAAAATTGAGTCATCCACGAGCGTTGGGAGTACTGATTCAATTTGAGGATCTTTTAGTGTGTTTGGTTTTTAACACAGAAATTGCACAAACCGAGGGGATTTTAACAAGAATGTTTTATTAACATTATTGTAACATTGATGCACACATGCATTTTATAGTTTGAAAGGTTTCTTTTTTTAAATTCATCGATTTTATATTAATCTATTGTCGCTACCTATTTAAAGTCAAATATCGTGGTTTTATACGTTGGTCATTGGTGTCAAACTGTGATTGTGGAAACGTTTATGGCTACTTTTATGGCAAGTATGCCAAAATAATTATATTTAACTATAAATAATCAAAAAACACTGATGCTGTCAAGTCCATGGTTGTTTAAAAGGAAACCATGGTTAGTCTGTGCCTTCAATCTCTGCATGTAATTTTTCCCAATAGACAGGCTTGCAAACCAGTACAGCCATTTCTGAAGCAAGGTCAGCCGCAGTAGCACAATGGAACACCTGTCCTTTCACCACAGAGGGTTTTATGGAAACAATACGGCCCCCAAAATACATCAGTTGGGAGTGATTTATGCTTGCATTCTCTGCAGACCCTGAATTTTTTGGGGAGCTATGCTAAACACCCAGTTAGCTCAGGCTTTCCTAGCAGTGGAGAAAGCACAGGCATTTCCGAGACATTGAATTGTCCAGACGTCCTAGTGAGATTGAGTGTGTAGACTCACTCATGTCAAAAAACATCAATCATTGTAGGCCTGGCGTCCTAGAGGTCAAACGTTTCTGAGATTTGGCAAGCTGTTTTGCCTTGTATGAAGCGCAAATTACTTGGAAGGTGCACAGGCAGTCTCATGGTAGGTAGACACAGATCCCCAGTCACACAACTCTCAGTGGACACCTCTCTTCAAGGATGGGGCATCAGTCTCACTCTTTTTAACTGCTTAGAGGAAATGAAATAATGCAGAACTACTGCTACACAACAGTGTGTTGGTGTTAAAAACAGTGTTTCTAACACAGCAAGTGTTCCAAAACATCTGCAGGCCAACATGACACCCATGTACAACATTTGTGAACAAAGAGGGACACATTTATTATTTCTGTCTAAACTTTCACAACAAATGTGGCACAGGATGCTCAAACACCAAATTCTTGCAGCACATTTTCACGGCACAGAAAACAGAACTGCTCAGCAGGCACCATCAAAACACGAGTGGGAATCTTATATCCCCAAATTATCAAACTATATTTTTAAAGGTGGACACACCTAACAACTCTGTTTGCCGCAGGACAGAGCGTACAATCTATGCAGTTCTCTCATTGGTCACAAATCCACCTATGAGGATGGTTGATGTATGTTTTTAAACCTACCAACTACTGTGTACCAAATTGCCAGCAATTTAATAGCACGGAAGACAACATGGCGCCTAAACGTGTTTGCGAAAAATTGCTGTTAATAAATATTGAATGCTCATCGAGTGTGCCGATCCCTGTTTTGAAAGCTGTTGTTGAACACGTAAATCGTACCCACGTGCTCGGATGCACCTGTCCTGAGTTTGGCGGTTGTTTGGTGGGACAAGAGAAATGCCAGTATTATTTTGTATATATGTTTTTCTTCCATCTCACGTTTTAAATCACAGTTTTACTGTGCTTCTACTACACTTGTCTCTGTTTCATTTGTCGTTGTCTCGAGCGTGTACAAAGTGTACTTTCAGCTTTTTGACATTCAATTCGCAAATGTCATGTATTATGATTTCTAAAATTGTGCGTCATCAGGCCCACCTCTGATGGTCGAATCAAGCCAACATCTTATCTACCACATCTGATCTGTTGTCTTTATCCTCTTCCTTCTACTCTCCTCTAAGGCTTTTAATTCATCATAAAATTTGCATTGTGCATCCTCCATTTCAAGATCAGCTCTTGTCCTTTTTAGTCCACAATTTTTACTCTTTAGTTATCTGCAAAATTTGATTGATAATATCAACAGTATTATGCGCAAAGAGATCACCTGTTACGGGTCTCAAGATGAAAGTTACCAATCCATTTTCTAAGTTTTCCAACCAGTTGGTAACTTTCGATAATCCCTTGCCTGCGATTTCCCAAACACAGTCTGTTTTTAAGTCTTTTAGTCTGACTCAAGAGAAGCCTAAAATCTGAATATCTGAATCAACTCCCATAACGAGCTGTTTTTCCACAGTTAAACTATCATGCCTACATGTGGGAAGGCTTCAACCTACTTTGGGAAAATGCACACAATGACCAAAACACATCTTAAACCGTTGCAAAGGGGCATCTCTATGAAGTTCATTTGCATCTGGTTGAAAAGACCTGCAGATTTACCAATGTGACTCATGACAACCAGTGTTTTTCTTCCTGGGTTTTGTTGCTGACATATTACACAACGATTGGATAGTATCTCAGCAGTTACTCTAAATCTGGGATTGTATCACAACTGTTGGACAAGGCGCCATTGCATCTCTACCAATATGTGCGGGACCGTGGTAGTGCCTTGCCAATAGTGACAGTAAGCTATCCGGCAATACTGCCAACAATTAAACCCACACGTCAACTTCCCTCTTGGTACAGCCTGCTCGCACCCAACCTTGCTGTTCTGCTTCTGTCACCTTATCCTGCAGCTTCCTAACCTTCTCCCAGTATTTTAAGGCTGACAACATCAAATTATAATCCTTGATGTGTTTTTCAAGATCTTTTCGTTAAATGTGTGCGCATTCATAGCACAATATCTTGCCATCTCATCTGTCTCGATATGGCCATCGACTGTGACATAGTCGGTACCTTGTCAGTGAGCAACACATTTCACAACAGCAATTTGGGTAGGCAATTGTAGGGACTGCAAAAGGTTCCTCACACACTCTCCATTTCTTATAGGAGACGTCATGAACACACACTGTGACCACAACTGCCCAAAGTCATGTACGGCTCCAAAGCCATACTAGCTGTGTCAATTGCAACTCAAAGCTGTTCTGAAATGGTACATGCTCGTGTCAGAGCTATAAGCTCTGTAACTTGTGCGGAAAACACTCCTTGCAACTATGACGCTTCCACAACACCTCCAACTGTATACACAGCATATGCAGCTTTCAGATTCCCCTCATTGTCTCTCAAACAGGAACCATCAACAAACAATGCATGATCAGATTCAGGCAATGTCTTATTAGAGATATCAGGAAGCAGCTTCGTACACAACTCTGTTAAATCCAAGCAATCATGCTCGACTTCATCAATCAAATTCTCATTTCCATGCAGTGGCATCAAGGTAGCTGGGTTCAACACTGTTCATCTCTTCAGAGTCACATTCTCTGCGCCCAACAAAATCTGCTCGTATTTAGTCAGGCGACTATTGGTCAGATACTGTGTTCGCATACGAGTTAACAATAGCTCCACTGAATGGGTCAAGAATACTGTTGATGGAGGACCCATGACAGTGCGTTCCCACTGCTCAAGGCTCACACACGTAGCTGCAACTGCTTTCAGATACCCGGGCAAAGCAGTCGCAACAGGGTCAAGTGTCGATGAAAAGTAGGCAATAGGCCTACAGTTGCTTACATGCATTTGTGTTAACACTGAAAGAGCGCAACCTTCCCTCTCACTGCAAAACAGCACTAAGCATTTATTAAACTCGGGCATTCCCAAAGTTGGTGCCCTGCAAAGACATTTTCACAGCTCTGTGAAGGCAGCCATGCATTTGTCATGCCAGGGTACAGGATCTGACACGTCTTCGTGTGCCAACCTCTGAAGAGGTTTTACTGTTAAGGAAAATTTCGGAATCCACTCTCTGCAATAGCCCACCATTCCTAAGAATGTGCGGACTACCTTTTGAGTAGCTGGAGGATTCATGTTAAGAATCGCTGAGATCCTTCCTATGAGACTTTCCTCGCTCCTTTCTCAATGTGATGTCCTAAGTACAGGACTACAGTTTTGCAAAACTATCGTGGTCGGGGATACTTTGTCCATTTCTGCCAGATGGTTTAGCTAAGCAATAGTATCAGTTTTGCAAGATTCTCTCATTGTTGGCGCCACCAGTAGGTCATCAGTGTACTGCACTAACACTGAATGATTTGGCATTACCAGAGACTCCAGATTCTTTTTAAGGACCTGGTTAAAGATTGAGGGGTTCTCCGTATATCCTTGTGGGACTCTGCAACATGCCAAAATACGATTGTCGAAATGGAAAGCAAATAAAAATTAGAAATCTTCATGCAATGGAATTGAAAAGGAGGCCTGGCACATGTCAATGACTGAAAACCACTCGGCCTCACATGGAATCTGAAATAAAATCACAGCTGGATTTGGTACCACGGAACAACATGGAACAACAATGACATTCACCTTTCGCAAATCCTACATAATGCGATTCTTGCTATTCGATTTCTGCAAACGCATAATAGGAGAGTTACATGGACTTCACATTATCGTCTTCAGAATCCCTGGCTTAATCATTGAGTCAATCACAGGAGTAATTCCACCAATGGTATGTGGACACGAACTGTATTGTGGGATTTTTGGAAACTCCACATTTGGTTTGATTGTTAATTAGTCGGATATCTTTACCTGTAAAGTCCCAGACTTCAGGTAATACTGTATCTCTCAACGGGCAAATCCTTGCTTGTCAGGAGCGCATACATCGTCACAGCTGACTTTTGTTGGGCAAGTTTGAAAACAACATCCTCATCATTTGTATGCAAGTCAATTCCTCTGGGTGTGCAATAAATCAAGCAATTCAATTTGCAAAGTAAATCACGTCCAAGTAGATTCACTAGACTTGTGTCACATACCACAAATCAATGACAATCCTCAAAGGATGCTATTTTAACAGTAACGAGTTCTGAAATTGGGGTCTTAAACTTTTTATTAGTAACTCCTATAACTTGGATACTTTCTCCCGACAAGGGTAGGTTAGGAACCTCTGTTGTTCTTACAGTAGAGCGGGTAGCACCAGTGTCGACAAGGAATGAGATGGGATTCCCATCCACTTCTCCATTCACATAGGGACCACTCTCGTCTACCTCTAGGGCTGCGTCTTTATGCTAACTGGTCCTGGTCACTGTCATCCAATTCAGTCAAATATTGCTGTGCTACATTCTGATTTTGGTACGCATTTTGATTAATATCATATCTTTATACCTGAACATTCTGTTGTGGCATTGGAGCTTGGGGCATTTGCATTTGCTGTAATATTTAGAATTCTGCATTCTCTGTCCTTGCACCTGTTGAGTTTGCTTCATGTTATTCCCTTGAGACTGTGCACATTCTGCATCTGATTCCCTATATTATTGTAAACAGACATACATTTGTGTCTCCAATTTCCAAGCTTTCCACACGCATGACATGGATTTGTCTTTTTCAAAAGCGACACCTCAGTACCTTTTCTAGGATCTACAGGATTACCACGACTTCTACCTTGCGATGGGAAATTCTTCTGTTGAAAACCATTAACACTCTGCGTCATGGAAGCTTGATTATAACCTCTCTGTACCTGTCCTTTATCAGAACCCATCTGATTCTGACCTTTCTGCATCGCTTTTATTTGTGCAATCATTAATTTCTCCTTGAGTTTCTTATGTCTCATTTCGGTATTGTCTGCACAATATTTTGCGAAATGCTAAATTTGATCCACTGATTTACTCTGCCAATAAAGTTTTTACTGTCAAATCATGTTAGAAATCTCAGGTCTTAAACTCATAATGAACTTGTAAACAAATTGTCCCACATCTTTCTCTGCAATAGTGCCTGATCCACTATACTGTTTGAAAACCTTTACCAATCTCTCATAAAAGGCATCTACTGAGTCTTTCAGTTCTTCAGTCGTCCTGTCAATCTGCATCCAATCAATTTGGGGGAAATTTTAGTCTTCAGGTGAATTATTACCTGTTCGTATTTCCTCATTGCCTTTGGAAATGATGCACCTGTTCTAGAATCCCTAAAATCTGTTTCTGGCCAATCCACAAATCTGTTGGTACCACAATTTCAAACCAAGTATTCAAATCAATCCACAAAACCTTTGACATTTTTGCCAATCGTTCTACTTGCCTGTACGATTCCACTGGTTTTTCTCTCCATGTAGGGAAATTGGTTGTAAATGATAAAATGTCTTGTCCACGGTATGTGAACATAACCTCCTCCAGGTACTTCTCTCATAGGGAGCATTTGAATGTCCTCAACTGCCACCAAAAACAGCAGGTGGTGACTGCACTTGAACTAGCTTTGTTTTCTTCTTTTTCACCTATCTGCCTTCCCATTTTTCTCTTTCTTCCCATTTTCTGATTAATATAATTAGTTTTTATCTGTAATTACTTTCCTGGTGCTCTCATGTTTTCAGAGTCTTTGTCAGTAAAATCTAACCTCTAAGATTTTTGTAAAATCTTTGAATCTCCAAAGTCTACACCATATTTCTGAACCAATTCTGCCAATCTGTCAATTTTTCTCATCTTGTAACTTTACAGAGAAACAATAGTTTCTCCTCCTGATACACATCTAATCTTGAAGGACTATGTGTTCCCTGAATCATTTCTTATAATTCAACTTTTAATCGGCTCATGTCCATGAGCGGTTTATTCTTCTGCACTAAATTTTGAACTGAACTTAAACCTGTAACTAAATCTGAAGTGAGGGCTGAATTAGAAACTGAAGTTTGAAATGAAACTGAATTCATAGCTGAAACTGGAACTGAAGCTGGAACTATTGCTGAATTCTGATTATTCGCAGTACTTTATCCTTTATTCTTCAAATTCTGGAGAAGTAAACCCTGATTGCACTCCTGTACTATTTAAGTTCAAGCTTCCACTAGTAAAATTGGTGCTCTTTCTAGGTTGTACATTTAGTACGGAAGTATCTGGAACTGAAATACCTTTTGCCTCAGTCATATCAGAAGTGTGATAATTCATTCAGGAGGTCCACTCGGTTGGGTACAATAAAAAGGTGGAAACAGCGGCACCATTCTTTGCGTCATTTCAGCTTGTTTCCGATTAGGGACATCATTCACAGTGGCAGTAATTTTACTGTCAGATCTGAAGAACTCCCATGTACTGTACTTACTCCAGTAGATGCAGTCAAGTTGTGAATCGTATTTACCTGTAACCCAGACTTGTAAAGGGGCACAACAGGTCCAATAGTAACGGGAATAGTCAAAGCATCTGGAGTGTTTGAAAGAATTAAGCTTATAGGAGCTCAATTTTTTGTCCTGCCGCTCACAGGAGAAATAAGCATAGATTCCCTTGGTACTTCAGGCATCAAGGGAGGTGTGGAGTTATCTCACTTGGAATGGAATGTTGGGCCTGTTGCCAGGCTGGAACATTATCCTTTGAAAGGAAAAAGAGTAGTTGAAGCTGTGCTGGAGGTACCTGTGACTTCCTCTACAATAAAGATATATATCTTCTCATTTTGCGTGGAAGTGGATCTTTACATTGGCGACGAGGATGGGATTGGAATACTTACCGACTCGCGCTGGTGCCACGCACTTGCTTCTCGACTCGCGCTGGTGCCACGCACTTGCTTTTCAACACGCGCTGACTTCATTCTACAATTACTTACACGGCCCGATTTCCTGTAGAAAGTGCACGCAAACCACGCATTTCGGCAGCCATTTTGGAAAGTTGGGAAGAACCTTTTTATCAACAATAGAAAGCACAACACTCCTATGTTATCGGTAACGAAGGAACCATTAACTCCTCAATTCTTTGCACTGAACTTCGACTCGAAGGCATCGACTCCTCATTTCTTCAATCTAAACTTCTACTACTGACTGTCATCGGTAACATGGAACAATAATTTATCATTTAAAGAAGCAGACATTTCCTGAGGAAACCAGCATTTCTCCAAACAACATCCACAACATCCTGGTTTGTTATTTCAAAGTTTTTATTTTAGTTTATTGTATTAGCTTGTTGTTTCATTTAACTTTTAATTCCTTACAGGTGGGACTATTTGCATTTTGTATTTACGTTGGGTGGTTAATAATGTCTGACCAAGGTTTATCTACACCACCAACTTTTCTTCCTACTCCTGGGGACCCTTCTATTCTTTGGAAGGATTGGAAAAAATTATTTCTTACATATATCCATGCTACTGGTGCAGATAAATATGGTCCTGTGCGTAGACAAGCCATCCTACTTCATCACTTAGGGGTTGAAGGACGTCGCTTGCATGAAGACCTCCCTGAGATCTCTTTGGGGATGGGCGATGGTCAACCAAGTAATGTTTGAGATGACTATGCAAATGTTAGACATACGATTTACTACTAAGGTGAATGTTGTGCTAGAAAGGCATACATTTTTTTGTCCACACAAAAAATAGATGAAGACATTGCAACTTATGTTGCCGCCTTGAGGGGTCGTTCACTAACTTGCCGTTTTGAGGGTCTGGGAGACTCTCTCATACATGATCAAATAGTGAGGTGTACTAACAACAAGAGAGTACAAGAAAAATTACTTATTAAGGATCCAGCATTAGATGAAGCGATTCAGATAGCCAAGGGATTAGAGCATACTGATTTATGGATAAAAGAAATGGAAAAATGTAGTAATTCCATAATATCAAAGGAGCACGTTGTCAAAGGGTCCGAAGTGCATGCGTGTGTGGATGAAACTAAAGTGGTGAAACAAACTATGAAACCTCAAAATATGCCTTCCAACAAATTTAATGACGTTCCTCGAGCAAGCACTGGTTCTCCAGGGTTCAATGCAAGGGTAATTAAATGCTATAGTTGTGGTGCTCCAGGGCATATAGCTACCAGTGCCAAATGTATGGGCAAGAACGTATTATGTAGAGCTTGCGGCAGGAGGGGTCATCTTGCCAAAGTTTGCAGGACCAGGACTCAATTTGGTCAGATACAAGAAGTGGATGACACGTGTGAGAGTATTCAAGAGCTGATGTGTGTAGATGATTCCGATGTTCCTGGGGAATCATGCTATGATCATACTATCTTGGATTGTGGTATTGTTAGAGAAAGTACAAGTAAGTTAGACAAACCTCACTGTGTCATAAATTTGGATAAGCATGATGTTATGATGCTGGTTGACTCCGGAAGTTTGTATACACTATTATCCAAGGATATGTATTCCAAGATGTGGAAAAGTGAAAGTGATGTTGAGTCTTGGACCAAGTCTGATATTGAGGCTGTTGGTTATGGTGGTAAAACAATTGATATCTTAGGACTGAAGTGGATGGTGATTTCATTTAATGGAAAAAAGGTGTATGGTCGAGTATATTTAACTAAACAAGGGTCCAGTTTACTAGGTTGGCGTCATCAAAAGGATCTAAATATAATTCGCAATCCTAATGCTAATGAGCCAGTTATGTCCACGATAGTGCATGACATTGATACGACATATGAGACAAATTTAATGGAGAAGTATCCTGAGGTCTTCTCTGATAGGTTGGGTAAGCTCAAGAATTTCTCACATAAGATTATCTTGAAGAAAAATGCGGTGCCTATCGTGCATAAAGTAAGGAATTTACTGTATTTGATGAGGGATCCTCTACAAGAAGAGCTCAAAAAGTTGCTTGCACAATGTATCATAGAGCGCATTGAGGCCTCAGAGTGGTTAGCTCCCTTCGTAGTTGCACCTAACGATGGAGGTAAAATTCGCTTGTGTGGATTTGCGCGACCTGAATAAGAGCATTTGGGTAGATAGGCAACTTCTACCCAACATCTCAGAGATGTTAACGGCTATGGGTGGTGGTGCTATCTTTAGTGTGATCGATATGTCCGCAGCATATCACCAGATTGATCTGGATGAGGGATCAAGACACCTCACTTCATTTGTTACGCAGCTGGGTGCATTCCGGTACTGCAGGATGCCATTTGGCTTAACATCTGCCTCAGCGGTGTTTCAAAGGGCGATGCAACGAATTTTTGATGGTATGAACGATGTCCTGTGTTTCCAAGACGATGTGTTGGTTGTGGGGAAGGATAATGTACATCATGATGTGGTAATGAACGAGGTTCTGAAGAGAATGGAGAGTAATGGGCTGACCATAATAAAAGAAAAGGGCCAATTAAAAAGAAGCTGTGTAACATATCTGGGGCATGAAATATCCAGTGATGGAATCAAGCCTAAGAAAAGTATTATTTCTGCGATCAAAGATGCTCCCACTCCTCATAACAAGGATCAGTTAAAGTCCTTTCTTGGCTTAGCAGAGTATTGTTCGAAGTTTGTGAAGGGGTTCACGGAAATAGTTGAACCTCTGAGGGTGCTAATGAAGAAAGGGGTTGTATTTGAATGGAATGACATCAGTGAAGGAGCGTTCAATGAGGTAAAGAGTAGTATTATGCGAGCCCCGACTTGTGGTCATTTTAATGTCAAAGCAAAAACTCTTGTTACAACCGATGCCAGTGCAGTTGAGCTTGGAGCAGTTCTGACTGAAGTGAGTGATGGAGAAGAGAAAAATATCGGATTTGCATCTAGGAGGCTGCGAGATGCGGAATTATCATATTCGGTAATTGAAAAAGAAGCCCTAGCATGTTGTTGGGGCAAAAAACACTTTAGATATTTTGTTAGGGGTTTACCATTTAAAGTCCGCACAGAACACAAACCCCTTCATTTATTTAAGGGAGGCAGGGGTTTGGAGGGTAGTGTTACTTCCAGAATTTCCAGATGGATGTTGTCCGTTCTTGAATACAATTTTGTGGTTGAGTATGTTAGAGGTTTAAGGAATGTTGTAGCTGACTGCTTATCAAGGATGTCGGTGGATGAGGTTGATGCAGATGTGGATGATGCTGTTGAGGTGGTGATTAAGGGCGGTAGTGAAGAAGCTGCTTTTGACAAACAGGAATGGATGAGTGCCATGTTAAATGATATCTTGCAACGCGTAGTAAGGTGTGTATTGGAGGGATGGAAGAAAGATATCACTGAAGATGTTCGCTTTAAAAGTTACCATCATGTGGAAGCTGAATTGAGGCTGTGTGATGGGAGATTATTGAGAAGGTGCCAGTTGGTACCACCGGTTGGACTGAGGAAGAAAATTGTGAACATTGCTCATGAGGGTCATTTGGGAAGAAATATGACTAAAAGGAGTGTGACGAGTAGCGCACACTTCTATTTTGCCCGGAAGGCCTCTCGGATCACTCGCCCGTCCAACTTACCCTGCGCCTACGGAATCGACGGACCCCGTACAGGTGGCGCATGTCCCCGTGGCTCCTCCGTGACGCCAAATATCAAGAGACCTAGCGCCTCGCCATCGCGGATTACCTCCGGTTCAACGTAGGTACCTCTCCGTCGCATATCACAATTTGGGAGGCTCTTAAGCCCACGATTAGGGGAGCAGACATTAGTTTTCGCACGGGGGATAAACGGCAGCGCTTAGCACAAGTGTTAGAATTGGAGGATCGCCAAGGCCGACTAGAGTCCCAAATGTTAGAAAGGTCCAGCCCCAGCTCTCACCGTAACCTTTTACACGTCCAACAGCAAATTCACCAGCTCCTTACGGATGGTGCTAAAGAGGCGTGGCTGGCGATTCAGCACAGGATCTATCAATGGGGCGATAAGTCCAGCCAAATGCTCCATAGGCTGTGCCAGGTCAGATCGACTCCGATGCAGGTCCCTCTTCTGAGGGCCCCTGACGGCACTCTTTGTACCTCCCCTGAGGCTGTGGTCCAAGCCTTTGCTTCCTTCTACGCCGCTCTGTATGAAAAGCGGGAAGTAATAGCAGAGCCCCATATTGACGAATTCCTCTCGGACATTCCCCCCTGCCGATTGTCAGACCAAGCGCTGGATTTGCTGGATAGCCCCATCACGACGGACGACCTACAGGCGGCGTTGGCTAACATCCACCCGGGTAGGGCTCCGGGCCAGAATGGCTTCCCTAGCGACTTTTTACGCCCACATATGGCGACCTTGGGTTCTCACTTACTCGAGGCATTGCATGAAGCCTTTGAACAACGTGTCCTGCTGATGGTCTGGCGGCACGCTGAAATTGTAGTTTTTCTTAAACCCGGCCGTCCCCCTGAAAATCCAGCCTCTTATCGCCCTATCTCCCTGCTAAATTTGAACCCAAGCTCCTGGGGAAAGTTCTGGCCGACCGCCTTCGTTCTTGTATCCAAGACCTCGTACACCCAGACCAGTCAGGCTTTATGCCACAGCGCTCCACCGGACACAATATTAGGAGAGCCCACAACGCCATCGCTGGTGCCTCCGGCCCGGGTCGCCCGGCGGCTGTTCTATTGGCCGATATAGACGAGGCGTTCGACTCCTTGAGTTGGACCTACCTCTTTAAGCTTCTAGAGGCCGTAAATCTGGGTCCACGGTTCATAGCTTATGTTCGGCTGCTGTACACTGACCTCACCGCCTCAGTTCGTGCGGCAGGATGTTGCTCAGCCCCCTTTCCCATCCACAGGGGCACGCGACAGGGATGTCCCCTGTCCTCACTTCTGTTTGCCTTAGCGATAGAGCCCTTGGCGGCGTGGGTGTGCCGGGACCCCCTGATCAGTGGGATCGACTGGTCACAGGAACATTCTGATAGAATTGCGCTCTATGCAGATGATGCCCTTTTCTTTATGTCAGACCCATGGTTCTCGGGGCCCCGTGTCCTCCAAATCCTTCGCATCTTTGGCGAGACCACGGGTCTCAATGCCAACCTGTCCAAATCTACACTTTTTCCCATTCACGGGGACCAGCGGAGTCAGGCCTGTGCTTCGGAATTGATCATTGCCGAAACTGGCTTCAAATACCTTGGGGGTTTATATTTCGCAGTGTCCCAAGGTCTCCTGGGCGCACAATATTGCTCCACTGCTCCCGGCTGTTCGAAATGAGACGACGATCTGGTCCCAACTAACCCTATCGCTGTACGGAAGGTCCGCGATTTTTAAGATGGTGTCCTTACCACGCCTACTCTATCGGCTCCAGAATAATCCATACTCCATCCCTCCGTCGTGGTTCACTCAGATTAATGCACTTTTGAATAGATTCTTCTGGCAAGGGGGCGCGATCCGAGTGGCGCTCTCCACATGTACACAATCCACGTATTGCGGGGGTATTGCGGCAGCAGATGTTCACGCGTATTACTCCGCCTCACACCTCCTAGTGATAAATGAATGGTGGTATGGGCCCCAGACCAATCCGGCATACGCTGTTGAGCGGATCGCCATGGCTGGGACCCCCTTGCTCCATTTCCTATACAGCAATGCATCATTGGACACGCTTCCTCCGGCATGCCAGACAGTCATACAGACATGGAGGCGTGCGGTCCGGTCCATGGGTTGGTGGGGTAGGCTGACAGTCTCCACTCCCCTTTGGCAGGGTACCTATTTGCGGCCGGCTTCGGCGCTTTGTGGGTTCCGCAAATGGGACCTCATTGGTATTTCCACGCTAGGAGATATTATGCAGGGGACCACTCTTAAATCCTTTCAAAGGCTGCAATCGGATTATGACCTACACAAATCACAGTTCCATCGCTATTTGCAGCTTCGACCACAAAATTAGGCATATCTACCAGACACTCAATACACACACCAGGACCACTATCCATAAAACCAGAGAGGCATGGGCTGCGGACCTGCCGGCCCTCTCAGATGATGATTGGGCCGAGGCCTTGGCCAGCCCTCGGTATGCAGCTGTGTCCACCAGATACAGACTTATCCAGTTTAAATACCTCCAAAGGGTATATTACACTCGTCATAGGCTATGGAAAATGGGTGCAATCCAGTCTCCTATGTGTCTCCGCTGCCGCGCAGACAATGGGTCGTTTTTACACACGGTGTGGAGCTGCGCAGCAATTCAGTCGTTCTGGTCCAGTGTGTCGTCTTGTTTGGGCCGTGTCCTGGCGTGGGATATTCCGTTAGACCCCAGATTAGCGCTTCTACATAGCACAGAAGACATTGGGGGGAACCGTTACAAGAGACACCTTTTATTCTTGGGCCTTACGTTAGCTAAGCGAGACATAGCGCAGCACTGGAAGGACCCATCCCCACCCAGCGTCACTAATTGGAAAAAGGCGTTAGATAGATGCATGTCTGCTAAAATTGTGGATTTCCAGGCGAGAGGGTGCCCACAGAAGCACAAGAAGATGTGGTCTCGGTGGGCCGCGTACAGAGGTATAGATTTGTCCCTATTGTCGCAGGTCGCCACTTCTGATCCCATTGAACAATTGGTTGTGAGCAATTCACCTGTTTAGTGCACTGTCGTTGATGATACGTGGCTGGGAATTTATACATCATTTACCTGTAATGTTTTTTAAATATGTTTGGTGCGTCTTGGAGGTGCGGGGGGTTTCTTGTTTCCTTGGTCTGTTGTTCCGCAGACTCTTCTGGATTTTTACAATGTACCTAGAGATTCTATCTTATGCAATTCCTCTGTACTTTCCCTGTTGGGTTACACCCATCTGGTACGCTGAAAACTCAATAAAATTTGTTGTTTAAAAAAAAAAAAAAAAAAAAGGAGGGTGCGACAGTCATATTGGTGGCCTGGTATGGATGGTGACATTGTGGAGGTGGTGAAGGAATGCCATGCGTGTGCTCAAGCTGATGAGACCAAAGTAATTAGGGAACCGCCTCTAGCGTGTGTCATTTCCCAAGTGCCCGTGGGAAAGAGTGGCAATTGATTTCTTGGGTCCAATTTCTAAACTTGGATCACGTAGTAAGTTCTTGATGGTTCTGGTGGATTACCACTCCAAATGGTTTGTGGTCGAAACCACTGAGTGTATTAATACGCAGAGAGTGATTGCATTTATGGAGAGAGTGTTCTTGAACGAGGAAATTCCTAAAGTTTTGCTATCAGATAATGGTGTTCAACTAGTATCAAGGGAAATGCAAGAATTTCTGTACAAACTTGGGGTCAAGCTCGAAAGGGTTGCCATGTTCAGGCCTCAAGCTAATGGCTTGGTTGAGAGAATCAACCGGTTAATAATGGAAAACAGCCAGCTCTCACTTTCTAATGGGCTGTCATGGTATGAAGAACTCAAGAAGCTAGTGTGGTCATATATAGTGACACCGCACTCAGTGACTGGAGTCTCGCCATTTGTTTCTCTTTAGGGGCGTGAGCCTGGTGTTAAGGAAGTTCCTGGATGGCTGAAGGATAAAGATTGTGTGTGGGTCGATCGGACTGCTGTGGAAAATAGTGTGGCCCAGCGACAGTTGACTGCGATGAGATATTACGATGCTAGGAATGGTGTAAAGGTTCTTGATATAAAGGAAGGAGACTGGGTGGTTGTTAAGCGAGCTGGAATTTTCACTAAAGGCGACAGCAAGTTTTCTAAACCAATGCAAGTGAGAACTGTGAAAAAAAATATTATCATCCTGACCGATGGTTCTGCTTGGAGCACTGGGAATGTCTGTAAATGTCGTGCTCCCCAGCCAGTTCTTGATAATTAATGTTTTGTGGATTTCTTTATTGTTAAAGGAGTATATAAAGGGGGAGATGTGTGGAGTTATATCACTTGGAATGGAATGTTGGGCCTGTTGCTAGGCTGGAACGTTATCCTTTGAAAGGAAAAAGAGTAGTTGAAGCTGAGCTGGAGGTACCTGTGACTTCCTCTACAATAAAGATATATATCTTCTCATTTTGCGTGGAAGTGGATCTTTAGAGGAGCATTAAGTCTCTCAGGTGTACTCATTTGTATCGGGTCTCCACTCGCTGTTTCATTATAGGTTTGTGGGCGATTTAGTAGTAAATCATTCAAAGTTCGTCATTTATGTCACTCTCTTTTTTCCTCTTTCCCTGAATCAGTTTTGTCTGTCTCTAAATGTTTTTTTCTCCTTTCTCTTGCCTTCAGGATTTTCCTCAACTTCTAACACCGGTTACAATCGTGTTCTGTGTATTATATCTGCTCTCCATATTTTCTGTTGAGCGTCCCATCTAGCTTCTGCGTAATGATCCATAATTCTCCTATTCCTCTCTTGGTATTTCTCTTTATCCTTCTGTTGAGCAGTATGGTCCCAGGTATTTGAAGCCTCAAGGACGCTGGGTCTAACGGGATTTCTCATTTCGTATATTCTTTTCCATAACTTTTCTAAAATCCTCAAATTAAATGTCCCATAGCGAGGGTACTGCAAGTCCTCATCCCTTTCAGTAAGTGTGTGCCAAAACTTGAGCCACAGACATGGATGTAATCCTTTGTCCATCATGACAATGTTTCCTGGCGTACCCTTGGGTGGGACCTCTACCTTCATTTTGGCAAATATGGTCTCATCTTTCTTTACTAATTGCTGCAATGACTTAAAAAAATCATTTTTATTCAATCCTGTATTCACAAACAATTTCCGTAAATGCAGGACATGTTATTCTCCCACAATACATCTGTCCAGCAACCACAACCAATTACAGTGCAACCAATCCCAGCGCGGTTTTACACTAAGCGGTCCATCACAGCACGACACACTCATCAATCTCGCTCCTAGCAGCAGCTCACCCTCCTTTACAATCTACATGTTTTCTCTAAGCAAAATGCCAACACAATGCAAGCAACAAATAAACTGTCTGCTCCACTAAAGGATAGTTACTATCACAAGGTAATCAACTCTGTTTGCAGCTTCCGCTGCAAACAAAACCTCTGCCAGCGGAAGCTCAACCTTAGTTGATATAGTTAGTCCCTGAGATCAACCGTTTACCACTAATACACAAAGAGTTACCAAGGTGTTTTCGACGACGTCTCACGTCCAACAGCACAAAAACTTACTCAGTGTCTTCTACACTGAGACAACCCGTAAGGTAAATATCTCGATCTGAGGCCACGGCAGCCCTTTACAACTTCAACTTTGCACCAAGCCCCACAATCATAGATGGACATTAACCATTTCACTATGCTCAAACAACACACAGCCATTTCAAAAAATGCAATCCAAAGCAATAGCAACGCACATCCCTATTAATACTCGCACTCCTTTGCTGCTGCTACACGTTGACTCTATAGCGATACTCCATCAGCACCCCATCAATAATTCTTTTTGCCAACCAACACAATTTTGAACTCTTAGGACTTGGGCAAAAGACTATTTTTGGCACCTTAAAATCTCACTTCACTAGGCAGAACCATAACTCTGCTACCAGTTTTGTTGCAATGTAAGCATGGTAAAAAAATGTTATGTACTTACTCTCTTTTACTACTCTAACCGTACTGGGCCCTTTACGATTATACAATCTACAGCACTTTTGTTTACCACAGAGGCAATGTTCTTTTGACTAATCTTTCTCCGTCCATAGGAGGGGTGGCAATTAGGGTAGCCAAACACCCCGTGAGCTGTCCAGTGAGGACCATTAATTGACAGCCAGCTCACAAATTCGAACTCAGATTGAGATACACCTCTCTTAAAACCATGCTGTAGAAATAAGGAATAGCAACTGGGAGACCCAGCCTCCTAAAGAAGTTGAGTCGAGTTAGAATTATATACAAACCAAGAGCTCTGCAATAGCAACACAGAATAATAGAAGTAAAACTTGATGTTCTGACGAAGCTCGCTTATTCTCCCTGCAACTCATTTAAATCATTTGTAGAAGAACAGTTTAAATGGTTTCCCCTTCTATTGGATTTCTTCTTTTGTAATGTCTCTTGGAATTTCCAGTGGTGAGGCATCACACCACCACCATCGAAAGACCATCCAATGTCTCTAACGTGTGCAAAGTGTACATTTACGTCTCTTTCAGTTTTCAAATGTGTTGTGTATTATGATTTCTAAAATCGTGCGTCATCACGTTTGTGCGTGCCCCAGCTTCCTGCTAAGCTGTACTTACTGGTTTCACTGATTGAGGATAAGTAACTTTCATGCTCTGTGTATGCATAAACCATAAACTATAATGTATTATTAAGAGTCTCTTAGAAACCACTCTTTTTTGTCTTTCCAAAGTTATTCTGGATAAAAGCATTAACCATACCAATCTGTTACCAACCTTCGTCCCAAATCCTTATATTCCGTGTCGTCACACTGTATATGTTAAGATATTATGCAGAGAAAACCAAAGACCCTTTACGTTAGAAGAGCGTTTAAAAAATTATGAAATGTTTTGCACTGAAATTACTTCCTGTAAACTGCTCATGGCTATGTTTTTAATTTCTTGTATATATTGCTATCTGAAGGCTAATGTGTCATTTTCACTTAAACCTAAAGCTTAATTTGCTAGACTGAATGCATCCGCTGCTCCTCCTACAAGGATTTACCAATCCTAGCCAATCGCTTGGCTACTATTTGCAAAGCAGGTCAACATTTCACAAAGCTTCACAAAGCGGATATTCTAATGAATCTGCCCTTCCTTTGTAATCTATTTGCATAACTTGTTGCAGGCATATCACATTATTTCTGAAACCCACAATGTCCCATTCTGTAGATGGCATCCAGCAAAGGTGTCAGTAGGAGGGGTGGTGACTTTGCACCTGGAATGGAGGCGATCTAGGCTAACTCCGGAGAACAGCAGAAAGTGGTAAGGGGTATGACAGAGGCATTGCTGCCAGAAAGTTTAAAGTAGGGAAAGGTTTGTGGTCCTGCCAAGCTTCCGTCATGAGGGGTGACCTAATTTGTACAGTGTGAGGCTCTTTGATGGTGGGCGAGAGGCAGGGTACCCAAGCTGCAGGGTAGTCACAGCCGCTCGGTAGTCCAGCAGGCGTTTTCTACCTCAGTGGAATTCTTCAAACCTGCTGAACCTCCACAAAGCTCATAATTCGGGTACACAAGGAGAAGAACTGCTGGCAGTCATAACTGTGCGTAGGCGTGTACTTGAATGATAAACCTTATGCTGCTTTGTTTTCTCGTCTTCATTGTATCGAACGCCCGTATGTTAAATTGAGCAGAGCTTTCCATTTATTTTGTCACTTAAATCGTTGTGTTGTAGCTTTTAAATGATCTGGTTAAAGTGGATAGCTCTGGGTAATACTCCTGTCTGGGGGAGTACCAGCACTAATGGATGTGTTTCAGTTGAAGACCTGATGAAAGAAAACAGAAAACGAACAGTTTTATCTTTGTTTTGTTTGATATATATTTTACAAAGGACGCCATATGTAAGAAGGCTTTTGTATTTAATTTGCATGTTTTTAGAATAATTTGAAAACATAATTATTTTCACCAGTTAAGAAGGATCATGGTAAGACGTCAGTGAAAAGTGTAATGTCGTTCATCGTAATACTTTTGTTGTGGGCGTGTTTTTTGTGTGTTTTTTTATTTTTTTTAAGCAGTCTCAACTCGCATGGTGTGCAACAATTACCTATACCTTAATTTTGTTTTGTCTTTCTCAACACAGCATTATACCGTGGATGCAGATGGGCTCTGCACTCGCCTTGTTAAGCCCAAGCTCATGGAAGGGACTGTGGCAGCTCAGGATGAATTCTCTCGAAGTAAGTACATCCACAGAAATAGTCCCCTTTGTCTCATTCTTGTTCTGTCCATGTCTGTTGCTTTTTACTGCTACTCCCACCCCGCCTCAACCTTGACCCTATCTTCTTCCTTATACTACATTTCTAATTTTTATGGGTCTGTCAGTCTCTGCTGCTTCCCTTCTCGCTCACTACTTTTTAATCTCATGTTGTCACCTTTCTACAGCACTGTTTCCTAATGTTTCCTTGTCCTGGCCATTTCCTATCATTTTTTGGCATCTGGTATTCATGGTCCCTAGCCCATATTAATCATCACTCCATCATTTGTTCTATTAGGTGTCTGCTGTTTATGGACACTAGCCTTGTCTCTTACCATTGCTGTCACTCTATCTTACATTAGCTTTTGCCATTGTAGGCTTCCCTGGTGTGTCATCAGCATTCAATCACACACTACTTATCTCTTGTCATCATTTTTGATAGCACACAATTATTATACCTTTTCTGACCAAGTTTATTCATAGCCAACCCCAGTCAGGGGGAAGTATCAAGGCAGTTTAAATAGAATGTCCTTATATGAAATACTGTACCAGTATTTATGATAAGGGGAGAAAACGTTATGAAAAAGTTAGTAATACACAGGCTAGACAATCACTTATATAATTGCATGCTGTTCAGATATGTATGTTCTAGACTGCTGAGTTTATTCTATAAAAACATGACCCTCCTCCACGGTCTGTTAAAATATTCCTGTTTATAGAAAAGGTCCCCAGTCAGAAGCCTGCGAGTTCTGAGTCCCACAACTGTTAGAGAAGTTGCTCAGCAGAAAAACTCATCTGAGTCTTCTTCCATTAGGTCCAAAAATGCACTGTAACCAGCACTGATTATAGAGGTATGCTCAGAGCAGCAAGGCTCAGCCTGCAACAACATTTTCTTGTAAGCAAGCGGAAATATATCATGGTCTCGTGGGAAACTGACCATACATTTAGTCTGATTCAGTTGTCGTCGTAACGGAGGCATGGACCACTTATGCCAAATAAATAGCACAACCACAGTAACCACAAACATGTGTCACCTGTTGCTGACAAGCAGGCTATCAAGATTGGTTATTAAGTATGGAACCAGCCAGTGCCAGAACCCAGTTCTCCATGGCGAGTTGAACATTTCCTGTCACTTTAGCCTGTGTTCCAATAGCCCTTCCACTATTGTCATGTTTGAGCTTCAGTCATTCCTATTTCATGTATGTTCACGTCCAATACTCCTAAACATTTTAGGGATTGCAACCCCAGGGCTTGACTTTAAAAAGCAATGGCAAAGCCCATAGGTTACACCTTTCAAACACGTTATCTGACCTTTTGTCTTTGCCGGTGCTTAACAGCATTGGCAAAAGGAAAAAAAGGCTTAGTTGCAAAAAAAAAAAACAAAGGTCTGCCACAGCACAATGACTTTTTTACACATGCATCATTTTGGCTTTTTAAATTTACCCTTCTAAGATGGCGGATACCCATCTTGGGACAGCAAATTATAAAAACTAAACAAAGTTCTAAAAAAGAAAAGAAAAAAGGTGCGTCCCAGTACCAAATTGCTGCTGCTGGGTCATCTACAAAGTTAATTAAAATAAGTAAAAAAAAAAAAAAGTGCACTGCAAGTGGTGGGGAGCAACAAAGGAGTGTAGGCAGTGCCGGGGGAAATGACTGAATGCCACCGAGTGGCATGTAGCAACAATGCCAGCAGGAAGGGGTAGTAGAGCAATGGAAGGGGGCGGAGTTGAGGAAAAAACCAATGAAAATTAGGCCCAGGCAAAATTTAAATTACTCTGGTGTAATGTCAGGAATGTTGCATTGCACTTATTCTGCAAAATTCCTGATATTACACCATTATGCTACATTGCATATTTACACTTAGGAATAGCATGAATAGCCAGAACGAAAGTGGCTGTTGCTTATGCAAATTATTTTTTTTGCACTGTATTTTTTTACACAAGCAGGCATTTGTGGTAAAATATAGCACTAAATGACAGATTTGTATTTCACAGAATTATGCGTATTTTGGCATAATTTTGTGTATTTTGTCCCAAATCAAATGCAAATTTTGCACATCTCTGAAATAGGTCAGTTGTGGAGACGGGTTTGGGAAGCAAAAGACGAGCTGGGGGAGGTTGGAAGAACAAAACTAAGTCAGCTGGGGGGTGAAAATGTGAGGAGGAAAGTAGCACATGGGGGGGGGACAAGAAAAAATATGCACTACTGTGGAGCGCTAAAAGAAAAAAATATCACAAGGGCAAATGGTTCTGAATATTGTGTAAAAGGGCTTTTTACCCAGTTTCAAGTCTTCTCCACTGGCAAAACACCCAAAAAAGTAATTCCAACACAATTTGGTTCCTCTCCAACAGATGGCAACCTTCCGCTGTGAAACCAGGCTGCTGCAGAGAGTTCTACCCCAAAAAAGGACTGGGAATCTATTCTTGCTACTTTCTGGTAAAGAAGACAGGCCCCAGAAACAAGTTCAAACTTATTTTAGACCTCAAACTAGCAAACAGATGTGTGTGCAAAGAGAGGTTCAAGCTTCTAGCACTTGATCAGGGAGATTGGTGATGCTCCATAGAGCTTTAGGATTGGTACTCTCATGCCTCAGTTTTGAAGAAACATCAAAATTCCCTATGATTCATAGTTGAGAATGAGCATTACCAGTGCAAGATTGCAAGCTTGTTACTGGAATTTTTCTCAGTTGGAAATTTGCAAGTGCAGACAACAAATAAAATGCCCATACTTTGCCTTCAGATTCAACTGGCCAAGGATGAAGGGGAATGGCTAGTGGATTGTCTGGCCTGCAAAATTTGCTCTTTGGTGCCAATTTCCACTAATTTAAACCCCCTCCCCCCCCCCTTTCCAAACAAAAAGAAAAAGCTTGATACCAGCGGTCAATATCAATTAATATACTTAAGGGTTAGGAATATTTTATCAGCATCAGATTGGCCTCGAAAGTGGTGGTTCATAGACCTTCACCTGTCTCGACATCCACATGGGAGGGTGCCAGGTAGGCTGAATTTGCTTCACGCCGTCTGGGGCAATATTCTTCTATCCATATACCATCTTTAAATTTGACTACATGGCTGGATATTCTAAAAGAAGCCAAATAGCTTTCACAAAAGATTCATACTCCCACAAGTATAAGAGATTTTGCATCTGGTTTACGCAAAAGGCCTACAGTCCTGTTGCGTGGCAAAAAAAGCACCGTTGCTATCTTCTTCATTTGGCCAAGTCAAGCCTACAGCTCTCCTCCATGAAGGTCCATTTTGCTTCTGGTACTGCATATAGGAAATGCCATACACAAACCTTTTTTTTTTTTACACAAAATCCCAGTGGTTAAGAGATTCCTTGAAGGCATTAAAGCCCATCCCTCACCTAAGAAAAGAGACCAACCCTTATGTGGGAGCTGAATATTCTGTCTGGGCACATTGGCCCTCCTTTTGAGCGCATTCACAAAGCTTCCTTTCAGCATCTATTATGAACAACTACCTTCTTTGAAATTGTAGCATCTGCACAGAGTATTAGCAAAATCCAGGCACTTTTTATGAACTGTACACCGGGTCCAGAAGAACAAGTTGGTGATGCGGACTCTTTTGAAATTTCTCCCTAACATGATCTTGGATTTCAGGAAAAAAACAATTCCTCTGCTGGCCTTATTTCAGAATCCTAGCAACTAGATTGAAAGGTCTCTCCATACATTAGATGTGAGAAGAGTATTTAAATGTTTTTTGTACTAAAGGAATAAGGAAAACTAAATACTTATTTAATTATGGACTCTTGTATACAGTGCTGGCTGGCCATGTCCAAACAGCCACTCTCTAGATAGATAGACTTTTGTATTTTTAAACTGTTCAGAAAAACCTAATATCCTTTGAGGTTTAAACAAAAAGCTCACTCTAATAGAGGTAAAGCTGCTGCTGCTTTATTGAAAAACATTCCTAGTGCAGAGATTTGTAAATGCAAATGTTGGAGACACTACTGTCTTGATTCAGAGTCTAGAACAGATGTTCAGGTATGTGGTGAGCCTTATATGCCCCTTAAAAATATTGCAATTTTTCCCTGGTGTAATTGGTAACCAGGACCATCATAATAGTTCCTATCAGTTCTCTACTCTACGAGTGCCTTTATCTCCCCTCTGTTGAACACAGAGGGGTTCAAAGTGCGTTAGACCTTCCATTTGCTAGTGGAGCTGTAACAGTATTGTAATGTGAAGTTAATGTTAGATCAATACACTCTTTCCTAGGTTCTGATTGGGACTGGTTAAATCCCCAGTCCACTGGGCGCCCCACCACCAGACAATCTTGACTGTCACTGGTCCACTAAAGTTTGACATTCCTAGAGGACTCAGAAGTTAATGCTGAACTATTGCTATTGCTGTATGTCACCTCATGGATGTAAAAAACCCTTGAGTTATTAAGTGATCTCCTTTTGAATTGCATCCCATATGGACACCAACTACTGAATCGGCCAAATGCTTGTTAGAATAGACAAAAAAAGACTTTGATTTGGGTGGACCCCTTGTTATTTGGGTGGTGTGAAAAGACTATTGGGACTATTTTAATTGAAAACCTAGCAGCAAAGTTTCAGACCCACTGAGTGATCCATTTTTAAAATGGCCATATAGGAATCGAAAGTGATACATAGTATGGTGCAGTTTGGCAGCTCTGTCCTATTGACATAATGTTTTTTTCAAACACTGTAATAGAAAGAAATCAGTCCAAAACATTTAAGAGAACACACAAAATCTCCTTTATTGAACAGCACTGGATGTAAAGCTTAATATTTCCTAGAAATCTGTCACCTAGCTCTTAAATGGTATAAAATGTTTTTGATTTTCATTGGGTGTCTGTGAGAAAGTGCCCTTTTTCTGCATGGTTGCCCCCACTTTTTGCTGAATTGCTGATGTGCTTTGACTGAGTGTGCCCTGGGCTCCTGCTAATCAGGTACCCAGGGCCTATGTTCTTTCCCTAAAACTGCATTGAAGCCTAAACCCAATTGGCATCTCTGGCCACAGGTCAGCCCCTGGTAAATGGTACCACAGGTACCCAGGGCACTGTGACCAGAGAAGGCCTCTAAGGGCTGCAGCACTTATTGTGCCACCCTTAGAGGTCCTGTACCCTTACACACACACACACTGCCTTTGCAGGCTGCGTGTTTTGGTGCAGAACAAAATGAAGAGTCGACATGGCACACATCTTTGTGTGCCATGCCTACAACCCACTGCCCTGGCATAGATCAGTCACCCCTCTAGCTGGGTGCACTATACCAGTGGTGAGGGTACAGGTGCATGAGCCCTGTACCCCTACAGTGTCTAAGTCCATTCTTAGACGTTGTAAGTGCAGTGCTGCCATTAAGAGTATATGGTGCTGGGAGTTTGTCATTACGAACTCCACAGCACCATAATGGCTACACTGAAAACTGAGAAGTTTGGTATCAAACTTCTCAGCACATTAAACCCACACTGATGCCAGTGTGGGATTTAATGAAAAATGCACACAGAGGGCATCTTAGAGATGCCCCCTGAAAACTAACCTACCACTAGTGTCCAGGCTGAGTGGCTGCTTTCAGCTGCCACCACCAGACATGTTTCTGGACCCCTGGGTCGAGAGCCTGCGGTTCTCTGGAGCCTGAAACAATGCACATCCTGGGACGAGGTGCCAAGCCTCCTCCCCCAGTATGGGCAGGGTTCACGAAGGGGAAGCTTCAAAGGCTTGCCGCCTTTGTGAGCTTCCCCAGGCCACTTGCTTCTCTCAGCAACTGGTCCCCACTGGTTCCGACCCCCACTTTGGGCCGTGGAACCGGCGGGAAAAACAAGTGAGGAAGAGAGGTGTGCCCACCTCTGCCAACTCCACCCCTTAGGTGGGGGAGGCGAGCTGAAGCACAACTCAGTCCATGCCATCTTGAAGATGGGGGGACTCAGCCAACCAGGGACAGGCTCATGCCCCCCTCCCACTGGAGGGTGGCATATCTGAAAGAGACACGTTAGTGACAGATTCCTTACCTTAGAATATCCCCAGGCGTCAGGCTGGATCCGGAAAGTTTTTGCGTAGCAGTACCCTTGCGCGTCGGTAGGCGGCGTCGTGCGGCTCCGCGTCCGTCGTCGGCGTCGTGGTCGCCGGGATGACGTCGCGGGCAGTACTTAGACGCCGCCCCTGCGCGCTGACGTCAGTTCTTCTTTTTCCGCGCCTGTAAGCGCAGATCCGGGAAGAGCAGTGCCCTAGTCACTTTTTGACTATCCTTTTTGTGAATTTTTTCACTGTTTCTTCAAACGAGTCTTCACGACTCCTAAGGTGTCGTAGGGATGCCCGGCTTTAAGCCCTGCGAGGCCTGTGCTCGCATGATGTCGATCACGGACCCGCATCTCGAGTGTCTCTTCTGTCTCGGCCGAGACCACGACACGAAGTCGTGCCCTGACTGCCGGAAACTTCATCCGAAGGCTTTGCGAGAGCGGTCTCGAAAGCTGCTCGAGGTCCGGCAGTCGGCTCCGCGCCGCACCAAGCCCCGGTCCCGGGAGAGGTCGAGGGCCGGTCGCGGAGTCCCCACCGTTCGTCGGAATCCAAGTCTTCGCGCTCCTCCGGTAAGTCGAAGCACATGAAGTCTAAGCGGCTTCATCGCTCTAAGACTTCGCCTCGCCGGTCTCGCGACTCGGCTGAGGCCCCAGTCGGCACCGTCCCCGCCCCGCGGCCCCGGACATGCCTGTGGAGCCGCTCCCGAATTACCCGTTCTTTCCGGGGTCGGGGGCGACTCAGGCCGAAATACAGGAATTCCTGTCGGCCATGGCCCGCCTCTTCGGGCCTTCAGGTCCCTCCGGTGCGCCTTCGGGCCCCGCGGGCCCTGATGGGGTTGCCCCAGCGCCGCCGTCGACTCCGGTCCCGGCGCCGCCTGTCCCACCAGCCTTCATCCCGGCCTCGGCTCCGGCCCCGGCCTCGATCCCGGCTCCGGTGGTGCCGCAATCCACATCGGCACCGGTTGACCTAACCACGCCTCCGCCGACGCCGATGTCCCCGGTCCGTTCCTGACGCCGTCCGGGGCTTCGGACGACGTCGTTCCCCGGTTCTCTCCGGCTCCGGACATGGAGCCGGACCGACGTCGCCCGACGCCCGTTCCAGCGCCGATGAGACCTTGGGTCCCAAATGTCCCTCCTCCTCCATATTTTGAACAAGAGGAGGACCAGGAGAGCTGGGAGGGGTCTGAGGACCCTCTCACGCAACAGTGTGAGTTTGACCCGGACTGGGTTGAGGAACTTGGGGATGCCAGTGTTCTAGACACCTCCCCTGACACTGGCATGCTGTCTCCTCCCGTGGCTACGGAGGAGGGGGCTAATTTTGCAACGGTGTTGCGTAGAGCTGCTGGAGCCTTACATCTCCAGTTGCCTACTGTGGCCGTCAGAACTAACCTCCTGACAGAAGTGCATCAGCCGGCGGCTTCCTCTTCGGAGACTGTGCTGCCGTTTAATGATGCACTCACTGACGTTCTTTTGGGTACCTGGTCCAAACCCACCACAGGGGCTCCTGTGGATAGGAACGTGGCCCGACGCCATCGCCCTGCTCCGGGCGACCCCCTGTTTCTCTCCCAACATCCCACCCCTGAGAGCTTGGTTGTCCAAGCCTCTGCCTCCCAAACCGCCTTCCCTACCGCCCCTCCGGATAGGGAATCCAAACGCCTGGACCAATTTGGGAAGAAGGCTTTTTCTTCCTCCAGTGCTGGCTTGCGGTCCGTCAACACCGCTTGCCTTTTGGGCCGATATACCCACTCCCTGTGGGATTCGGTGGCGGCTGTTTTGCCGCAGTGTTCTGAGGAGGTCCAGACACTGCTTACCCGCGCCATTGCGGAAGGGCGAGATGCGGCTAAATACACCATCCGTTGTGGCCTTGATACCGCCGACTCGCTGGGCAGATCGCTTGCTACGACGGTGGTGCTACGTCGCCACGCCTGGCTGAGGACAACTGGTTTCTCGGGTGATGTCCAGAATACACTCATGGACATGCCCTTTGATGGAGTCGGTCTTTTTGGTTCAAAGGCAGACCATGCGCTGGAGCGGTTTAAGGACTCACGGGCTACGGCCAAGTCCCTGGGCCTTTCTGTTGTACGCCTTCCGCTCAGCTCTGCTTTTCGCCCCTTTCGTGGCCACGGAAGGGGCGCCCAGTCACGTCAGCTGCCCAGCCACCGGCCCGCACAGCAAGCGTCTCACGCGTGGCCGAGGACGTGGATACCGCCGTGGCGGTTCGGGCAACCAGCGTGCGGGTCAGGCCACCACCTCCAACCCGTCCGCGGCCTCCAAGCCCTCCTAGTCCCTCCTTTCCGGTGCACGGCACGCCAGTAGGGGGCAGGGTCCGCCATCACCTTCACCACTGGCGTCCCATCACCTCGGACAGGTGGGTCTTGGACATTGTCCGAAGGGGCTACTCCCTCCCCTTCGAGACCACCCCCAGCCATGCCACCTCAATTCCACCGCATGTCAGGGGATCACTTGGTACTTCTACAGAAGGAAGTCACGGCCCTCTTGGCCAAGAGGGCCATCGAGCATGTTCCAACCCCAGAAGTAGGATGTGGTTGCTACTCCCACTACTTCCTGGTGCCCAAAAAGGACAAGGAGGACATGCGTCCTATCTTGGACCTCCGGAACGTCAATCGCTTCCTCCGGAAGGAGAAGTTCAAGATGCTCACCCTAGCTCAGGTCTTGACTGCCCTCAACCCTGGAGACTGGTTGGTAGCGTTGGACTTGCAGGACGCTTATTTTCACATCCCCGTCCTGCCGGCCCACCGGCGTTACCTGCGGTTCACGGTAGGCCTCGAGCATTTTCAGTTCACCGTGCTCCCCTTTGGCCTTACAAGTGCCCCTCGGGTGTTCACGAAAGTGATGGCGGTGGTCGCAGCTCCTCTGCGCCGGGCAGGGGTTCCAGTCTTCCCCTACCTCGACGACTGGTTGCTGAAGGCGGGCTCGTCCCAGGCAGTCGTCTCCCACCTCCAGACTACGGCCGAACTCCTGCACTCGCTGGGGTTTTCCATCAATGTGCCGAAGTCGCATCTGATTCCTTCTCCACAGCTCCTTTTCATCGGGGCAGTTCTGGACACGACGCAGTTTCGGGCCTATCCTCCCGAACGGCGAGTCCTGGATATTCGGGCTATGATTCCGATCTTTCAGCCTTTATCCTGGGTTTCAGTACGGATGACCCTGAGGCTGCTGGGCCTCATGGCCTCCTGCATCCTGCTGGTCAATCATGCCAGATGGCATATGCGGGCTCTGCAGTGGGACCTGAAGTTCCAGTGGGCGCAGCACCAGGGCAACCTGTCCGATCACGTCCAGATCTCGGAGGGGACTGCAAAACAGTTGCAGTGGTGGCTCTCGAACCGGCAATGGGTCATGGGCAGATCCCTCTCCCTTCCCCAGCCAGAGCACACAGTTGTGACGGACGCGTCCCTTCTGGGATGGGGCGGTCACATGGGAGACCCGGCTCCATATCAACTTTCTGGAGCTCCGGGCGATCCGACTTGCACTCAAGGCATTCCTTCCCTCTGTCAAAGGGAAGGTAGTGCAGGTGTTCACAGACAACACCACCGCCATGTGGTACTGCAACAAACAAGGCGGGGTGGGGTCGTGGACCCTTTGTCAGGAGGCTCTGCGCCTCTGGACATGGCTGGAACATCAGGGCATGTTCCTGATGGTTCAACACCTAGCAGGTTCCCTGAACGCCAGGGCGGACGAACTCAGCCGCAGGTGCATGATGGATCACGAATGGCGTCTTCACTCGGAAGTGGCGCAAGGACTCTTTCTACAGTGGGGAGAGCCTTGGTTAGATCTATTCGCCACCGAAGAGAACGCGCAATGTCATCAGTTCTGCGCGTTGGAATTTCCAAGGCGGCACTTGCTCGGCGACGCTTTTCGTCACGAGTGGAGTTGCGGTCTATTGTACGCCTTTCCGCCTATACCACTTCTACCCAGAGTGTTGAAGAAGATTCGGCACGACCGGGCCCAAGTCATTCTTGTGGCTCCGGACTGGGCTCGAAGAGTTTGGTATCCCGAGCTACTCACTATGAGCGTAGATCCCCGATCCGTCTGCCTCTTCGGGAGGATCTTCTGTCGCAGCAGCAGGGGACGGTCCTCCACCCGAACCTGTCCAGCCTCCACCTGCTTGCGTGGAGATTGAGCGGCGGCAGTTGATTCCTTTCGACTTGCCTCCCGAAGTTTGTGATGTGATTCTGGCAGCCAGGCGTCCCTCCACTAAGGTGGTATACGCCTGCAGGTGGAACAAGTTTGTGGCATGGTGCACAGCAAAGGCTGTGAATCCCCTTTCTGCCCCTCTCTCTGAGGTTCTCCTGTTCCTTCTTTCCCTGGCCCAACAGGGTTCTGCCCTGGGTACCATCAAGGGCTATCTTTGTGCCATCTCGGCCTTCCTCAGGCTTCCTGATCAGCCCTCCCTTTTCAAGTCCCCTGTTGTTAACAGGTTTCTAAAAGGCATTACACACCTCTTCCCTCCTGTTCCGTTTGTGATGCCTCAGTGGGACTTGAACTTGGTTCTTACCTTTCTTATGTGCGCTCCCTTTGAGCCTCTACATAACTGTCCTCTTCGTCTTCTGACTCTGAAGACTGCCTTTCTGGTGGCCGTCACCTCCGCTCGGCGGGTGAGTGAGCTCCAGGCTCTATCATGTAAACCTCCCTTTCTGTCTGTCCATCCAGACAAGGTTGTTCTTAGGACGCATCCGTCCTTCTTGCCAAAGGTGGTTACTGCCTTCCACATTGGGCAGACCATCACTTTGCCCACCTTCTTTCCGCCTCCGCATCCTTCCAGAGAGGAAGAGAGGCTCCACCGTCTGGACCCAAAACGTGCGCTTTCCTTTTACATCGACCGCACACGCCATTTCCGGGTGGATGACCAGCTCTTTGTTGGCTACGTGGGCGCCAAAAAACGTCGGGTGGTGCACAAGAGAACCATCTCCCTCTGGGTAACCTTGTGTATCAAAGCCTGCTATTCTTTGGCTAAGAAGGAGCCTCCTGTTGGGCTGCGTGCCCATTCCACCAGGGCAACGGCTGCTACCACGGCTTTAGGCCGCGGTGTTCCGCTGCAGGATATCTGTCAGGCAGCTACGTGGGCCTCGCTGCACACGTTTACAAAGCATTACTGCCTTGACAGTCAGGTCCGGAGGGACGGCTTCTTTGGCCGTTCTGTCCTCCAGGACTTCCTTGTCTGATCTTTGTTCGCAGACCCACCACCGGGGTTGGTATTGCTGGGGTATCTATTCTAAGGAAAGGAATCTGTCACTAACGTGTCTCTTTCAGATGCACAAGTTACTAACTTGTGTAACGATATATCTGTAAGAGACAGTAGTTAGTGACAGATTCCTTACCGCCCCACCCATCCTCCCCGTTCTGCGAACTGATTTCTAGGGTTAAGGACATCCCTTTCAGGGCCCTAGTATTTTTCAGACTCCTATGTCAGCTTCTTGCATGGCTCTGCGTTCCTGGCGCGGAAAGTCGTGTACAGAACTGACGTCAGCGCGCAGGGGCGGCGTCTAAGTACTGCCCGCGACGTCATCCCGGCGACCACGACGCCGACGACGGACGCGGAGCCGCACGACGCCGCCTACCGACGCGCAAGGGTACTGCTACGCAAAAAACTTTCCGGATCCAGCCTGACGCCTGGGGATATTCTAAGGTAAGGAATCTGTCACTAACTACTGTCTCTTACAGATATATAGTTACACAAGTTAGTAACTTGTGCAATAGGGGGTGTACCCACCCCAGGGAAGGGACCCATTGGTCCCTGCCTTTTACCTACCTGTAACGCCCCTAAATTTAGTATTTAGGGGTATCCCTGAACTTTGCTTCCTCAGACAAGAAGAGACTGCAACAACAAGAAGAAGGACCGAACAGCTGTGCAGCAGCTAACGAGGAAGACGCCCACTGACTTGGCCCCAGCCCTACCGGCCTGTCTCCCCCTCGAACCTGCTCCTGCGAAATCCCGGTGTGTCCTGCAGCCAGCAACCTCGAAAACCCTGGAGGACCTGCCTGCCTTCAAGCACGAAGACTGTCTCCCTTGAACACCGGATTTGTTAATCTGCAACCTCAGGCTCCGGCCGGACACCGCGGATCTGCACCCGCCGTCCACAGCCCGAGCTCGAGTGGGCAAACACCACGAGGAGGTCACCCCGGCGATCCTGAACCGAGATCCGGCGACCCCTGACCTGCCTCAAGCCTCCAGCCAATGCCTGCAGCCTAAATCCAGAAGGTCCCCCCAACCGCGACCAGGAGCTGGTAAGAAGATCCGACCCCAAAAGGCACCCCTGCACCCAAAGCCCCACGGCCTTGTGTGCCCAAACCGACGGTGCCTAACCAACCCCTAACTTCCCTACTTACCTCTGGAAGTGGTGGTTGCACCCAGAAGACCTTCGTCCCTGAGCCTGCAGTGCCTTTGCAAAGCGGAGGTTCCCCATTGAAACCAACAGGGCGCCCGATGTCGAAACAGCACCCTGCACCCGGCCGCCCTAGTGCCGCTGAGGGTGCACCTTTGGTGCTACTTTGTTTCCCCATTTGCCCTGAGCTAAAGTCCAGGAGCTTTGCTCCCACACCCAAGTGGCCTGCTTGCCAGCAGCCACCAACCGGAGGCCCCCTTTCCCCCATTGGATAACATTGGGCCTCAGCACTCTGCACCCGGCCGCCCTAGTGCCGCTGAGGGTGTAACGAGAGTGCATCCTTGACCCTGGGGGAACCCTTGTTCTAACCCCAGAAGCTCAACTCCAAAGACCGATTACTTACCTGGTAACCGTTAACTTCATTTCTCTCCATAGGAACCTATTGACTGTTTTTCTCTGAAAATTGTTTTGTGTGGAGTTGATTTGTATGGAAACCTGAAAAATAACAATTGTGCAAAACTGACTTTACTTACCTTTTCTCTAGGAAATGTCCCAGTGTGATATCTAGGCATATCACACTGAGTAGAAAAAGTAATCTCAAAAGTAACGTAAAAGTAACTTACCTGTAATTTTTACTGCAAAATCGATACAAAGTATATGTACAGCATTCCACAGTATTGCATTACCAGTAATTCAAACTGTAACCATTTCAGAGTACATTTACAACTGCATTTCAAACTGTATATTTACTGCAAAGTATTTATCAACTTACCTATGCCAGGCTTGCTTGGTTCTAGGAAATAAAATAACTAAAGGAATATTTTTATACAAAACCAATAGGTCTGAAGTTCAGTCTTTGAGTGTGTGAAATCATTTGCTGATTGAGTGGGTACAACAAATGCTTAACACTGTTCTCTGATACTGCCTTACTGCTCGACCACACTACAACAAATAGGGAGTAAGATGCTATCTAACTTTACCTCTGCCTACCTTTGGGGTTACACTGGACTCTGTGCACACTATACCTCACTTTGGTATAGTATATACAGAGCCAGCTTCCTATATTGGTGGATCAGCGGTGGGATATACAACTTTGCATTTGTTGAACTACTTGGTTACCACCTGATCACACGACAGAACTCTTAAATTGTCTTTAGAGTTCTGATTTTATCAAATAGGCATTTTGGCAAAATTACTAAGTCTTGTTAGGTCCTTGGTTAAGTCCCTTTAGAATTTTAGAAAACTAAGTCAGGGGTTAGAAGTTTTTTTTTAACAATGTCTCAAAACAAGAACCCAGCTGTTAGTGAAAATAACCACAATGACATAGAGGACTTTGTTGAAGAGCTCGACCTCACCCCTTACCTTCACTTGTCTTTCAAGGAGGTAATGTCCCTATGTAAACTTAAAAACATAGCCATGGGTCCCCATCCCACCAAACAAAAGCTCCAGGAGCTGTTGGCTGGGTATGCTAAGGACCACCCATCTGAAAATGGTGAAGACCAGTCCGATGGAGAAGGAGGGGAAGGGGATAACCTGGTAGATCAACCCCCTCCACTTCCTAGGGAGAAAAGGGTCCAAGTACCCCTGACTTCGAGAATCAACCTCTCATTACCTAGATCCCACACAGGTGGGTCAGGCACTAATGAGGACATTGAGGACCGCCTCAGTGAGGAGGACAGCCTTTTAGTAAGGCTGACCAAAAGACTGGATCTAGAGACCAGGTTGCTGGCTCTAGAAAGAGCAGAGATGGGCCTAACACCCATCAATGGTGGCAGCAATTTACTTAATAAGGATAAAGAGCAATCTTATGATCCTAAAATCCCCAAAGGGATTGCCCCTAAATATGAAGAGAGTGATATCACAAAATGGTTCACAGACTTTGAGAGGGCTTGTGAAATGAGAAAAGTGAAGAAGTCACACTGGGGGCACTCCTTTGGGAACTGTTCTCTGGTAACAGCAGAGACAGACTCCTGGCCCTTACAGGGGCAGATGCTGGGTCTTATGACCTCATGAAGAGAACTCTGATTGAGGGATTTGGACTCACAACTGAGGAATACAGAATTAGATTCAAAGGGGCTCACAAGACCTAAAACCAATCCTGGATTGACTTTGTAGACTACTCAGTTGAAACACTAGATGGTTGGTTAACTGGACACAATGTGCATGATTTCAATGGACTTTACAATCTGTTTATGAAAGAACATATTTTAAGTAATTGCACTAATGAAAAGTTACATCAGCATTTGGTAGACCTAGGTCTAATTTCTCCCCAAGAATTGGGAAAGAAGGCAGACCACTGGGTCAAGACAAGGGTGACAAAAGCAACCACTGGGGGTGACCAAAAGAAAGGGGTTACAAAACCTCCCCAGGGGAAAGGTGGTGAGAATCCCCAAGATAAAAAGCCTGAGTCTTCTAAAGGGCCCCAAAAACCTGCACACAAAACTCTTCCCAGTCCAATAATAGGTACAGGGGAAAGAACTTTGATCCTTTAAAGACCTGGTGTAACAACTGTAAGAAGTTGGGGCACTTAACTGGAGGTGCTGCTTGCCCAACCAAGAAGGCCCCTAGTCCTACTACAGCTACTCCTGGTGTAGCAAGTCTCCAGATGGGATCAACAGTGTGCCAAGAGCAAATCACGTTGCACACTGAAGCAGTTCTAGTTTCAGAAGGGGAAGTTGAGTTTGCCACTGTAGCTGTGTGGCCACCCAACTTAAAAAAGTACTTACAATACCCTTGTATTAATGGAACTAGGATAGAAGCTCTGAGGGATACAGGTGCCAGTGTCACTATGGTGAGAGATACACTGGTTTCCCCTGAGCAATACTTGATTGGGAGAACTTACCCAGTCACCAATGCTGACCGTGTTACCACTAACCATGCAATGACTATGGTGACATTAGACTGGGGGTGGGGTTACTTGCCTGAAACAGGTAGTGGTCTCTCCGAAGCTACCAGCTGCATGTCTGCTTGGCAATGACCTGGAAACCTCAGCATGGGCTGAGGTTGAACTGAAAACCCATGCAGCAATGCTGGACATCCCTGAATTGGTGTGTGTAAAAACAAGAGCACAGAGCAAGAGACAGGGTGAAAAAGGAAGTGTTGGAGCCTGAAAGTATGGCCCAACCTTCCAAGAGAAAAGGTAAGAAGACTGGGGAACCAGCTTCTGTACAGCAAAAGGATCAGGACTCCTCTCCTCAGGGAGAGGACTTGGACACCCCGCAGGGAACTGAGCCCATGGAGCTTGAACCTTACCAGGTTGAACTGTTAGGCCCAAGGGGACCCTCTAGGGAAGAGCTGTGCCTTGGACAGCAGGACTGCCCAACTCTTGAAAGCCTGGGGCAGCAAGCTGCTGCACAGGAAAAGGGAGGTGTCAGTGGTACCCACAGAGTTTATTGGGAAGAGGGACTACTGTACACTGAGGCCAGAGACCCCAAACCTGGAGCCACTAGGAGAGTAGTAGTGTCTCAGAAGTACAGAGAGTTTCTCCTAACTTTAGCTCATGACATCCCCCTAGCTGGATATCTGGGCCAAACCAAGACTTGGGAAAGGCTAGTTAGCCACTTTTACTGGCCCCAGATGCACCAAAAAGTAAAGGAGTTTGTCGGCTCCTGTGTCACCTGTCAGGCCAGTGGCAAGACAGGTGGCCCTTCAAAGGCCCCCCTGATACCATTACCTGTGGTGGGGGTTCCCTTTGAAAGGGTAGGTGTGGACATAGTGGGTCCACTTGAACCTCCCACAGCATCAGGGAACAAATTAATTCTAGTGGTAGTGGATCATGCCACTAGGTACCCTGAGGCAATTCCCCTTAGGACTACTACAGCTCCTGCAGTAGTCAAGGCCCTCATTGGTGTCTTCACCAGGGTAGGGTTTCCTAAGGAGGTGGTTTCAGACAGAGGTTCCAACTTCATGTCTGCTTACCTAAAACACATGTGGAAATAGTGTGGAGTGCAGTACAAGTTTACTACACCCTATCACCCACAAACCAATGGCCTTGTTGAGAGATTCAACAAGACATTGAAAGGCATGATTATGGGGTTCCCTGAAAAACTCAAAAGGAGATGGGATGTCCTCTTACCATGCCTGCTTTTCGCTTACAGAGAGGTGCCACTGAAGGGAGTAGGGTTTTCCCCCTTTGTACTTCTGTTTGGCCATCCTGTGAGGGGACCACTCTGTCTTGTAAAAGAGGGTTGGGAGAAGCCTCTCCAAGAACACAAACAAGATATTGTGGACTATGTGCTTGGCCTAAGGTCCAGAATGGCTGAGTACATGGAAAAGGCATCCAAAAATCTTGAGGCCAGCCAGGAGCTTCAGAAGCACTGATATGACCAAAAAGCTGCACTGGTTGAATTTCAACCTGGGCAAAAGGTGTGGGTTTTGGAGCCAGTGGCACCAAGGGCACTGCAGGACAGATGGAGTGGCCCTTACCCTATCCTAGAAAAAAAGAGTGAGATCACCTACTTGGTTGACCTGGGCACAAGCAGGACACCCAAAAGGGTTATCCATGTGAACCGCCTAAAGCTCTTTCATGACAGGGCTGACATCATCATGCTGATGGTGACTGATGAGGATCAGGAGACAGAGAGTGAACCTCTCCCTGACCTCCTGTCATACAGTCCAAAAGATGGGTCAGTGGATGGAGTTGTCTTTTCAGACACCCTCTCTGCCCAACAGCAGACTGATTGCAAGCAAGTCTTGCAGCAGTATGCAAAGCTCTTTTCCTTGACCCCTGGTCAGACAAACTGTTGTACCCATGATGTGGACACTGGTGACAGTTCACCTGTCAAAAACAAAATCTATTGACAGTCTGATCAAGTCAAGGAAAGCATCAGAGCTGAAGTCCGCAAGATGCTGGAGTTAGGGGCTATTGAACCCTCTGAGAGCCCCTGGGCCAGCACAGTGGTTCTAGTCCCCAAACCTCATCCACGGGGTGGAAAGAGAGAAATGAGGTGCTGTGTGGACTATAGAGGGCTCAACTCTGTCACCAAGACAGATGCTCACCCTATCCCAAGAGCAGATGAGTTGATAGACAAATTGGGTGCTGCCAAATTTCTAAGTACCTTTGACTTAACTGCAGGGTACTGGCAAACTGGCATGGCCCCAGGAGCAAAAGAAAAGACAGCATCCTCCACACCTGATGGGCATTATCAGTTTACTGTTATGCCCTTTGGTTTAAAGAATGCCCCTGCCACCTTCCAGAGGTTGGTGAACCAAGTCCTTGCTGGATTGGAGTCCTTTAGCGCAGCTTATCTAGATGATATTGCTGTCTTTAGCTCCACCTGGCAGGATCACCTTATCCACCTTGGGAAGGTTTTAAATGCCCTGCAAACTGCAGGCCTAACTATCATGGCAGCCAAATGCCAGATAGGGAAGGGAACTGTGGTGTACTTGGGCCACCTTGTTGGTGGAGGCCAGGTGCAACCCTTACAGCCCAAGATCCAGGCCATCCTGGACTGGGCAGCTCCAACAACCCAAACCCAAGTCAGGGCATTCCTTGGCTTGACTGGATACTACAGGAGGTTTGTGAAGGGATATGGGTCCACTGTGGCTCCCTTCACAGAACTCACCTCCAAGAAGATGCCCAAAAAGGTAAACTGGACAGTTAGTTGTCAAAAGGCTTTTGACACCCTGAAAGAGGCTATGTGCTCAGCACCAATTCTCAAAGCTCCAGACTATGCCAAGCAGTTCATTGTGCAAAGTGATGCCTCTGAGTTTGGGATACGAGTGGTCCTATTCCAGACCAATGATGAAGGCCAAGACTAACCTGTTGCTTTTATAAGCAGAAGGCTTCTCCCCAGGGAGCAGCGTTGGAGTGCCATTGAGAGGGAGGCCTTTGCTGTGGTTTGGTCCCTGAAGAAGCTGAGACCATACTTGTTTGGTACTCACTTCCTAGTTCAAACTGATCACAGACCTCTCAGATGGCTAATGCAAATGAAAAGTGAAAATCCTAAACTGTTGAGGTGGTCCATCTCCCTACAGGGAATGGACTTTGTAGTGGAACACAGACCTGGGACTGCCCATGCCAATGCAGATGGACTTTCCAGGTTCTTCCACTTGGAAAATGAAGACTCTCGAGGGAAAGGGTAGTCTCATCCTCTTTCGTTTGGGGGAGGGGAGTTGTGTGAGAAAGTGCCCTCTTTCTGCATGGTTGCCCCCACTTTTTGCTGAATTGCTGATGTGCTTTGACTGAGTGTGCCCTGGGCTCCTGCTAATCGGGTACCCAGGTCCTATGTTCTTTCCCTAAAACTGCATTGAAGCCTAAACCCAATTGGCATCTCTGGCCACAGGTCAGCCCCTGGTAAATGGTACCGCAGGTACCCAGGGCACTGTGACCAGAGAAGGCCTCTAAGGGCTGCAGGACTTATTGTGCCACCCTTAGAGGTCCTGTACCCTTACACACTGCCTTTGCAGGCTGCGTGTTTTGGTGCAGAACAAAGTGAGGAGTCGACATGGCACACATGCCTACAACCTACTGCCCTGGCATAGTTCAGTCGCCCCTCTAGCTGGGTGCACTATGCCAGTGGTGAGGGTACAGGTGCATGAGCCCTGTACCCCTACAGTGTCCAAGTCCATTCTTAGACGTTGTAAGTGCAGTGCTGCCATTATGAGTATATGGTGCTGGGAGTTTGTCATTACGAACTCCACAGCACCATAATGGCTACACTGAAAACTGAGAAGTTTGGTATCAAACTTCTCAGCACATTAAACCCACACTGATGCCAGTGTTAGATTTAATGAAAAGTGCACACAGAGGGCATCTTAGAGATGCCCCCTGAAAACGAACCCACCTCTAGTGTCCAGGCTGAGTGGCTGCTTTCAGCTGCCACCACTAGACATGTTTCTGGACCCCTGGGTCGAGAGCCTGCTGCTCTCTGGGGCCTGAAACAATGCACATCCTGGGACGAGGTGCCAAGCCTCCTCCCCCAGGATGGGCAGGGTTCACGAAGGGGAAGCTTCAAAGGCTTGCCGCCTTTGTGAGCTTCCCCAGGCCACTTGCTGCTCTCAGCAACTGGTACCCACTGGTTCTGACCCCCACTTTGGGCGGGAGATCCAGCGGGAAAAACAAGTGAGGAAGAGAGGTATGCCCACCTCTGCCAACTCCACCCCTCAGGTGGGGGAGGCGAGGTGAAGCACAACTCTCAGTCCACACCATCTTGAAAATGGGGGGACACAGCCAACCAGGGACAGGCTCATGCCCCCCTCCCACTGGAGGGTGGCATAATAGGGGGTGTACCCACCCCAGGGAAGGGACAAATTGGTCCCTGCCTTTTACCTACCTGTAACGCCCCTAAATCTAGTATTTAGGGGCACCCCTGAACCTTGCTTCCTCAGACAAGAAGAAACTGCAACAAGAAGAAGGACCGAACAGCCGTGCAGCAGCTAACAAGAGGAAGACGCCCACTGACTTGGCCCCAGCCCTACCGGCCTGTCTCCCCCTCGAACCTGCTCCTGCGAAATCCCGGTGTGTCCTGCAGCCAGCAACCTCGAAAACCCCGGCGGACCTGCCTGCCTTCAAGCACAAAGACTTTGTCTCCCGTGAACACCGGATTTGTTCATCTGGAACCTCTGGCTCCGGCCAGACACCGCGGATCCGCCCCACTCTGCACCCACCGTCCACGGCCTGAGCTAGAGTGGGCAAACACCACGAGGGGGTCACCCCGGCGATCCTGACCCGAGATGCGGCGACCCCCTGACCTGCCTCAAGCCGACGCCTGCAGCCTAAATCCAGAAGGTCCCCCCAACCGCGACCAGGAGCTGGTAAGAAGATCCGACCCCAAAAGGCACCCCTGCACCCGATGCCCCACGGCCTTGTGTGCCCAAACCGACGTGCCTAACCAACCCCTAACTTCCCAACTTAACTCTCGAAGTGGTGGTCGCACCCAGAAGACCTTCGTCGCCGAGCCTGCAGTGCCTTTGCAAAGCGGAGGTTCCCCATTGAAACCAACAGGGCGCCCGACGTCGAAACAGCACCCTGCACCCGGCCGCCCTAGTGCCGCTGAGGGTGCACCTTTGGTGCTACTTTGTTTCCCCATTTGCCCTGAGCTAAAGTCCAGGAGCTTTGCTCCCACACCCAAGTGGCCTGCTTGCCAGCAGCCACCAACCGGAGGCCCCCTATCCCCCATTGGATAACATTGAGCCTCAGCACTCTGCATCCGGCCGCCCTAGTGCCGCTGAGGGTGTAACGAGAGTGCATCCTTGACCCTGGGGGAACCCTTGTTCTAACCCCAGAAGCTCAACTCCAAAGACCGATTACTTACCTGGTAACCGTTTACTTCATTTCTCTCCATAGGAACCTATTGACTGTTTTTCTCTGAAAAATGTTCTAAGTGTGGAGTTGATTTGTATGGAAACCTGAAAAATAACAATTGTGCAAAACTGACTTTACTTACCTTTTCTCTAGGAAATGTCCCAGTGTGATATCTAGGCATATCACACTGAGTAGAAAAAGTAATCTCAAAAGTAACGTAAAAGTAACTTACCTGTAATTTTTAATGCAAAATAGATACAAAGTATATGTACAGCATTCCACAGTATTGCATTACCAGTAATTCAAACTGTAACCATTTCAAAGTACATTTACAACTGCATTTCAAACTGTATATTTACTGCAAAGTATTTATCAACTTACCTGTGCCAGGCTTGCTTGGTTCTAGGAAATAAAATAACTAAAAGAATATTTTTATACAAAACCAATTGGTCTGAAGTTCAGTCTTTGAATGTGTGAAATCATTTGCTGATTGAGTGGGTACAACAAATGCTTAACACTGTCTTCTGATACTGCCTTACTGCTCAACCACACTACTACAAATAGGGAGTAAGGTGCTATCTAGCTTTACCTCTGCCTACGTTTGGGGTTCCACTGGACTCTGTGCACACTATACCTCACTTTAGTATAGTATATACAGAGCCAGCTTCCTACAGTGTCATGATAATTTTAACTGCTTTTTTCTTGCCTTTTAATAAATTCCTGATTATTTGACAAGTTGTAGCGCTAATTGGACTTGTTGGATTTTTACTAGATTGTGTTATGTCTAAGTTTCTAATAACGGTCACCTCCTGAACCTTGGTAACCTTGCTGTGCTGGTTCCCAAAAAGTACCTGGTTATGCAGTACAATTGATATTTGCTACACTAGTAGTAATTGACTGTGTCCAAATCCTGACTAAGAACCTCAAAGAGAAGGGCTTGCAGTGTCAGTCTTGACTCTGTATCCAGCTCAAAACTATGTGTTTAACATGCCCTTCAATATTTTTGGAAGTGTCTAGATTGATATGTATAAAAAGGCCTGACAAAGCCAAAGGGGTTCAGCAGTAAAGGGCTCTTTATTGTTTGAGTAGTTTTTGGGGAGTTGGGGAAGAAGGATGGTTTCAGCACAAAGAATGCCAATTCATGATTTGGGCAGTGGCAAAGCTTTCTTCATTGCTTCCTTTCATTTCCTCAGTCGTAAAACTCCTGTTGTAGGAGATTGATTTTATTCCACCACAATTTGCGAGTGATAATTTCAGACAAGAGTGGCCTACAAACCGTCCTTTACTTTTTTTCGATCAAGTGTCCATTAAATCTGAAAAATCACAAGCCAACACAGAAACATAAAAAGTCAAAATACGCTTCCTACTGAAATGGTTACATACGCTACTTAAAGGTTGCTTCCAAAAATGTTCCGTTGCACAGTAAGGGGAAAGAATTGCATACTTCCTCATTTATGTGACTTCTCAACTGTTACATTTAAACAGAACACTTCAAAATACCAACTACAGGGCGTTAATCCCTTTTTTGAATAGGGTGACCCGAAAGATGTGTATATTCCAAACCCCAGTACCTCTGCAGCACAGAAATTGGAAAACATCAATCCTTTTTCTATCATTCAACATCATGTCTTCTTCAACAGGGTTAGCAAGGTGTTCGTTGATAGCAGCACTTTAATTTACAATCCTAATCATACATATATGTTTATACCTTAATCGTTGGCTGGAAAATGAGATTCTGCACTGTAGGATCTTTATCGATTATCGTAAACATTAGTATTGTCCTACCCATGTGTGTTTTCTGGGATACCTTTTACTGTCCATATAAAAATTACAGTAAATAGTAAAAAAGAGTGTAGATTTAAATGTGTAACTATGCATTGCAGTCTACTTGAGGCTTGGTTTACCAAATTAGGTTTTTCTTTCTTTTTGTTATTTTTTTTCTAAAGTATTCAATTGAGAAAATCAGCAAGTTAAACAATAACACCCTTGTGTCAGAACCTATTACCTTGTTGCCCTAGAGATCTTATAAAACATGCTGTGTGAGAAGCAGTCATACAGGCTAAACAGACATATAGGCTAAACTCTTTAAAACTAAAAATAAGAACCGTGCTCGTTTCAGACACCCACATCTTCCCAGTTGCGTGATGCCTTGTAACGGTTGTTGCTTCAGTGCACCAGTTCTATTTATTTGCCAGCTTATGAGAGAAGGATCCTCGAACACTTATTGGTTTGAAAAACATTGTGTTGTGAAGGTCTGTTATTATTTTATGTCATTACTCAACATTGTTCATAGACTTGGGTTTTAGAAAGTTGTTGATTTTTGTTCTATCTTTCCCACAGTTTGGCAGTCATGCCTTCTGTGTTTGTCAAGTGCCCCAGCTGGGAGAAAAAAAATAGCAAATGGTTGTCAAGCACATTGTGTGGGTTATCTGTCATCAAATTCCCACACTAGGAGGGAATACCTTTTTTTGTCTGAAAATGTAAAAATTTTAAGGATATTGGATGTATCCGGACAAGAGGAAGACTGGAGAATGATCTGAAGAAGCGGAGGAGCAGGAGTTAAAAACAGTGGAAAGTGAGGTTGTCCATTAAGTCTGTCCATAGCTTTCGGTCATAAAAGACCCTCCACAGACTTGAATCCAGATAATGGAGGAGACATTTTGCGTCAGTGGTGAGATCATAGACGTCAAATCCCTGGAGTTTGAAATTGACAAGGTTTTTATTTACCTCTCTTCTTCTGACAGGTGTTCTAGCTCACCCAAGGACTCCATCATTGTTATACCTAATGATGATCCTGTTCATATGCCACTTTCCTTGTTGTCCATCTCCAAAGCTTTTATTGAGCCAGTAACATTTGGCTCCTCACCTAAAGTACAGCCTTCACAACCGCCAGTGTCTCCTATGCTTAAAACCACTTCACCTGTGTCTTGGTCCAACATACCCTACACTGTCTGCACCAATTTACAACACGCTGCAGGATCATTCAACTTGGAAGAAAAGAACATCTTTCTGTCCAATTCGGAAAGCTTCACCTTCTTGTGAGCTGAATGTTAAAGTTGATATCACCCCTTTAAAGCCTATGAATAAAGTTCTTTTGTGGAAGATATCTTTTTTTAGTTGCTATTACCTCTGTGCATAGTGTTAGTAAGATCCAGGCCTTTTCTACGCTGGAACTTTAAATAGCATTCCATCCTGATTTGAGTTGCTATGAATTCATCCTTTTTCTAACAAATGTAGTATTACAATTTCACTTAAATCTTTCTATCTCCTTGTCTGTAATCTTTTAAAACGTATTGCTAACAAGGGTGAATCTTTGTCATAAGAAGAGTCCTAAAGTTTTACTAGGACAAGAGTAAGGAAATTAGGAAGACTTTTCAGTTATTTGTCAACTATGGCCCTATAAGCAAAAGTATGACTACTTCCAAGAATCCATTTCCCGATGGATTGTCTCTTGAATAGAGCTATGTTACCATTTAACTAATCCGTCTTTATTGGGAAAGACTGATTTGAGAAAAGATAAGTTAGCTGTGACTGCCTGCTTACTTAATGCCCCCATATGAGAAGTTTGCATGGCTGTAGCATGGAACTTGGTTTACACTTTCACAAGGCACTACTGTTCATACTCAAATGCCCGAAAAGATTCAATCAGGCTACTGTTCCTGAAGAGTACAAACTGCTCTTATGCATTATCAGTTTTTCCATTTTGATCTCTTCCTAGTAGAATCTTTAAGCCACAGACTGTTGGATAAACTCGCTATTCTAATCTAAAGTTTGACTTCTCAATCAAGATCCTATGATGCGGAAGTAAAAAAAATTTTTAAAAAATTAAATTGTCCTTGTAATGCTAGTTCTGATGAATACTTCTTCCTGCGGATACCTCACCTGTAGAATAATCCTTAGGTGTCAGACTGGATCTGTGAAAATCAAAACTCTCATGTGGCTGGTAGGAGATGCTGGCTTCAAATTAATGCCAGAAGTTACCTCAGGTGACGTCGCTAAAGTCATATAGCGCCCACTACAGCGTAATGTCAGTTCCCCTTTTTTCCACAACTTTGACGCATCTCCATAGCTCACTCTTCAGAGTTGTGAGTTTTCCTCACAGAATAAATTTACCTTGTGCATTACGATGTCACTACCCAAGCATTCAGATTTTAAGCCCTGCAGGGACTGGAAGGGTCAGGTTTCTAGTAATGATCCCCACTCCATTTGTCTCTGGTGCCTTGGGTTGGATCACGACTTGTACTCCAGCTCATCTTGTCTGAGCATGCAGCATAAACCAATCACAGAAAGGGAGGCCAAGCTTTTCATTGCTTACGTCCGGCATGACAAAAGTAGTGTTCCACTCCAGACTTCTTTCCCAGTCTCCATCATCCCACTCCTCTGGTGCTAAGCAAAGGAAGCATAACAAACATAAGAAACATGGGAAAGGTATTCTAACTCTCTCTGCCACTTCCCCCTGCCACACCCCCCCAACACCAGATGCTCTCCAACTCCCTCAGGATCTTTGTCCTTGGAACCAGAATTGGTTGTCAAGGAGTCAATTAACCGACCTCCAAGCAGCCTTGTGCCAGTGACTGCACTGGACCCGGCCACGGAGCAGCTCCGATCTTCACCGCATCCACCACTGTCCTTTCCTTGCCCTTCGGCGCCAATACCTTCCTTCCCGGAAAACCAGGCACCAACACCATCTCTTCTGGAATTTCCGACTCAATGCACTGACCCGGCAGCATTCCTTAACGACATGTGCATTTTTGCCAGAGTGTCCATTCCATCTGGTGCTCGGTCGGGCCCCATGAATTCGTAGGGCCTTCCTATATTTGTCCCTCTAGTTCCAATGCTGCTCAGCGCCATCCGTCCTGAATCAATGCCCCCGCTCCTCCTGCTTTCAAATTGGCTTTACGGTACACAATACCGCAACCTGCTATACCTTGGATGCCACCACCTCCACTGGCACCATTACCTGAATCTGTGCCACAAAGCCGATCAAGGGTGGAGGCACAGAGGCTCCTTGAAGAGGAGGACTACAGGAGAAGAATCCACAACTTATTTAGAACAGATTGAGACCCATAGTTCTATATGCATATGGAAGTGATGGTGATGATGGAACAGATCATGGACATGAGCTCCAGTGCCTTTCTTCAGCCTCTGGACTGGACACCTCCCCTGAATTGGTTATAGTTTCCTTCTGGCCTCCTACTCTGGAGGTGATTTCCTTTCATTCTATGGTCAAAAGGCAGCAGAGGTGTTGGACTTTCAGCTCCCCACAGTAGAGGTAAAGATCAACGTCCTTACTGAGGTGGTGATTCCATCAGCTCCAAAAAATGAACCATTACTACCATTCGGTGACACCCTCTTAGACCCAGTCCTAGCAGTGTGCGACCGACCCACATCAGTTAACCCACTGGTGGCTAGACATTTCCACCCCGGCAGGTGACCCACTGTTCTTCTCCACTCATCCCTCTCCAGAAAGCCTGGTAATTCAGGCATCCTGTTTAACTGGGCAGTCAGCAGGTACTTTGCATATAGTCCTTTCAGACAGGAAGTCCATGCACCTGGAGGCCTGGTGTAAGAAGACTTTCTCTGGAGGAAGTATAATGCTAAAGTCCCTGAATGCCAGTTGTCTCCTGGCCCGCTACAACCACGCCATTTGGGACATAGCACAGATGACAGTCTCCTATGTTCCGGAAGACATGAGGGCTCACTTCCAGGAATTGATCCAAGATGGATAGAATGCCTCCTGACACATCATCAAATCTGGCCTGGTTATGGCAGAATCGGTGACCTTGGGGATGGGCACCTCTCTTTCCTTTAGGTAGCATGCTTGGCTGAGTAATTCTAACTTTTCATCACAAATTCAGGCAAACTTCACAGACATGCTGCTTACCTCTGTGGGGAAAAGGCTGATTCGGCATTAGAGAGGTTTATGACCATCAAGGCCACAACCTAGTTCCTTGGGTTGCAATTGCATCTTCCCACAAGGGACTATCTCCAGTTCAAGTAGTTTTGTGGCTTTTGGAGGGGCTTCTCCTTTCCCCAACGTCAAGCCTTTCAGTCCCAAGCCCAGTAGCAACAAAATGTGCTCATCAGGCAATGCAAGGGCAGAGGTAAGGGCCAAAGATACACCCTGCAATTCAACTACTCCTAATCCTCCCCTGTGCCGTCCGGCAAGCAGATCTACTTTGCACACCCAATCCTACTCGAAGCCTGAAGGGGTTCCTCTCAGTGGTTACACCCTTCTCTTTCTTCAGGCTCCAACCCCCATTTCCCCCGCCTCCCCCCGACACACACCCCTATCCCACCTCCTCCAGACCATCTGGTCATACTACAGCAGAAGGTGGCAACACTCCTCCGTAAATTAACACCCGCCTCCTGGTTGGATGGATAGTTATAGGGAAAGTTAATAAGATCCCAATTTATGTTTTCGTGCTGCACTACTCGATGTCCATCCATCCGCTCGCCTCGAAGGCTTGGTAAAAATGGATGGATGGAAGCTGACGACGTTACTCCTTGGTGGTGCTCTATGGCTTCAGTGACGTCACTGGTGTCAACTTGAAGCCAGCATCCTCTTCCGGCGTCATGAGAGCTTTGAAGTTTTCCAATCTAGTCTGATGCCTAGGAATTATTGTACAGGTGAGGAATATGCAGGTAGAGAAAGATTGTTACCACAGGTAAGTCACTTTCTTCTGCATTATAGAAATCTTAAATGAAGTCATAAACAACCCTCCCTCCTCCTCAATTTGAAGCAACCATAATGTAAACCCAAAGATTTCCCTAGTTTCCTCAGTGATGGCGCCCGCAAAAATGTATGCTGTGAAACAACTGCTAGAACAAGGCATGGTTAGAACGCTGATTGGAAAGCTGCTGGCTTTTATAAGAGAAGTGGCATAATGTTAGCTTTGCACAGTGTTGCCTATCTGGATGTCTTTTCCTCAATTTTGCAAGACTTTTAGAACAGCAAAGTGATAGTTATGCTGCAAAGTTGTTTTATGCATGAATTCTCTCCATTGTATTTAAAAACAATAAAAGAAAACACCCTAAATTCGATAAACTCCACATTAGATAGGTTGCAATGCATGGCTCTGCATTTAAATGTATGGATTTTTAAAAACATTTATTCTGTAAACAGTTTTTCTGGGTTCACCGTGCCTGAATAGTAAAAGTCTTATGTTTGACTTCATGAAAATTCCTATGATGCAGAACTAGGATTACGCGCAAGTAACTTTTTAATTTTCTTCAACAGTGCTAGAACAGTACAAACCGGACACAATGTTAGAGTTGCTTTTTGTTTTCACAGTCCACTTTCAGAATTCACGTCCCCTCACAACTCAACAGAAGACATTGTATAGACAGTGTGGAAGTGGAAACTTGAGCACGAGAGAATTTGACTCCTCTTGCTTAGGTGTCACAGTCTCTCTCACAGTTCGAACACTGATGAAGTGGCACAGCAGTCATTTGGCAGATACTTCATTCCATTGGGTGGACGAAGATACAGAAGGCTCTACACCTGTGAACAAGTCCGCACTTGGTAGTGGACTGATCATTATCATGCCCAGTTACTACAATGATCCTACTAACGGAGGCATTTCCTACATGTTAGTGAGATCTTCCATATTTGTTGCCCATCAAAGGACTGTGGACAACAGGCAAAGCTTTGCACCACACCAGTGTTGCAGAGTTGCTCACACACCTGCCTTTAGAGGCTAGCCAGGCTTCGGTACAAGCATGGTTATGCAGATGTCAGACATCAGGGTAATCAAGAATATTGCCCACAGTTGCACTGCACATACTGAAAAATGCAGCAATCTTTCTTATTTGGCAGAGTTTGATCTGACAATTCTTTTCAGCATATGCAGAGAATGGGTGTTTTCCGACATAGGCTTATTCTGAAAAAAGAAACAAAACATTGCAGACTAACTACATTCCCAGCCGCGGCCCCAGGGCAGTGGTCTATGGGTCAGTTATGGCTGGTACTTTGCTCATGTCTTACGTCCTCCTCCCTACTCTCCCCCTTTCCAAAATTCCACTCACACCGCAGGTCAGCATGTGTACAAATTGCTTCATTGAATTGTTTAAATGGCTCCAATTTTGGCCCGGCAGGCATTTTGTTCACACATGAGTGAGTCAGATACTACACATGAAAATGCCTGCATGACCATCTCTTCTAACAACCAGCGTCAAAACAGTGATTCAGACCAAAAGTCACTAATTTTGTCATCATTGTTCCATAAATCGTAGATTTGGAGTACCCAAATCTCTCTCAAAGATTTGTATACAGTGTACAATACAATATAAAATAATTTATAGAGTACACAGCTGCCCAGATATGTCCTGGCATTGGGTTAAAAAAAGCATGTCAAGCACACAAGTCTGAACTACTTAATTTGTGCTAAATTATCAAGTTTTCAGCTTCTTCCTAGGTGCTCCTTCATTGTTTGTGAGTCATGGGGCTAATGGTAGATCATTCTAAGCTAACGTACAGCCCTTTATGCTAGTCTAATTCTGGGGTTTTTCCAGAGGGTGACCACCTGAGTATCTCCGTGTCCCTGAAGGACAGTAGTAGATGAGCTTTTCATTCGGGTATTTAGGCCCTGTGTCATAAAAAGCTCTGAGAGCCATCACCTTTTCCTTAAAGAGAATCCGTTTTTTATGGACAGCCAGTAGAGATGTTTCCATTGTGCTGATCCAGATATTCTTAAAGGGAAACTAGCCGGGCCACCACATTGATAAGATCTGCAATCTGCTAACACAGTATTGTAGAAGGCCTAAATAGAGGACATTAGCATAATAAATTCTGGAAGCATGCACTATAGTTATCCTCAATTCAAGAGGGAGAAGCTCAAAACTTTTCCTGAACAACTTGAGGAGGGAGAACAACAGGCCTGCCATCGAAACAATCTGAGGCAGAAAGAAAGTTAACATTCAAGTTTATTATGATATGGAACTCCTACGGAGGTCCACAAAATTACACACTACAAATAAAACAAGAAATGCATTTCCTTCAATAAATAGTTCTTCCTTTGTATGATGCTGCCTCCTTAAAATCTATTATCATACATACTATACAGAATGCTTGGGAGAATAAAACAGTCATGTAAAACAGCAAAGAGCAAAGTACAACGTACAAGGAGCGAAATTGAACAAAGCATTCCTAAAAAGCAAGAGTAAAAATATTAGGACGCATATACAGCCGGATAAAAAAAAGTATCAAAATGTTACAAAATAAGAAATTACCTTAAAGTTTCTTATTAAACAGCCAAGAACGTTTTAAACAGTCGTCAAACCTATGACTCTCAGAAAGACCCAAGACTGTTTACAGACTGAAGGGGTTTGGGGAAGAAGAGGGCTGCTCAGTTCTCTGGGCCACCAGTTATTGTGCCAGTCATCTTGAACTGGACCGAACAATAGGATTTCTATCTTTCCTGCGTTACAATGTGCCTGCTCTTGTTCATTCAATCCACCACCTGTAGCAGGCAGTTTTTTAAAGTCTGTGGGTAGGTGTCCATTCTCACCCATAGTCAGGATAAGTTGTGTCATTAGCGTATGAGATGACCTAAATGCCAGAGCAAGTGGTGCCATATAAACATTAAATGGCGTGGAGCTTAGAGATGATCCCTGCGGAACCCCAACCCCTTAGAGTTTTATTGCTGGATTGAAAATTGCCAAGTAAAAACAGTGGTCCACTGTTATTGAGGAGTGATTTAATCCACTGAAATACTGACCCACAAACACTCATGTCGGCAAGCCCCTGGAGCAGTGTTAATCAGGATATTTTGTCTAATGCTGCCAAAAGATCTAATAAAATTAGGGCAGTGCTCGATCCTTGGTCCAGACATTATTTGAGCACTTCGGAAACTTCGAGCAGTGCCATTTTAGTGCTGTATCACGGCTGGAAACCCGACTGAGACGGATGTAATAGTTGAAATCTTTCAAGATATTGTGACAATTGAATATTGGTCAGTTTCTTCAACATTTTGGTGGCGGCCAGTAAAAGACAGATAGGCCTGTAGTTGGAGAGATCTGAATTGTCTGCTGAAGCTTTCTTCAGGAGAGGAATCACATTGGCTTGTTTTTACTGAAAGGGGGCGACCGCCAGTTCCATTGAGGTGTTGAAAACTGTGTTCAGTATTGGGTTGATAACATTAGTGGCTTTACACAATATGCACGGAAGGCACGTACCCTGATTTGTAGCAAATTATCACCTGCTTAGACTCTTCAAGTGTAATAGGCTTGAACATAAATAGTGAGCTGCCTACCTATGAAGTGGCGTGAGAAAGAAAGTCCCACTGCATATAAAAGAAGGAGAGGCCCAACAGAGTAGCCTGGATTGTATCAATTTTGTTCTACAAAACTGATGAAAGATTCTCGCATTGTGTGGCAGAGGGAATGGTCTGTGTCCTACAAACTTCGAGTTCGAGAAAATATTTAACAATTAAAGATTTTTGGGATGAATTACCTACTACTCATTTTTCTGGGTGTAGTATTCTGCCTGCGTAGCTTTAATGGCAGGTCTAAGATTTTAAGGCCACAACACAGGCCTCCTTGGCCTTAGGTTCTTAGCCTCGTATCCAAATTCCTTCAAGTATTCTACAGTGTTTTTATTTTTTTGACCAAGAGATCACTAGTGAACCAGTGGGGCGAGGGTTTCAATTTAGGTGAATATGAGAGTTTGACTGATGCCAGTTGGTCAGAGGGTGCAAAGAGCCACTGGTTTATCTGCTCCACTATCTCCACCATAGAGCCATTTAAAGTAGGTCTGGTTATAGTCAAAAGACTAGAAATGTGAGCTTCATCAATCTTGTCCCAAGGAATCAATTTATTTGCTGCTCTAGTGCCTTTGCTCGGTAATTTAGTATAGGCAAGACTAAGGGATCTGAAAGTGGTCACACGAGAGGTCTAGGCTAGTTCATTACAAGCCTCTGAAGGCGTTATGGCTGCGGTGACGTTTTATATTGAGAGCCTGGAGGTTGTCTAATAAGTTTTCGGCCTAGGAATTTGTTTCCTCGACGAAGGTTTAAAATGCACCAGCACTACGAAATTGAAATACTTCTTACAAAAAGGAGTCGGGATATCTCCCAATGCATTGATAAATATGGCTGCTTAGTGTGGGTTCGATGAAGTAGGGCCAGAGAGAGAGAGGAAAATGAGGCGAGATTTTCAAATGAAATCCCATTTCCTCTGCCCCATCTAACTCTAAGATAGTACATTGGAATTTAATATGATGAAAAATAGCAACTCCTAACCCCCCTCCACCTCCTGTGTCGTTACACACAGTCCTGATGTTTTATGCTGTAACCATGAGGGATCGCAAGGCAAAATCTGGCATGGACGTTTCTCTAATCCAGGTTCCAGTCACGAACATAATGTCCCAGTCTTCGTCTACTATTAAATTGTAGATATCAAGTGCATGTCTGAGGCGCGACCGAGCATTAATAAGGCTTGCTTTGAATTTTTGGTCAGAAATTAAGTGGAAAGGATACTGCTCGTGCTTCAGAACTAGAAATGGGTTTAACAGCTGCCTGACTAAAAGGTAAGAGTTCAGCAATCCTGGCAGAAAGCTCAGCTAGGCTAATGTCTCCACATGAGATTGCAGGTGTTAAACCTTGTGGTGAATGCGGTAAAATGATCTTTGTTGGGTCGCACAACATTTGCATGTGGTATATTGGATCAGACAAGGATCCTTCACCTGCGGCTCCTACTCTTTGATTCATCTAAAGGTCATCAGGAAATGGGAGACCAAGTTATTTTTGGCCAAGTCCTACAGTTTTGCACTGAGGTGGTGGGAACTGTCTCGCAAGAATGCCATAGGAGGAACCTCCTCGTAGAACTGTTTATGGAGACTTGTGCTGTTTCCTTACACTTGTCTTAACCTTGTCTTAGGTGCCAGTGCTGGTCGGGACCTTGCCTCAGGCCTTGCTGGACACATTCATGGCAGCCCTCTATCCTCTGCACACCTCCCCAAGGGTTTCTCCTTTCATGCAGGTGTGCTGATTCTAGAGTACTGACTCTGCACCTCCACTGATAAGGCTCGGCCACTAGCAGTTTAACTCTTCGCACAGCTAATACCACATGCTTCTTGGCTACTATATCCCATGGAAACTGCCGAAAATATCAACAGTTTATCAGACTACAAGAAAAAGCAGTTTTCAGATCTGGTCATTGACTAACTAGACGCCTCCAACACATCTTGTAGTATGGCTGAGTCTACTGAGTCAGGGGCTTGGTCGTTGGCCACGTCTTTTACCCTCCTTCATCATGTTTGGGGACTTTTGTGAGATATCGAAGCAGCTTTAATGGGCTTGGTCTTTAACAGCGAGCAGCTCCTGCTAGTGAATTAAAAGCACTTACAGAATGAAACATTTGCTGAGCAGCAGATCTGTTCCACTAACAGTAGGGAACTTTTCCTGAGCTTTTCTGGGCTCAGCAGTCCACACAGCAGTCTTGTCTGCGACAGCAGTCACAGACAATCCAAACACCTCTTCACATGTACTGCTTCTTTCAGGGTAGGAGTGAATTGAAGTACACCACAACACACACCTCCAGTCCCCACGGACTCAAAACTTTTAACCTCCCTTATGCTACCAGGTTTCAGTGGGAGAGGGTTTCACGTTTTCCATCATTTGGGACACTAACATGACAGATTGCTGTTCGATTCAGCATATCCATATGAACTGCGTCCTGCCCTTTTTAGGTCTCGCCTGAGCCAGCGCATGCGCTGCTCTGGCGAGACATTTAGTGAGTGGGCTTTAAAAAGCCGACCACAGCTTTTTGTGTGGCATAGAGCGTGCGGTTACGCGCACAGTTACGAGCAGAGGCGCCATCTGGCTTTCCTCTCGCTCTCCCAAGGGCGCGCGCCTCGCTCCGCCTCTCTGTCTTGCTCGCGCTTCAACTCCCTTCCCTTCACCCACTACAGAGCGCGTCTCGCGGCCGCGCGTCTTGTTTCATGTATACAGGTAATTGCCTTTGATTTCACGTCAAAAGCTTGTTTTTCAAAGGCATCGTACTTTTCTTTTGTATGTATTTATTTACACTGGAAATTGACTGGTAATCTTGTTGCTTTCAGCATTCCACAGAGTGTTTTCATTTTCACTCCCCCGTCGCCTCTTCCCCCTCCCAATCAACCCCAGCCAGATCGCCCTCACATCCAAACATGCTTTATTTAAACACTACAGAGTCCATCTTTTGCTCCCCCCACCTCACGAACCTGCAAGCACTTCTCCTTTCAATCCTTGTATTTTTATATAATTGAAACAAAGGTTTCAAAGCGCTTTACATGAGCACTAGTTCCTTTACAGAAATTTGCCCAGAATCACAGGATGTAGAGCCTCCGCCGATACTCAAACCCGATTCCCCAGCTTTAAAGTCCGGGCACTAGCCATTACTCCACATCCTGTCCCCTGTCTTTTGTTTTTGCCATTCTGTCAGTCACTCTTTTTTGCCTGTGACTCCGAGAGGAAAGAACAGTTGATTCAGGGCAGAGACCTTCATTCATGCTATATAAAAATGCAAAACAAAGGATGAATAATCTGGTGAACGTACATTGTGCTGCCTAAAGTATCTACAGCCTAAAAGCTGCCATTTGGGCGCATTTTATGCCAAAGATGGTCACAGAAGTTGCATCAGAACTCATCCCCCTCAGAAGATATCAGGCACACATTTACACACTCCTGAAGGCTTCAGGAAGATGACAAGTGTTGCAGAAAATACATATTTGGGAGCATTGGGATTACATGACCAAGCGCCTTCATTTGAGCAAACTTTTTAACCAGCAACAGTCAAGGAAACAAAGCGCTACCCCAACAGCTTTTAGCCACCATTAGCACATTTCTGGTAAATTATGTTTTTAGAGAAATGCAGATCAAAAACAGAAGCCTGTCACCTCATTCCCCCTTCCACCCCAGCCAGATCGCCCTCACATCCAAACATGCTTTATTTATTTCAGCTTTATTTGCGCTTCAACGCCCCTCCCCCACCACAGAGCGCGTCTCGCGGCCGCACGTCTTTTTAATGTATGTTGGTCCCTTCAACTCCTTTTTTTTTTTTTTACGTCTGCTCATCAGCACGGCTTCGCAGACGGCGCACTTTGTTTTAGACATATTGATATCAGGGCAGCCTTCGCTTTCTCTTTGTTCGCTGCCTGTTTGTTTGTGGCGTTCACCCTCCCTCCCAGCACTCGGAGCCCTCCCCCACCCTCCAAGCACACATACAGCTGCAGGTTTCTCACGGCAGAGAGACCACACACTATGAACCCTCCCACAACCCAGTGTGCACTTTTAAGTCATTACTGTCGCTGTGTTAGTTCAGTTGCACCAAGTAATCTGAACCTGGACTTCAGCTCCCAGAATGCATCAGGTGGTTAAATTAAAATAAGCAGAACTGGGCTGCGATATTGGTTACACCGAGTCACCCAGCACCTTACTCCTGTGTCTGTGCCGCTTGCCAGGAAGTGCACCAGTCTATACGTTTTTGTCCAAAATATTCAGATGTTTTTTGTAAAGGCATAAATATGGAAATGTCGTCTTTTTCTGACATTTTTCTATTCCAAATTGCAGCCTCAGGGACTGAGAGGAAAAAAAAGGTTACAAATATGAAAAATAAATAAATTACATAATGCAAGACAGGGTGGTGGTTGCCAAGTGGCCAGATTTTATTGGCAACCACACACATTTGCGCCACTTTACAGAGCTTGCCAGTGAAGCGCTAACTTCATTTTCTCTTTATTTAATACGTTGTTCAGTTATACATAATATCATCAGCTTTTATTTTGCGTCTGGTTTAAAATATTTTAATTAACTATTTATATGGCTTGCGGGCACCCTTACAGCGCGCGCACCAAAACAGCATTAGTTATTTACTCCTGCACGGCTTTTATTTTGCGTCTGGTTTAAAATATATTAATTAACTATTTATATGGCTTGCGGGCACCCTTACAGCGTGCGCACCAAAACAGCATTAGTTATTTACTCCTGCACAGCTTTTTTTTTACGTGTGCTTTAAAATATTATTAGCTACCTATTCTCGCACATTATATGTTACATGGATGCATCACTCGGCGCCACCACAGCATCACTGAGCACCACTACAGCATCACTCAGGAACACCACAGCATCACTTAGCACCACCACAACATCACTCAGGAACACAACAGCATCACTCAGTACCACCACAGAATCACTATGCGCCACCACAGCATCACTATGCGCTACCACAGCATCACTATGCGCTACCACAGCATCACTATGCGCTACAACAGCATCACTCAGCGTCACCACAGCATCACTCAGCGCCACCACAGCATCACTCAGCGCCACCACAGCATCACTCAGGAACAACACAGCATCACTCAGTACCACCACAGCATCACTATGCGCTACCACAGGATCACTCGGCACCACCACAGCATCACTCGGCACCACCACAGCATCACTCGGCACCACCACAGCATCACTCAGGGACACAACAATATCACTCAGCGCCACCACAGTCACTCAGCACCACCACAGCGTCACTCAGCACCACCACAGCCTCACTCAGGTCCACCACATCATCACTCAACACCACCACAACATCATCACTCACCTTCACCACAGCATCACTCAGCACCACCACATCACCACTCAGGAATACCACAGCATCACTATGCACTACCACAGCATCACTCAGCGCCACCACAGCATCACTCAGGAACACCACAGCATCACTCGGCACCACCACAACGTCACTCAGGAACACCACAGCGTCACTCAGCACCACCACAGCCTCACTCAGCACCACCACAGCCTCACTCAGGTCCACCACAGCATCACTCAGCACCACCACATCATCACTCAACACCACCACAACATCACTCGGGGCCACCACAGCATCACTCACCTTCACCACAGCATCACTCAGCACCACCACAGCATCAGTCAGCACCACCACATCATCACTCAACGCCGCCACAACATCACTCAGGGCCACCTCATCATCACTCACCTTCACCACAGCATCACTCAGCACCACCACAACATCACTCAGGAACACCACAGCATCACTATGCACTACCACAGCATCACTCAGGAACACCACAGCATCACTCAGGACCACCACAACGTCACTCAGGAACACCACAGCGTCACTCAGCACCACCACAGCCTCACTCAGGTCCACCACAGCATCACTCAGCACCACCACATCATCACTCAACACCACCACAACATCACTCAGGGCCAACACAGCATCACTCACCTTCACCACAGCATCACTCAGCACCACCACAGCATCAGTCAGCACCACCACAGCATCACTCAACACCACCACAACATCACTCCGGGCCACCCCATCATCACTCACCTTCACCACAGCATCACTCAGCACCACCACAACATCACTCAGGAACACCACAGCATCACTATGCACTACCACAGCATCACTCAGCGCCACGACACCATCACTCAGGAACACCACAGCATCACTCAGCACCACCACAACGTCACTCAGGAACACCACAGCCTCACTCAGCACCACCACAGCCTCACTCAGCACCACCACAGCCTCACTCAGCACCACCACAGCCTCACTCAGGTCCACCACAGCATCACTCAGCACCACCACATCATCACTCAGCACCACCACATCATCACTCAACACCACCACAACATCACTCAACACCACCACAACATCACTCAACACCACCACAGCATCACTCAGCGCCACCACAGCATCACTCAGTGCCACCACAGCATCACTCAGCGCCACCACAGCATCACTCAGCGCCACCACAGCATCACTCAGCACCACCACAGCATCACTCAGCACCACCACATCACTCAGCACCACCACAACATCACTCAGGAACACCACAGCATCACTCAGTACCACCACAGCATCACTATGCGCTACCACAGCATCACTATGCGCCACCACAGCATCACTCTGCGCCACCACAGCATCACTCTGCGCCACCACAGCATCACTCTGCGCCACCACAGCATCACTCTGCGCCACCACAGCATCACTCTGCGCCACCACAGCATCACTCTGCGCCACCACAGCATCACTCTGCGCCACCACAGCATCACTCTGCGCCACCACAGCATCACTCTGCGCCACCACAGCATCACTCTGCGCCACCACAGCATCACTCTGCGCCACCACAGCATCACTCTGCGCCACCACAGCATCACTCTGCGCCACCACAGCATCACTCTGCGCCACCACAGCATCACTCTGCGCCACCACAGCATCACTCTGCGCCACCACAGCATCACTCAGCGCCACCACAGCATCACTCAGCGCCACCACAGCATCACTCAGCGCCACCACAGCATCACTCAGCGCCACCACAGCATCACTCAGCGCCACCACAGCATCACTCAGCGCCACCACAGCATCACTCAGCGCCACCACAGCATCACTCATGAACACCACAGCATCACTCATGAACACCACAGCATCACTCAGCGCCACCACAGCATCACTCAGCGCCACCACAGCATCACTCATGAACACCACAGCATCACTCAGCGCCACCACAGCATCACTCAGCGCCACCACAGCATCACTCAGCGCCACCACAGCATCACTCAGCGCCACAACAGCATCACTCATGAACACCACAGCATCACTATGCGCAACCACAGCATCACTATGCGCGACCACAGCATCACTCAGCGCCACCACAGCATTACTCAGCACCACCACAACATCAAACATTGGCAAAGTCAATAGCTCTACCTAAACACTTATAAGGCCCCCAATGCATAGCCGATAGGTCTCGCCTTTGGGACATAAGTGTTTAGTTATCCAGCACAATATCCTTGATTAAACAACATCAATTGTTGCATGGCTAAATACTTATAAGGTCCCAAAAGCGAGACCTATTGGCTATGCCAATGCTTGTTGTATTCCTCTCTGAGCTGCTCTCGTTCCATCCAAAAAATATTCTCCAAATTATGCATGACTCATGGAGGGGGAAGTTCTTGTCTGCTGAAGAAAGGAGTGAGAAAGGTGGTGCACTTGGAAGAAAGGCGCATTGGAGTTTACTCTTTAGTTCTCTGTCCCTAAGAAGGATGGAGGCTCCAGGCCCATTTGAGACCTTCCCCTCTTGAATCTGTTCATTTGGCAGTAAAAGTGCAAAATCCTTTCCTGGAGCCAGGTGCTGTTGGCCCTCAACATGTGGTTTGTTTGTGTTGTAATCTTTAAGCCACATATGTTTATTTGCCAGTCCTCCCTACTCTAAGGTACTTTCTGAGGTTCACTGTATGCGCTCAGAACTAATGGTTTGTGGTTGTACAATTTTTTCTGATCGCACCGCAAGTGTGCACCAAGGTGGTAGCAGCGGCAGCTTCACTAAGGAAGGCCAGATATTTCTGTACTTGTACCACAGGCTTGTGAAGGCTGGGTCCCCTACCCTAGTCACGGAACATCTTCCGTTTAACATGATCCTTCTGCACAACTAGGGCTTTACCATCAAACCCCATAAGTCGCACATCATGATCACCATACAAAGTTTGACCTTTATAGGTACAGTGTTATGTTATGAAGATTTGTAGGGTTCAGCTTATCGCTCCTGAGGTTATCCAGTTGCCCAGAGCAGGAGCGTAGGTCTGGAGGTGCTCCTAGTTGCAAACAAAGCAAACACAGTAAAATGATGGATGGAGCGCTGACTTTTTTCTGACACTCACCCCCAGTCACTATTAGATCTGGGTTGAATCCATTATCGTTCTTTTGCTCACTTGGCCCCTCCAGTTCAGACCCAGCCGTATGCAAATCAATCTTGACCCTGTTCCTCATCGGAACAGTCCAGCCCGTAGTGCCAAGCCAGGTCTTCCCTGGACCAGAAACCAGCATCCTGGGACCGGTTTCAGGGTAGCACCCCTCATTAGCCAAGCCAGCTTAATTTTTTTCCGGCATTAGGCTTGGAAGGACTGCGTCGGAGCTCTGGAAATTTTCAACGCCCATGTGACCTACAGACTCCTAACAGATACAACAGATCGGAAATTGAAGGCAAAATTAAACGCGCAGCACCTGTGATTTTGTCACAAAGATCCTTTTGTTACTGCAGTTCATAAGATACAACCATAATATAGAACAGTGAAAAACAGAGACCGGGTCCTAGTCAAACAAAATCAGAAATGCAAGTCTGATGCTCCGTTTGATGCTGATCCCTTGAGAGTCGTGACCAGTAAAGGGCATATGGTGACTGCTCAACGCCCTGTGACAAAATCAGTAATCCACTCAGCCATCCACATAAAATATAGATCTGTGATCTGCACAGTATGCGTTCTTTGCAGCAGGCATATTAGCCCTCTGCGCTACCGTATGGTGAGCCAAATCTGCCACTAGACAAAACTCTGAGCTCTCTCTCTAGCAGGAACATTAATCACAAGAGTTATCTTGACATTTTTATTGCTACTCTGGGGAAACTCCATCTTCCCACAAGGAAAGCAAGCGCATTGACACTTGAGGGAAGAGTGGGTACAGGGCATGCTATTCACTGGCGAATTGCAAATTCTGTGGTTCTCATATCACTCTTATGATAGAGCTACATGGGATGAGATGGAAGAACTATTACAGCATCTCCCAGAGCAATACATGGACAAAAGGGGACGATCTGGTTGCGGAAGGAAGACATATATCTAACGCAACAATCCGGTATGATGTAGATAGTGCAGACACAGCAGCAAGAGGCCTTAATTTCTCAGTGATGTTCCATCGACATGCATGGCTTCACATATCAGGATTCAAACCAGAAGTGCAACAGCACATTTTGAACATACCATTTGATGGCAAGCATCTCTTTGGTCTAAAAGTTGACAAGCAACTTGAAAGAAATCAAAAAGGGCACAGAGACCGCAATATTGATTGGAGCCTTCCAGCCCACTACTCAAAAACACCAGCCTTTTCGAATGTTCCAAGGAAGAGGGGCCTCAAAGAATAACACCCCAGAGACCCCAAGTTACCAACGACAACAACAACAATACCACCAGCAATCAGGGAAAGCATATTACAGAGGTGGATTTAAATCAAGAGGCAAAAGTAGAGGAACACCCACAAAGGAAGTCTCTACCTCAAAACAGTGACTTACCAACCATTCCCGCTGATCACACGTCATCTGTCGGGGGGGAAAAGCTACAACAATTTCATCAGTTGTGGCCATAAGTCACATCAGACAGTTAGGTGTAAGACATCATCAGGCAGGGATATTGCCTAGAGCTTAAATCTCAACCTCCAAATATCCAACCGAGAAAACACACCCTCAATTCTCATCATCAAGGTCTGCTGGAGGAAGAAGTAAAAGCGTTATTATAGAAAGGGGCCATCGAACCTGTCCCGTTCAAACATCAAGGGAAAGGAGTATACCCCCTATACTTCCTAATACCCTAAAAAGATGGAACGCTCTGCACCATACTGGACTAGCGCACCTAGTCAACACATCCTATCCGAACACTTTCACATGGTGACACTACAGGATGTGATACCACTACTACAGGAAGGCTACTTCATGACAGCATTAGATCTGAAGGTCATATACTTTCATATACCAATCCATCTGACTCTTCGCTAGTACCTCTGGAAATCACTATCAGTTCAAGTTACAACCATTCGATGTAACAACAGCCCCACAAGTGGTCACCAAATGTCTAGCTGTAGTAGCAGCAAGTCTAAAAAGGGAAACATCCATGTCTTCCCTTACCTGGACGATTGGCTGATCAAGAGTTCTAGCAAACAGAAATGTCTACAGGACACACAAACTACTATCAACCTCTTACACAAATTGAGATTTACAATAAATGCAACAAAATCCCATTTGCTCCCCCTCCAGATACAACCTTACCTTGGAGCCATTCTCAGTTCGATCACAGTGAATATTTACCCCAATCCACAAAGGGTTCTCAATCTCCAGAACCAACTGGCTCTTAACCACATCGTCGCCTAGCAGCCACAATGGTGGTGAGTCTGAGGTATGATGGCTTCTTTCATAGCAATATTTCCACATGCAAGACTACATATCAAACCCCTACAGGAGTACTTGGCATCCCAATGGTCACAAGTGGCGGGCAACATGGAGGATCTAGTGTTGATTTCACCCAAAGTCCATCAGGCACTACAAAGGTGGAATACACAAAGCACACAAAAGGGAAGAGTCTTCAAGGGCCCAATCCTGCAAGTGACAATTACAAAGGATGCATTACTCATGGGTTGGGGTGCGCACATGGAGGACATTACAGTATAAGGTCACTGGTCTGTACAACATCAAATATTCACATCTGTGTTCTAGAACTACTAGCCATACAAATGGCTCTCAAAGCATTTCTACCCAACATAACAGGGAAGAATGTTTTCTACGCACAGACAATATGATTGCGATGTACTACATCCAGAAACTGGACCCATTCATTATAGCTATCTCAACTAGTACATCTCATTTGGAAATAGGCCATCAGGCACAAGATCCACCCCCTGTCACAATACATGCCATGGGTGGACAACTCGTTAACAGACCTACTAAGCAGGGTGCAACAGCAAGTCCACAAATGGGAAGTCCAACTTCAAGTCCTACAAACATACTTCTGCGGTGGGGGACTCCAACAATAGAGATCTTCGCCACCGCAGAAAAAGCAAAATGCAAAAACTTTGTATCCAGGTACCCACATCCACAATCCAAAGGCAATGCTCTATAGATGAACTAGTCAAGGCTATTTGCTTGCGCTTTTCCACCGCACCCACTCGCTCCTATCTGGTAAGGAAACTCAGACCATCAACACTGAAAATGATACTCATAGCTCCAACTTGGGCATGCCAACCATGGTACACAACACTACTGGAGCTGTCCCCGGTACATCATGAGAAGCTTCTCAGCATTCCATATCTTCTCACTCACAGCAAGGGCAGAGCCAGGCACCAGTGCGTGCAACAACTCAACCATGTCATCTGGCTCCTGAGATCATAGAATTTGAGTACTTACAATTACTACCAGAATGTATGGATATCCCAAAGGAGGCCAGAAGACTAACCACAAAATGGATACACTTTGTACACTATTGTCCTGCAAACAACATCAACCCATGTTTACCATCTGAACAACTGGTATGTTACTTGTTACATATGTTACTTGTTACATATGTTACTTGTTACATATTCAAAAATCACATCTAGCATATACTTCTATAAGACTGCATTTAGCAGCAATCTAGCATTGCTGCAAAACCAAAGACATCAATCTCTTATTCGCATACCAGAAATACAAGCATTTATGGAGGGACTCAAAAGAGTAATTGCATCACGTACACCTTCTGTGCCATCATGGAACTTAAACATTGTGTGAACACAATTGATGTCCACACCATTTGAGCCAATGCATACATTCAAAATACAATTCTAGCATGGAAAGATGCTTTCCTTGTTGCAATGACATTGCTAAGAGGTTAGCGAATTGCATGCACTAACTATTGAGGAACTTTATTTCCAAGTATTCCAAGACAAAGTTGGACTACACACAAACCCAAAGTTTCTGCCCAAAATTATATCACCTTTCCACTTAAATCAAACATTAGTTTTACCGGTTTTCTTCCTAAAAACAGAGACCGTTGCAGAAAGAGCATTACATCCACTGGATGTTAAAATAGCCTTTATGTACTATGTGGAAAGAACAAAAACAGTTTGTAAAACACAGCAACTATTTGTAGATTTTTAAAATCCAAGGAAAGATAATCCCATCTCAAAAGCAGTAATTGCTAGATTAATTGTAAAATGTATACAGATTTGCTGCATCAAGACAAAACAGACACTACCCACAATGCCAAGGGCTCATTCCACAAGAAACAAGCATTTGCAATGCAATAGGTCTCGCATTTGCGAGAGTTTAAGCTATTGGCATTATAGACGACAATGCCTTTTATTTATGTTTTGATAATTAACACATAAATAAAAGGCATTGTCATGTACAATGCCAATAGCTCTAACTCTTGTAAATGTGAGACCAAATCAAAGAAGCGGCCGTCATTGTCCTAGGCTGCTTAAAAAGTGAAAGTGCGCATGGCGCGCTGAATGTTGCAGGAAAGCATGTCGTGCCTACAGTAGGAGAAACTATTTAAAGAAAATAGTGCTTACAGACAAAAAAGACTCACCGTGTAACAACTGAAGTAAAAGGGCCAGTCCTCATGGGAGGTTAGAATGAAGACAAGGCGGTACTAAGGAGGGACTAACAAGCCTATTAACGAATCAGAAGCCAGCATTTGCGAAGGACAGTGACACATGCCAATGACAAATATGGGCGGAGAGTAAGCGGGACTTCTATTCCATACTCCAATACAGCATGGTTTGCAGAGCAGCGTATGCGCTGCCCAGGCTCGACCTAAAAACAATTTGCACTGATTAAGCTGTTCACAAAATGAAATTGTAAGAGCTAATGGTAAAAATGAGAACTAAAACACACCACTTTTAAGACCTCATGCAGGTGGTGGACTCATCAGCCACCTAATTTGTTCGATCCTTTACTACTTTGATTCCACAACAGCCAGGTGTCTAAACAGACTGTGACACTACAGCCACGAATAAATACTCACTGCTGACTTGAAACATTGAAGGCTGGAGCATGACACCCATTAAGGCCCACAAAAAGAATGGTAAGGTTCTGCTGGCTCATGGAAACAAGCACCCAACTGGGCAGCAGAAAAGGTAGAAAGAGTTTGACTTGGTTGAGCTTTTCATAAAAATAAATTGTACAAACTAATGCCAAAAATGAGAACTAGCCACAAATCACTTTTAAGGCCACAAGTAGTCACTGTTGGCTTGACACATTGGGAGCAAATGCATGACACGAGTAAGCAGGCAAGCAACCAATAAGGCGAACACAGAGAGAATGAGCAAACTGCGCAGTTCGGTGAAACAAGCACCCGACCTGCTAAGAGCAAAGTTTAAAAGTTTGCATTTTGCCAATTTCTTGCATTCTTTTTCATTGAGATTGATGCCATCCTGGCTTTGGCCATCCTGCCAGGCAGCGAGGATGGGGCCGATCTGCCCCCGCTGTCTGCCTCCATGGACTGCTCTTTGCTCACGTATTCCCCCGACCATTCTGACGTGGAACCCCTGCCGCTGGAACTTGGTTGGCCTGGCTACTGTGCCGAGTCCTACCGTGGAGTGACGCGGGCCGAGGTGCACTTCCAGCCCAACTATGGAGAGTGCATCTACAGCTGTAAGGACACAGTGCGCAAACTCATCCGGGGAGCTAAGGAGGTGAGTTGCGCAACTGTATGTGTGGGTGGAGCTGGTGGGGAATGTAAACTACCCATTGTTAGACTTGCAGAGCACCAGCATTAAGGCAGTGACATCAGGTGCTGTCACCTGGCAAAATTTACACTTTTGAGATGTTTTTAATGCCAAACTAGGAGCTGGGTTTCCATTTGTATTGCTGGCATTAGTGCCCCTGGCACCCTTGGAATGACACTGGCTCCTAAATTCTTACCCGGGCGCAGCCATAAACGGTGCATCAGGTGCTGTGGCACCAGGACAAGTGATATAACCGGCACTGTTGGCCCCAGTATTGTTGTCTTTAGCACCCAAAGTGAATACGGGCTGGGCACATTTTGTTTACTTGCATTAGAGAACATGAACCATTGCTACACTGCTGTTCTAAGTGAACATTATGGTGCCTGCATAGCCCTTGTGCTGACAGCCATGTGCCGTTGCACAGAACAATAAATGCCCTGGGCAAATATTGTCCAATACAATATTACGCTCTGTGGACTTCAGGAACGTGGAGTGCATGGGCTGCTGCTCTCGGATTCTAACTTTAGTATACAGATTGTTGTCCTGTTTGCCTGCAGAAGGCACTGCCATTTAATTGAAATCTAATGATTTATTGCGCGCATTTTCAAAACATGCCTTTGACAAATGGTGCCTTCTTTACTTGAATTTCACTTGGACATTTGCGTATGGCTCCCATTTAATGAGCCGGTAAGGCTTCTCAGGGGATTGACTACCCGTTACACTTTCAGTGGTCCACTCACCTTTCACCTTTTAAAGGTTGATAAACGGTGCACCACTGCATAGAATAATAGTAATACCTGCTACTGGTGTGGCTATAAAGCATCAAGCCTATGGCCGCACTACATAAATATTTTTTCATGTTAAGAATGCAGCTAGAATTAATTTGGGTGGTTGGAGTAAATTATGCGGCTCGGGACTATAGGAGATACTGAGTGAATCATGGGTCCATGTGAGGCGGTCGTTCTTTTAACCTGAGCACGTACTGTAGGGGTCAGTCAGACTATAACATGTGACAGAGTTTAATATATTTGACCCAGTGCTTTAAATGGCCAGGCATTGCAGTACTGAGCACCTTCCTTTCTTTCATTTGAACAGTAGAGTACCTGCACTTCTGAGCACAGGAAGTGGATGAAGTAACAGTTTCCCCGCTTGACTACATTGTGTTATCGTGGGCAACTTGTGTTGTCTCCGTTGAATAAATTCCATTATTTGTAAAAAAAAAAAAAACAGCCATCGTTTAGAATGGCTCTGATCACCAGGTTAGAGATTGTTTGGCAGAGAGCAGACAGGGACGAATTTGTGTACATGTCACTGGAAGAAAAGAGGCGAACGGAAAAGGAGAGAGCGGAATGGCCTCTGCTTGTAAATGGAAATGAGTTGGAACAGCTCACACCATCAAAAACAAACCAGTGACGGGCTGCTTGTAAAATGAAAGCGCGCATCGCGGGCTGAATGTTGCAGGAAAGCATGTCGTGCCTGCAGTAGTAAAAACTAATTAAAGAAAGTAGTACTTACAGACTTAAAAAGAAGTACTGTGTAACAACCGAAGTAAAGGGGCCAATAGCCATGGGAGTTTGCAAATGAATACAAAGCCGTACTAAGGAAGGACTAACAAGCCAAATACTGAATCAGAAGCCAGCATTTACAAAGGGCAAAGACACAAGCCAATGAAATATATGGGTGGAGAGTGGGCGGGGCTTCTCTTCCATACGCCACTACAGCAAGTCTCGCAGAGCAGCGCATGCGCGCTGACTCGGGCTCGACCTAAAAAGGAGCATCAGTGACCTCCTTGGGAAATCACCAGCTAACAGACATTTGTAAAGCAGCACACTTCTACCAAACACTATTGTGTGGATGTACAAACCAGACAACAATGTTCTACACACATTATTTCAAGCAAATACACCATCTGATGCCTAAAGCCACTGCGAGAGGAGTACTGCTTTACAGTCTATCCACTGCATGTGTATCTGCAGCCAACACATGCTACGAATGGAGTGTTACTTAACCTGTAAGCATCTATTCATAGTGTGTAGTGCTGCAGATTCACATGCACCCTTCCGCCTCCCCGACAGGTATTGAGTGGTGGCTCATATACATAAAAATGTAAGCATGTTCAAGAGCACACACTAACTTAGAAGAAATATCCTCACTTCCTGTATGGCAGGGAAGAAACATTGCAATCTAACACAGGAGCTGTTGAACATGCGTATTGCCTCGAAGAGGAGATACAATGCACAAAGTTGACCATAAAAGACTTCCACGAGAAAAACAAATTGCAGAGTCCGGGCCCAACACTAGATGGCAGGAGTGTTCATAGCATGTAAATCTGCAGTACTGCATGCTACGATTAGATGCTCACATGGTAAGTAACATACTCCTGGTGGATAACTGCATTCTCCCACACATTCCTCACTGCCTTCCCTCCTACCCCATGAGTTTGTGCCTTTTTTTAAAAATACGATCCCAAGATTTGCAATGTTTTCTACTGTTATTGTTGCTGTTAATGCTGTCTCGGTTCCACTCTGCACACCTCAGCAGGGCCAGTGAAAATTACCAGGAACTGATGCCAGTGTACTAGTTAGCGCCACCTGCCCCAGCATAGTCTCATCCTGACCGAGCAAAGACTCCGCTGGGCCATCTGTTGGTACTGGACAGCTGTTGCTGGGTAAATGGTTTCCAGCTTCAGTCGAGTGCCTGGAGTATATTCCTAAACAAGGAATATATCCAGAAATATGGTTACAGAATAAACTTTTTTCATACAAGCACTTGACTTTGACGGTGGCTTTCCTAATTGCTACTACGTCCTTAAGCACAGCAGCCATATCTATAATTCTATCAAGACAATGTGTCAATTCCATCTGCTATAAACATTGTGTTCGAGGCATATGAGCTGTAGATCATATATTGTGCTTAGATCGCCATCTGGTGTTGGTCTCGGATGTTTGCAGTTTGTTTTTGTTCGAAGAAGTCTTTGTAGTCACGAGATAGGTGGTGACTCCTTACGATGATAGTGCGCATGGGCATCGACTCCATCCCCAGATTGTTTTTTTTCGCATCGGGTTCGGATGTGATTTGCTGCGCTCCGGGTCGGTATCGTCTTCGAACTCCCTTCGACACGCAATCCTTCACCACTCGACGGTATTGTTCTAGATCGCGTTCCCCTTTCGACGCGCATCCTCCAACTTCAAATAGTCTTCGACCAACAGCTTCGACGCGGGCCTTTGGGCCTACCCGCGCCGGCCGTCGATGGAACGGACTCCGTTTAAAAAATGCCCCAGGTGTGGTGCTAAATTCCCACACACAGACTTACACGAAGTGTGTAACCTCTGCCTCTCCCCTGAGCACGAGGCAAAGCACTGCGAGGCCTGTACATCATTCCGGTCGAAGAAAACCATCCGTGATCGTCGGGCTCAACGTCACGAAATGTCCCGTGGCAGCAGCTCGATTCCAGACATCTTCGGAGCAGGTTCTAATGTCCATCCAGAACTCCAACCTGCAGAAGAGGATATCTCCGTGTGCGAGGCCGACGACTCCGAGGAAGACGAGCAGGACGTCACCCCAGCGCAACGGATAGTGAGTACTAACACCCAGGCCGCCACCAAACACAAACCTAAGGCTCCGGTAACACCTTCGCCCTCGGGCTCAGGTCGACACCGTGAACATACTTCAAACGCCCCGCCCTCGGGCCCGGCTATGAAACCAAAACAAAAGCCTTCCGACTCGGGCTCGAGTCGGCCCCATTCCGGCACCAAACATACACCTTCGGCACCAAAGCCTAAAACCAAGCCGGTGCCCCACCCTTCATTGCTGGCACCGAAGACACCTTCGACGTCGAAAACCTCAACACCGAAGCCACCAAAAGACAAAGCTTCAGAGCCAAAACAGGACAAACCAAAAGCTTTCTAGCCGAAACAGGATAAACCAAAAGCCTCGGAGCCGAAGAAAATCTCGGAGCCGAAAACTCCCTCACCAAAGGTTTCGGAGTCCAAAACCCCTACAAAACCTTCACAGCTTAAGCCCGTTAAGGAACACTCTACGCCCAAGCTTCCGGCGCCTAAACAAGACATACTACTCAAAGACCTTTCTTTTCAACAATTTTCGGATCCAAAACAGAAAACACTGCATATTGACCCCAAAGCTGGCCAACTTCTCACCAAACCTCCTAAGAAACCAAAACTAGACCTCCCAGAGGACTCTCACATACCTCTCAAATGTAAGGACATGGGTACTAACCCTTCTCCCCCTTATATACCTCCCTCTCCTCCTCCTCCTCCTGATCCTAACTTATTTATCTCACCAGCAAACTCACCATCACCTACACTCTCACCTGCACCACAGGATGATGATGACGATGGGGATGGGGATACACTAGGGGATGATGACAACCATAACATACCACAGGACACAGACCCATGGGATTACTATGATCAAGATCCAGATCCACACAGTGACCCTGATCTGTATCCCTCCAGGCCATCACCACCTGATGATAACATTGGTTTTGCACAACTTATTAATAAAGCTGCTCACTACCATGGGGTGGATCTACACACTGATCCCCTAGCAGAGGACTTCTTGGTGGAAACATTCGCACCCTCACAAAAATCCACCCACACCCTGCCCATGCTAAAAGGCATGTTAAAACACTCTACTGAAGTATTCAAAGACCCTGTTAGAGCCCAAATACTTACACCAAGGGTGGATAAAAAAATATAAAGCAGCTCCCACAGACCCACTATATATCAAAGGTCAGGTACCTTTAGACTCTCTGGTTGTGTCTAACGCACGCAAGAGGGCTAATTCCCAAGCTACAGGCGACGCCCCTCCTCCTGACAAGGAGTCAAAGCTTATAGACGCTTCATCAAAAAGAATTGCGTCACAGGCTGCTAACCATCGGCGCATTGCCAATGCTCAAGCTCTCTTAGCGCGCTACGACAGAGCGCACTATGACGAGCTGGAAAAACTAATGCAGCACTTACCAGAGGAACACAAAAACAAGGCCAATGAACTCATTCAAGAGGGCAAACATATAACCAATACCTCCATAAAATGCGCCCTAGATGCGGCTGATACAGCATCTCGTGCCATTAACACCAGCATATTACTGCGTAGGCACGCTTGGCTTCGAATCTCTGGATTCAAGCAAGAAGTTCAAACCACCATACTCAATCAGCCCTTCGATCAAGCGCATCTTTTTGGGCCTACAGTCGATACTTCATTAGAGAAAATGATGAAAGATACCGAGACTGCTAAGTCCATGGGGTCCTTGCAACTACCTTCCAACAGGGGTTCCTTTCGCCGCTCCTTGTACAGGGGTGGCTCCAAAACAATGTCGTCAGAAAATCCCTCCTCATCTTACAAAAGCCCCAATCAATCTACCTCCTCCAGAGGATATTTTCGGGGAGGATACAGAGGGAACAATAATAGGGGAAGAGCCAGAGGTAACAACACCCGCAATTCCCCAACCACCAAGCAGTGACTTCCCTACACTACCCCCGACTATTCCACTCCTGTTGGGGGACGTCTCTCACAGTTCCTACCTGTCTGGAACTCCATCACAACAGACAAGTGGGTAAGACAAATTATCCAGTATGGTTATTGCCTAGAACTCACCTCCACTCCCCCAAATATCCCTCCCAGGCAACGTCCAATGTCATCAGAACATCTGACCCTCCTAAAACAAGAGGTTCTCTCCCTGTTACAAAAACATGCAAAAGAACCAGTCCCCTTGCCTCATCAGGGCACAGGGGTTTACTCCCTATATTTCCTAATTCCAAAAAAGGACGGCTCTCTCAGGCCAATACTGGACCTCAGACCACTAAACCTCTATATTCAGTCAGATCACTTCCACATGGTCACCCTCCAACAGGTGCTCCCATTGCTTCAACAAGGCGATTTTCTTTCCACTCTAGATTTAAAGGACGCCTACTTTCATATTCCCATTCATCCAGCTCACAGAAAATATCTCAGGTTCCTAGTGGACGGTCAACATTACCAGTTCAAAGTCCTCCCGTTCGGGGTGACCACAGCACCCAGAGTCTTCACCAAGTGCCTCGCAGTAGTTGCAGCTCACTTAAGAAGACAACACATTCACGTGTTTCCATATCTGGATGACTGGCTCATAAAAGCCAAGTCACACAGCAGCTGCGTTCACCACACCCGCAAAACAATTCAGTTGCTTCACGACTTGGGATTCACCGTGAATTTCACCAAGTCACACCTCCAACCATCCAACACACAAATGTATCTAGGAGCTACAATAAACACTTCCAAAGCTCTAGCATACACCAACCCAGTCAGAATACGCAACATACAGGCTCTAATATCACAATTTCAGCCTCAGCACATTACCAGCTCGAGTGTTCATGTAATTAATCGGAATGATGGCCTCTTGCATTCTAATCGTCCCTTATGCAAGACTCCACATGCGTCCTCTACAGGAATGCTTAGCACATCAATGGAACCAGACTCAAGGTCAGCTAACAGATGTGGTGTTGGTGGACAGCCGCACATATCGCTCTCTGCACTGGTGGAACACACAAAACCTTTCCAGAGGGCGGCCGTTCCTCGACCCGGTTCCACAGATAGTGCTAACAGACGCATCGCTCGCCGGCTGGGGAGCTCATCTCCAAAACCTTACCATTCAAGGCATATGGACTACACAACAAAAACAATTCCACATAAACCACCTGGAATTACTGGCAATTTTTCTGGCATTAAAATCCTTTCAACTCCCATCTAGTAGGCAAAACTGTATTAGTCCGTACGGACAACATGACAGCAATGTACTACATACAAAAGCAGGGAGGGACACACTGTCTACAGCTTTCACACTTAGGTTAACGCATATGGAAATGGGCCATTCCACAAAACATATATCTCCTTGCAGAACACCTCCCAGGAGTACACAATCAAATCGCAGATCTGCTCAGTCGTCAACAACAGATCCACGAATGGGAACTTCATCCTCAAGTTCTTCTTCCATTCTTTCAAATGTGGGGCTACCCAGAAATAGATCTGTTCGCCACACACCAAAACGCAAAATGCCCAACCTTCGCGTCCAGGTATCCACACCCATTGTCCACAGGCAATGCGATATGGATGAACTGGTCAGGGAAATTTCTTACGCTTTTCCGCCTCTCCCACTCTTTCCATTAGTGGTTCGGAAGCTCAAACACCATTCCCTCACACTAATCCTGGTTGCTCCCACATGGGCTTGACAACCCTGGTTCACAACCCTATTAGAAATGTCAGTAGTTCCTTATCAAAAACTACACCTCTCTCCCAAACTTCTCACTCAGAACCATGGAGAGATGAGGCATCCAGATCCCAGTCAACTCAACCTTGCGATCTGGCACCTGAAGTCTTAGAGTTTGGCTACCTTAATCTCCAGCCAGACTGCATGAACGTCATTAAAGAGGCTAGACGTCCTACTACCAGAGCATGCTACGCAGCAAAGTGGAAACTATTCGTAATTTACTGTACAAACAATAAAATCAATCCACTAGACGCTTCCACTCAAAACATTATTTGCTATCTATTACACCTACAATGCTGTAACCTAGCATATACATCTATAAGACTACATCTAGCTGCAATAGCAGCTTATCCTCAAAACAGACAACACTTGTCTTTGTTTCGAGTACCCGCTATTAAAGCTTTTATGGAAGGACTTAAAAGAATAATTCCCCCTACAGTTCGCCCTCTCCAGTGTGGAATCTGAATATCGTCCTTACAAGGCTCATGGGCCCACCATTTGAACCTCTGCACAAATGTGAACTACAATTCCTCACTTGGAAAGTAGCCTTCCTTATAGCCATCACATCTCTTAGAAGAGTGAGTGAGCTTCAGGCACTAACCAAACAAGAACCATTTTTTTGCAAATTCAGCACAACAAAGTGGTTCTCAGGACTAATCCAAAATTTTTACCTAAAGTTGTGTCTGCCTTTCACCTTACCCAGTCTGTTGAACTACCAGTATTTTTCCCTCAACCAGACTCGGTGGCAGAAAGGGCTCTTCACACACTAGACGTTAAAAGAGCACTACTCTATTACATTGAAAGAACTAAATCCTTTCGAAAGACTAAACAACTCTTTGTTGCTTTCTCCCCACCTCATAAAGGCAATCCCATTTCAAAAGCAGGTATTGCACGGTGGATTGTTAAGTGCATCCAAATATGCTACCTTAAAGCCAAGCGCACATTAACCATTCCCCCTAGGGCTCATTCTACATGCAAACTAGGGGCTTCTATGGCCTTCTTAGGGAACATTCCTTTAGATGACATCTGCAAAGCTGCAACTTGGTCTACACCGCACACATTTACAAAACACTATTGTGTAGGTGTGCAAGCAAAACAACAAGCTAGTGTGGGCCAGGCTGTCTTAAGAACACTTTTTCAAACCACTGCAACAGATACAGATTAGCCACCGCCACAAACAAAACTGCTATATAGTCAATGCACAGTATATGATCTACAGCTCGTATGCCTCGAACGGAAAATGCTACTTACCAGTATGCATCTGTTCTTGGCATTTAGAGCTGTAGATTCATATACGCCCACCCGGGTACCTTTATCTGTTGCAGTGTTATCTTACTTAGATACATCACACATGGACATCTTTCTATTTCTTACTAACTCCATCACCCTTTATGGCGAAAACAATCTGGGGATGGAGTTGATGCCCATACGCACTATCATCGTTAGGAGGAGTCACCTATCTTGTGACTACAAAGACTTCTTCGAACAAAAACAAACTGCAAACATCCGAGCCGCTCAACACCAGATGGCGATCTATGCACAGTATATGAATCTACAGCTCTACATGCCAAGAACAGATGCATACTGGTAAGTAGCATTTTCCTTTTCTTTGTGCTCTGTCATGGAGGCAAGATGGACACTCTGATAAACCCCACTTTCTGTCTCCACCCCATTATCACCAGAGCCCAGTGAAGGAAAAAACAAACTGAAATAATTGCCAAAAGTAACAAGGAACAGTAGTTTTATTGGCCTATGTAGAGAAATGATATGGTCACAGCAAGGCTGTCATTCGCTATCTCTCATCCTGTTTGCTTTTGGGTACTGAGCTCCTCTGAATGCGTGGCCTTCCAGATGCTTACTACTATTGACAAGCAATGACACACAAGTGAATGACTGAAGAGCCTGAACCAGAGACACCATCGGAGCACCACCTACTTACTGCTGATACAGATAAAATTTGCTTTACTCTCCCCTTTTTGTAGACTGGGAAGTCCAGTTAAGTCTATTGTGTTGCTTCTATACAAAAGAGAATTTCACTACACAGGAACATTAAAAAGAGGCCATTGTCTATGGTCTGGTTCTAGATGGGTGCCTTAGGGCTCCGAAAATAGATACGTACGAAGACTTGCATGCTGATGTCTTTGTCACAGTTGCACGTCAGTGTGCTGATTGTGTATTACAAAGCATGAACACAATGTCACTAATAGTACAACAGACCCAGGGTTCCGTATTAAGGATAAACTAGGTTCACCAATTGAGCGATTTCCTATGCTTACTCTATGTATGCCTCTTGGGAATATGCAAATTTGAAAGCGCCAAGTGTTCTACCACATCAGTTCTCTTAAGTTATATTGCACCCAACGTCTAAAAGCCTCTAGTTCGAAATGCATAACACATATGCATCAAAGTTTAGAGGTGGCACACATGCACTCTTGCATTTATCTGCTTGGTGTATGCAATCGGGGGCCAAACCTGATGCAGCAGACAGGCTTATGAAATCAGCTGCTGCTCCTAAGAGCAGCTTAGATAACAGCTTATAGAAACAATATCTGCAACTTGAGTGTGAAGCATCTGCAGTTCACCCCCATAATACATTAGAACAATAGCTATATGTACAGTTTGGACGTATCACTAGTTTTGATAGGTCTGCAATGTTGGAACCCGGTTCCTCAGCAATGGTTAAACCTTCTCACGGTTACCCCCAATTCCCCCGAATACACTCTCACCCAGGGCGGACGCCTTCACTCAACAGAATCCCATGCAGAGGGGTCAGGATCAGGGTTCGCGCGCAATACCCCCCACTCACCCCCCAACCGCCAAAATACACTGAATTATGCCAATGGATGCAGACATTAGTCTTTTGACTCTAAATGTCAGGGGAATGCACATAGCACGGAAGCGCTACGTGGTTTACTCCTATGCCAGGCGTCAGAAAGCACAGATAATTCTGTTACAGGAAACACACCTCACAAAGACTGAATTAGATCGAGTGCAGAGATGCTGGCGAGGCACCTTTTGTGCTACCACATACTCCGCGTTTGCACGTGGAGCGTTGATCTGGCTCAGACCGGGGGTCCCATTCAAGGAAATCCATAGAGTGGGTAGACAGGGAGAGACGATACGCACTTCTGGGAGGGTTCCTAGACGGACATCCCTACTTTTGGGCAGCATCTACGCCCCAAACGTCGGCCAGGGGAAGTTCTGTGACTCCTTATCAGTCCTGACGCAATTCACAACATCGCCATGGGTACTGGGGGGTGATTACAACTGTGTGTTGGGCTTGTCCTTAGACCGGTCGCACCCCCCAAGCACTGGTTCCTCTGCCCAAGCACAGATGGAACGTTTCCAGTCGTGGACGCAGCACTGGTCCCTAACAGATGTGTGGAGGAGCCGGAACCCACCCTCCAGGCTATACTCCTTTCACTTAATACCCCATAATCTACGGGTGCACCTCGACCGGTTCCTCTGCTCGCCGGCGATACTCCCTATGGCTCAACAAGCAGATTACTTAGGAAGAGTGGTTTCTGAGCATGATGCGCACCTTTTAACACTTAGGTGGCGGCCACCTCACCCGCCAGTCCCCGCCTGGAAATTACAGCGATAATGCCTGAAAGATCCAGTATTTTGTCTGAATCAGGAAGATAGTATCAAAGAATACTTCATTAACAACACCAACACAGCGTCCACCAGGACGTTGAAATGGGATGCTTTCAAAGTGGTCATTCGGGGGGCCTGTATCAGGCAAATAGCGGGAGTCCGCAGGACACTAGACCAAAGCCTACAAAGAGCAGAACTTGAGTTGGCGGCCATGACTAAGGCAGTGGACTCAAACTCGTGACCCCAACCCAAGTCGCGGAGGCTAAGATGGCATATGAGGAGGCAGACCTGCTGAGATACAACTTCAAACTATATGCAACCAAGAAACATAGAGAAGGGGATAGGTCGGTAGCACTCCTTGCCTGGCTAGCCTGCCAGGCCCAGGACACACGGCCAATCACGGAAATTGCTGACCCTGCTGGCGGAGTTGCCACCTCCCAGACAGATATCCTGCGACTCCTTCATGACCCCTATACAAAGATATACCAGAACCCTACACAGAATTGCCAGGGGCTAGTTTATCACTTCCTAGCACCTCTCACCATACCCCAGATCCCAAGTGAAGATAAGGCCCTCCTGGAGACCGTAATCACACCTTCGGATGTGAAACAAGCAATCCTGGCCCGGAACAACGCCCCAGGGATGGATGGCTTACCCCTAGAGTACTATAGCACCTTCGCCACGTTATTGGCGCCAAAACTAGCCGCCATGTATGAGGCAGCACTGGAAGAGGGGGAGCTGCCTAGCTCACCACGGGAATCTCTCATGGTCTCAATTCCGAAGCCTGACTGAAACCCGACACAGCTGGCCTCGTATAGGCCAATAGCACTGTTATCCACTGATTGCAAGATCCTGCCGGACCGGTTAGACCCAATGCTCCCGCCACTCATACACCCGGATCAGAACGGGTTAGTGTCGGGCAGAAGTATGTCCCAAAATATACGCAGGCTGTTTCAGGTTCTGGACCAGGCTTGGGCCATTACCCCAGGGCGGCTTGCCTGGTCCTGGACCTGGACCTGGAAAAGGCATTCGACACCCTGACCTGGCTGTACCACTCTGAGGCGGATGGGGCCGGGGCCTGTCTTCAGAGCGCACGTAAAGCTATTATACACGAAGCTCACGTCCAGAGTGCGACTTGGCAAACACATCTCCCCGTCCCTTCGGCTAGAGATAGGCACCCAGCAGGGGTGTCCTCTCTCCCCCTCTTGTTCGCCATGGTGATGGAGCCTCTTGCAATCCTGCTGCGTCGGGAAGGAGAGGCCTGGGGCATCCCAATAGCGGGCACCACACATATTGTGTCCCTATACGCGGATGACTTGCTGCTATATGTGCGAGACATCGCAGCTGATCTCAGCCCCATATGGAACATACTCTCAGACTTTGCGGCTGCAGTAGGACTTAGTCAATTTGTCAAAATCCACTATATAGCCCCTAAGTCCAGACTTTCCCCCGCGAGATACAACAGTTGGGAGTTCATGAATTGCTTGGAGCAATAGCGCCCCGCAATACCTTGGCGTCAGACTCTATCAGTCCTCCGTGGACCTACTTAAGGGCAATCATCGTAGAGCTCTGGCAGGAGCCAAAACTTGAGTACATTTTTGGAAGACCCTGCCTTTAGCTCCCATAGATAGAATAGCCTTAGCCAAAATGATCTTATGTTATTTAAATTTATAAGGCGCACAGCTACCCCAAGGGGTTTCCCGGCGCCGGCAGGTAGGAGTAAGAGGAAAAAGTGAGTAGAACAGAATTACTGATTGAACAACCAGGTCTTCACTTGTCTACGGAAACTACTAAAGACAGTTTCTTCCCGTATAGAAATAGGAAGAGAGTTCCACAGGGTGGGGCCCAAGAAAGAGAAGGACCTACCACCCATCCTGGTCCATATGATTCTCGGGATAACAAATTTAGACTGTCCAGCAGAACGCAAACGACGAGAAGGAGTGTACAACTGGATTAACAATTGCAAATATTGCGGAGCTGTTCGGGATTTAATTTTAAACATAAAGCTCAAGGCCTTAAATTTAACACGGTTCTCCACTTTTAGCCAGTGTAATTTGCGATGAGAGTCGGTGGCTGACACCATCTTGGGTACCTGACACAGCAGTCTGGCAGCTGCATTTTGCACTACCTGCAACCTAAGTATAGTAGCTTTATTGGAGCCCAGATATAAAACGTTACCGTAGTTAAGTCTCTCTCGACGTAATCAAGGGCTGAACCACAGTACGTTGAACAGAGAGGGGTAACATCCACAACATTTTCCTCAGCCATCTCAGAATGGTTAAGCATATCGCGGCCACCTTAGTGATTTGTTGCTTCATTGACAGATGATCGTCAATGATAATACCCATGTTCCGAACTTGACATACTGGTTGGGGTAGCAAGCCCATTTCGATGGGCCAATGTAGCGGTCCCCAGAGGTCTTGGTCTTTTCCTAAAATCATAACCTCAGTTTTATCTCCATTTAGTCTGAGCAAGTTGTTCTGCATCCAAGATGCAATTTCTCTCAGACTGATCTGGAGAGCAGATAAATCCGATCCCCTAGATGAAGTAAGGGAAAAGATTATCTGCGTATCATCCGCATAAGAAAAAAGGGACAGCCCATCCTCTTCAGCAATATATGCCAACGGGTGCACATAGATATTACACAATAGTGAACTCAGCACAGAGCCCTGGGGAACTCCATAAGGAGATGGATGAATATTAGAACTAGCCGAGGTAGAGGAAACCTGAAAAGTTCGATCCGCCAAGAAGGAGCTAAACCATTGTAAGGCTGAGCCTCCAAGGCCTAAACTGAATGCAAGGCTTTCAGCAAAACCGTGTGAGACACTGTGTCGAAAGTGGCACTGAGTTCAAGTAGGATGAGAGCCACTGTATCACCATGGTCCAAATGCCGTCTCAACATTTTAGTAACCCCAAGTAATGTAGATTCAGTGGAGAAATCTGCTCTAAAACTGAACTGAGAAGGATGATGGAAACTCAGACTCAACCAAAGAAGTCAACTGAAGGTTGGCATGTTTTTCAAGAAGCTTAGAAAAGAAAGCCTGAAAGCAGAGAAATAGGACGAAAATTAGCTGGCATAGAAGTATCCGCATTAGGCTTCTTTAAGAGCGGGAGCACCGTGGCATGCTTCCAGTCAGGGGGAACAAAACCTTCCTGCAAGGAGGCATTAAGAAGATCCATAATCACCCGAAGCGTCGGTGCCTCAAGCGGTTTCAGCACAGTAATTGGAAGAAGGTCTCTGGGAGAGCCTGATTTAATGCAAGCCAAGAGACTGTTAAAAGTGCTCAGTTCTAACAAGGGCCAAACTTCCACCCTAATGTTGGATTTTACACTATCCTGAATCCGAGAGACTTCCGAACTCACAATAGTGGGTGCGGTATTAGAAGTCTGCGGAGAACCAAGCTGGTTGTCATAAGTTAGAGTAGAATACATTTTCTCAACTTTCTCCACAAAAAAGCAAGCGAGGTTCTCGCATAGCGCAGCAGTTAAGGCACAAGGAGTAGTCAGAGTATTAGAGTCAGATAGTTCTTTGACTACTTTAAAAAGGGGTTTTGGACAATGCTGAGCTTGGGAAATTTTAAAAGAAACAAACTCAGCACAAGCTGATTTACAAAGAAAATGATACTTCTTTAGAGCCTTTTTATAGGCTAGCTTAACATCTGTCTTATAATATTTCCTCCATTGCCTTTCCAGATTTTTACACTTAGATTTTCTCAATCTTGAGATTCTCTGTGAACCAAGAGGCAGGCAGCCGATGGTTGCCTAAACATTTATGGGATAGGGGAAGGCAGGTACCTACTGCATGAGAGATCCATTTTTTAATGCAACCCAGGTCGGAGGTAGCAAGATTTTTTTATAGATGGTCTAGAATCATTTAAGAAATTATTTAAGGCATCGACATTGGCCCAATGTCTGACTTTATATTTAGGTCCGGCCGAAACTGCTAAGGTGCAGGTAGCGATCTTAAGCCGACATGACACCAAGAAATGGTCAGACCAGCACAAAGGAAGAGCAGGAGGGCAAACCAGATCTAACAGAGTGGAAAAAATAGGATCAAGCAAGTGGCCTGCAACATGGGTAGGACCTGCATTACAAAGGTGAATATTCATTGCTTCAAGATCAGCAATGAACGCTGTGCTGTTGGTGCATGCAGAATCATCTAAATGAAGATTCAGGTCACCCAAAATGGTAAAATTAGCAGAATTCAGAACATGAGATGTTATCATATCCGGAAAGGATGCTGCCCAAGGTCCAGCTGGGCCCGGAGGGCGATAAACTAATGTACCAGACAGTGTGAACTTAGATGTAAGTGTAAGTTTAAATAACAAAGCTTCGCAGTTATTAGTAGGTAAGTCAACGCAGTTGCAATCAATGGAGCTTTTGTGAACAATTGCAATGCCACCCCCATTCTTAATTTCCTATTCTTCCTGAAGATGGAGTAATTCGAGGGGACTGCCACAGCCACATCAGGCCCTGAGCTGTCATGGAGCCAGGTCTCTGTTAAGCAAACCGCATCCGGTTGGTTGTTAAATAAAAGATCAAATACATCCGCCTTGTGCCTCGGAAGCGAACGACAATTGATGCTGTAAAAAGTGAAATCTTGGTGTGATGGAGGTATACCCAAGAGAGAAGTTTTCCCTGCCAGAATAGCATGATTCAAAAATCCCAGGTCATCCCTTAAGGGCGAAACTCCATCTTGACAAGTATAATTAACAGTGGCCATAGAGGGAAGCCTGCAGTGCTGGCATTCAAAAGGGGCACTGTCTAATGCAATCTTAGCACAGTTAGGAGAGGAGGGACGGTTTAAATCATGCAAATGATTAGATGAATACCTTCACCTCGCCATAATAAATTGGCCAGGGGTCGTGGCCCCTGGTCCCGGTCGGGCGCAGACGGGCTTCCCGTTGGCGCGCCGCTGGCGCGTCCGCTCGCGGCCCATTTAAATAGAGGTCCGGGAAACTGCGAACGCGAGAGCTAGACCGCTAATAGAGCAGAAGTGACAAAACTAATGGTTGACCTTCAAGGGAGGAGTCCAGAGGTCGAAAAGTGCGGTGCAGAGAAGGAGTATCCCAAAAAAGCAGGTAATACCCCCAAAACAGCTGAGTATAACACACTCAGCGAAAAATGGTACAGTAATACTATAAAAACAACTTAAAAAAACAGTTCAATATCCAATAAAAGCATTCCGTTTTTAAAACAGGTGTAAGGCAAGAGAAAAGAAAGCCTACCAGCCGCTGCGCGTCCGCTCCCGGGCCATTTAAATAGAGGTCCGGGAAGCGGCGAACGCAAAAGCTAGACCGCTAATAGAGCGGAAGTGACAAAACTAATGGTTGACCTTCAAGGGAGGAGTCCCGAGGTCGAAAAGTGCAGTGCAGTGAAGGAGTATCCCAAAAAAGCAGGTAATGCCCCCAAAACAGCTGAGTATAACACACTCAGCGAAAAATGGTAGAGTAATACTTTAAAACAACTTAAAAAAACACCGTCTTATGCGCCGCAAATCCTCTATTACTTTGCCAATAACCCGGTTATCCCTCCGCGCTCCTTCTTTCAAGAGCTAGACACCCTATTAAGCTCCCTTATATGGTGCGGTGGACGCCGGAGAGTAGCCCTCTCAAAGTTGCAACTCCCAATAGATCAAGGGGGACTGGGAGCGCCATCCTTTGAGGCCTATTTTCTTGCAGCACAACTCCAATGGCTGTCCTGCTGGATAGCGGGGCAACATCTGGCGGACACCACCTTGGAGGGAGGATCTGTGCCAGTACAAGCCCTGTGCCACCTGCTCCTCCCAGGCACTCACCCTGCGTCAACTCATTCCGTACAGGAGACGGTGGCGCGAGCATTCATGTTACGACTTCACCGCATGTCTGGCAGGACTCCCTTATATACCCCCTTATGCCCGCTGGCCGGCCTTGCCAGAAACGAAGGATACTACTCCGCTTGGGCAATGCAAGTCTGGACGAGTCACTCCAGACTGGAGGTGGGATCCCTGTTCGCGGAGGGTCAACTGCTACCATTCAATCAGCTCTCAGAAGAGACAGGTCTCCAGTTGGGGCATTTCTTGCTGCACAGACAAATAGTCCTCAGCAGCCGCCGCATTTGGGATCTTTCTGAGGGGGAACCAGCAACACACCCAGTACTCCGCACAATTCTTCACATGGGCCTGGGGCGATTATTAATTACGTGGCTCTATAAAGCAATCCGTGATCTCACCGCCACCACACTTGCCCCGCTGCGACAGAAATGTGAGGAGGAGATAGGACGCCCATTGCATGACAAGGAATGGGAACGCACCTGGAATGCCCAAAGGAGGTGTCCCGGAACGCCCGGTTTAAAAATATAGAGTTCTCCATACTACATTGCGCCTACCTTACCCTGGCGCGGCTCCAACGCTTTTACCCAGATACACGATTTGTATGCCAGAGGTGTCAATCCCTAGATGCAACATTCAAACACATGTTTTGGCTATGTCCCACAATACATCCCTATTGGAGTACAATACACGAGACCCTGCGGTAACTAACAAGGCTCACTGACATTAAAACTTGGGAGGCCAGCGGTATAGGGATCTTCCGCAGATGAAAAGCCCTCAAAGTTCAAACACGCTTCGCCTCCCTAGCCCTCCTGCTTGCGAAAAGAGGGATTACTCTGCAAAAATACAAAACTGACTGCAAGAGGCTTGAGAGGGTATGGAGGAATGGGTATAGTCCCAATAACAAAGATAAGTACAAAGAAAGCCTCACCATCTATAAGAAATTAATTATAGAATCCAAAAAGCTTACTTCGCTGAGCAGATAAAGAAGGCCAATTCTTCCTCCAGAGAATTGTTCAGGACCATCACTAAGCTTACGATCCCTACCAAACCCGCTACACACAGTAGTCCGGCACTGTGCGAATCTTTAGCCTCCTTCTTTCGGAACAAGGTGGAAGGGATTTTCTCCTCCTTCTCCAAAGATCAGGGAGAGGTAGGGAAAGCAACAATTAGCCTCAATTTGAGGGTGAGGTTGGCACCGGATAAACTAGAGAGTTTTAGTCCGTTCCAGATTGAGGAGGTTATAAGCCTTCTTCTGGCTGCCCGGTCAGGCTCGCCCAACGATCCCTGCCCGGTGGCGGTACTAAAAAAAATGTCCTGAGGTCATTGCGATGACACTTACCCCAGTGTTCAACACCATCATTGACTCTGGTAACTACCCTAGGAGGTGGAAGTTTGCCTCCATAAATGGTATAATAGCACGTATTGTAGGGCACACGTTCAAGGCCCAGAAAGGTGGACACTGCCTAGATGTAACTCGCCAGTGGGCATGATCCCCTGAAAAAAGTGTCAGCATGTTAGTATAGGAAAAATAACCCTGTCAAGCTAGAAGTACATAGAGACCCTTCGTGATAGCAAAGCAAATCCTAGGGGCAGAAAACTGTGTGTTGGCATAGTGCCTTGGTAGTTCCCCCAGAAAAAGAGAATTGTATTGTGCATCAATGGTGGGTACTCCTTGGTAACAAATCAGACTTGAAGTGGAAAGGTGCCGGTGGCGACAGTCACTAAGGTCCAACTCCATTCCGGTCAGGCGCCTAATTATATATCTATCAATACTCCTCCCGAGGAATGCCATCTGCCCTTATCGTTCGTAGAAATGAGTGTCAAGTCATTTTGATAATGACTCAGATATAACTCCTGATGAGACACCCAGCCTGGAACAAGAGCTCCCTTATCAATATGTCAGAGCCATCAGGAAACATTCCTAGATAATTCAGCAAAGAGGTGGAGTTCGAATTGATGTTCCCTCGTCTCCCTTCTCCTTAAAGCTATGTCTAGAACCCTTTATCTGGTGCCCGTAATTCATATACTTCATTCCTGAAACTGTCAGAGCTTTGTATCCCTGATAATGTTTAGTATTTAAGGACCACCACTCGCCCCCGTGGATAGAGAGTTCCTTCGCTCCAGATTATCCTGCAAGATATCGTCTGAAGACGATCTTGTTGATTGCGGGCACTCAGAGAAGGTTATGCATCTTGTGTGGCACTGACAAGAGCTGAGTACCCGAGGGAAGCTGCTACCGCAGCGCATGTTTGCCTTTCGCAGGGAACTCTCCCTCCATAGCTCTTCGGATTTAGACAGACTGAATTTTCAACAAGGTATGGAATGCGCCACTTCCCCCCGAAAAAAACTCTAGACTGCAAGTTACTCTACTACATGATCTACTAGGGTAGCGCATACAAGTAGGTTTGAGCGTTGGGCTTTTAGATGACATTTTAATCATGTTAGAAATGTTCATTTTGTTTTTGTTGTTGTTTAAGGTTCATTCTAGCTGTTTTTATGATATTGTTTGAGATGGTTTTAGTTGTTCTAAGAAACAGGTTCACCCTCTTGTGAAAGTGTACTGTGTGTGTGATATCTGTGAAGAGTGAAATAGTTTTACTGTTACCACAATGCCCCTGATCCCTTTTTGGAAATTGTTTGTAACACAAAAACAATGACTTCACTTCAACTATGTATTGAGTAGGGTTCTCCGGACTACAATAACATGTCTTTCGCATTCAGCGCTGGTGCATTGAACTAAGTTCACTTGGGTCTTAATGGATGGGAAAGCAAACCTTGTAGAACTATGCTAGAGTTGTAGTTTACGTAACAGTTTTAAGTCACTACCTCCCATTATTTTCCATTGGAAAGTATTGCAGTACAAGTGGTTGACTATGTGTGGACTTACTCCAGCTCTGAGTTGCAGTAATATAGTACTGTTTGTGGTCCCTTTTTGGCTGTAGTAATTTTAGAAGTGCAGTTTGTGAATAGCAGTGGGCTTACTCTTTTGTGAGTGGGTATATAGCACTTCCTAATCCTCCCTACATCCTTCCCATTTAGTTGTAAATGTTCCCCTTTTTCAGCGACACCCTCTGGTCCCTCCCACATTTACTACTAGTAAACTTACATGTGTGATGATCTCCCCATAGAACATATTTGAGAGGTGGAGATTTACAGTCGCAGATTTGTCAATAGCATTTTGTAGTACTTTCGTAGTACTATTGTAGTACTACTAAACGTACTACAAAATGCACTGGTGAATAGGCACTACTATGCTCAAGGATTCTTATTTATTAGATAGTACAGGATAAGAAGATGCAGTAGTTGTTTCTTTTTCTCCACAAACCAGAACCAATCATATTACTTAGTCAATACATTGTTTGTGAATTTAGTTGTGGTGCTAGTAACTTAACAAAATACTTCTGCACGAACCAAAGTGCACACCACGTGCAAGAAAGCTTCAGCCTGACCTTTTTCTGGTAGTTTTTCACTTTTAGATAAACTTAGAGATAAGTACCTGATCTTCAGTTCATATATTTTCTAAGGGTTTCTCAGTTAGCATTTAAATGGGTCCAAATATAACTTTGGGGCAGACTCAATCAGTTTGTTTGCTACTACTTGTCACTCTGGCCACCCTATATGGGTAGAGAATTGCTTTTAAATCATCAATGTGCAGCATGCTTTCCCTGTTTTCTGCTGTGATCCTTTGCTTCTTTTGAACATAAATTCTAATCTTTATCTGCTCCATTCCCTGTTCCCATATTTGGTCGCTCTCTCCCTCTCCCCCTCTCCCCCCCCCCTCTCCCCTCTCTTCCCCCTCCCCTCTCTTCCCCCCCCCCCCCTGTTTTAAGGAACGGGGCAAATGGTCTTGATGACCTTGATTGATTCTGAAACAGAGTGTTTTAAATACTGTTTTCCTTTCATTTCTAATGTTGGTGATGTGAGAATCTATTACAGACATTTTGCAGAAAAATTAGTTTGTTTTATGCAACAGCCATTAAAAAAAGTTTTTTTACAGCACCATGGTGCAAGGATGGTTGCATTGTAAGCTGAATTGTTTTTGTGCAGGGAGAGACACCATGAATGCAGAATGCAGCACACATAGAAAGATGAAGTAACGAGGAGAAATATCTTTATTTTATCTCACCTGGGGAGGCGTAGCATCTTAACGCATTCCCAGGTTTACCACTGATGGCAAATCTGGGAATGTGCCAAAGTACATGGGTGGATGCGTGGGAACCCCCACGCTCCACCCATGGAATGCCTCCCTGGATCAGGGTAACACAATGCAGGGATTTACGCTGTGTTGATTTACTCTAGATTTATCAAGCCATGCTGGGCCACGCAAGGTGGCCTTGTGTGGCATGATAAATCTACCTTAAGACTTGCATTGCTGTTTCGCCCCCTTGCACTGCACAAGAGCGATACAAATATGCCCTAGATGTAACCACATTAGAAATCTGGAGAAGTGTGCCAGTGACCTGACCAAAGAGAGCATCATAATGCTAAAATTGGATCATAAATTTAAAGCTGTTCTGAACAGGGGCCACCAAAATACGTTCGGCCCAGGGTCCCCAAAATCCATTAGATAGTTCAGTCTCTGGTTTTTATGTTCTCTGCCTCCATGTCACGCGCTCTCTCATCATGTATTTTCAACAATTGTTCTACTCTTAAACGTTTTTCTAGCTTTCACTTTTTGTTATACTTCCTCAGTTCCTTGCCTGAGTACTTTCCATGCTGTTATTTCCAAATGTCATTGCTCTTATCATTGCTGCTTTCATGCCTCTTATTGTTTACCTCTCCTATTCTTTTGTTCGTGGCATATGTAGCGGCAGTTACAAATACTCTGCATACTCCTGCCATCTAGTGTTGGGCTCGAACATGCACAACTTTTTTTTCTTCGAAGAGGTCTTTTGAGTTTTGTGGTCTCGTCGGGTGCTCTCGGTGCTTCCACTCCGGTTGGCACGAAACAATCGCATTTGCAGTTTTCAGTTTGTGCCAGGATATTCGTCAACGCTTCGTTGGGGGGTTCGGCACGCTCGGCCTTTCTCCTCCGCCACCTGCTTCCAGAATGTGCAGGCCGTGATGGAAAGAACCCCCTTTCAGTATTGTTCACAGTGCCACTGCAAATACTCGTGGCACGATTACCACTCGGTCTGTAACCTTTGCTTGTCACTGGAGCATGACGAGACCTTCTTTGCCTGCCTCGTGTCCTGGTCCAAGAAGACCCTCGAGTACCGATTCGACTGGCGGCTTGCTAGGAGCAAGAAGGTGCTGCGGCAAGATGACACCCCTGATATCTTTGGTGCAGATGTCAAAGAGGCTGCAGGGCAACCAGCCTGCTTCAGTCAGAAGACAACCTCTCCTTCGGACTCCGAGGGCGATGACCAGCCGTCCCCTGCGAGACAACGGCAGAAGACACCAACCGTAAGTACCGTGCCTCATCACTCACACCAACCAACCGACCACTGCCCTTCAGGGGTCCAGGCGTTTCGTCCACCAACAGCCTTCTGGGCCACCACTGCATCCCAGCCATGGTCGGTACCCATATAAGGCCTTGGAGCCAACTCTGAGACCGCCGCACAAGACCAGGCCTTCCTCTGCACCGGCAGCGCCCCCGATGCCTTCCAGTTCCTCTGCGCCAGAGCAGCCTCACCATTCGGAGCTAAAACACATCTCTGAAGACGAGACTGAATTCAAAGTCGAAACATCAGTCGAAGTAGATATCCGCTTTGGAGATGAAACACCTGTTGGTGCCGACTCGCCTATCCAAGGTGCCTTCTTTAACGGACCCCGGGGACCTTGAGGCTGCTATTTTCCTGCGCTTCCAGGAAGAGTTGGACAGTTGACACAGGAGACTTTTCATTCATCTCAAATGGGTAAGGTCGTTGCCAAACAGCCACGGAAAGTGCAGACACTCTTCCTCGCAAAAGGAAGCTTACTTTCGAGTAGCAGCTTACATTGGAGCCGCCACCTCCTTCCAAGGCCAAAAACATTGAGATAGGGACATCAGCCCCCTGCCTTCTCAACCTCATTCGCCTAAAGCAAAAAACCACATGGGCCAGCTTTATCAGCAGGGACCTCACATTCCTCATACAGGGAGGGTAGCCCAATAGATCCTGCAGACCCATATAATGCCCTGTCTAACCCAGAGCCGAAGATGATCCTAGGGCTCATTATGTGGTTGTCCTTACAGGCAGCAACAACATTGACCTCTATCCTGCAAAGCCTTCCCCTCCAAATGATACTACCTCATAACATGAGGCCATTTACAGGGCGTACACCTTCCATATGGTGGATTTACATACCATCACTGAGGAGGATGGCTTCTTAGTTAAGACGCACCCCCCCACACACCCACTCACACACCCACTCCCCACCCCCCCACACGCACACTCCTCCTCCCCCCGCCTCCCCCCCACCCATATACTGTGAGACCGAGCAAGGTGTTTTAAGAACCGGCTAAGTCCAGAGTAGTCACACAAGTATAAGGACTCCCCATCAGATCCGCCTTATATTAGAGAGCAGCTTTACCCAGACTCTCTGGTTGTGCACACCGCTCGTAATCAAGCGAAAGCACAAGCTACTGGGGATGCCCACCACCAGATTAGGAAGCAAGAAAATAGATGCGGTGGGCAAAAGAGTGGCCACAAAATCTGCCACCCATTGCAGCCTCACCAACTCGGTCGGCCTCCTCTCGAGGGACGACCAGGTTCAGTGTGATGAGATGGGAGAGCTCATCAAACATCTCCCAGCCGAGTATCGGCAAAGGGCTCACGAGCTTTTGGCTGAGGCCCATATCATCTCGAACACCATCGTCACATGTGCCCTAGATGCTGCTGACACTTATCTGATAGAGATATCTAGCTGCAGATTCCCTATCTTCGAATCCTCCCCAGGTGCAAGGCTGGATCCGAACTTTTTTCCAGCAGTACCTCTGCGTATTTGTAGAGAGCATCGAGCGACTCTACGGCAACGTCGTCTCTCGAAAGTGACGTCCATATAAGTCCTCCCCTGACACACTAACCTCAGTTCCTTCTTATCGTGGCCAGAGGTGGGAGACTTGATAGCACCCTCTACACAAAACCCACGGATAAAAACAGTCTGTTAAATTTCAATAGTGCCCATCCAAGCGCACTTAAAGAAAACCTCCTGGTAGGACAGTTTTTAAGGATTCGAAGAAACTGTTCAGATTTGGACACCTACAAAGAGGAAGCTGCAAAACTAACAAGGAGGCTTGAAGGAAAAGCCTACCCCAGAAGGATAATAGAACAAGCACAGAAGAGGTCATGGAACACCCCCGTGCCGCTCTTTTGGAACCCTCTACTAAGAAAGAGACAAATACTTTAATATGCGTCACACCGTTCAATTCATCCTCGAATGCAATCAAGAAGATCATAAACAGCAAGTGGAACATTCTTACCTCAAACCAGCTAAAATTCGAAATACCAATGTTCTCCTTCAAACGGAACAAAAGCCTGAGGAATTCCTTGGTCCATACTGATATATGGAAACCCAACTAGAGGAGACACCTAACCTTGTGGAAACAACCCCAGGTGAAGGGCCACTACCCCTTTGGTTCATGCATTGTATGCCAATTTACCACACACACTGTCCAGATTGATCTAGGACTACCACGGATGTGGGAACAACACAGTCACACTAACTGCAACTGTGAGAACATTATTTACATGATCACTTGTCCCTGTCAAAACCGATATATCGGTATGACCACCAGAAAGGTAAAAGTACGTATCTGTGAACACAGAAGCACCATACGCAGAGGTATAACCGCCACCAGGCTTACATCACACTATATGGAGATAGAACACTGGGACACTGATCTCAAGTGGACTGTAATTGAGAAAGTCCAGGGAGGTCGGGGACTCACAAAGAGATTACTTGAGAAAGAGCAGAGATGGGTCTATCGCCTTAAGATCCACGAACGAGGTCTCAACGATTCAATCCCATGGGGCCAATTGTTACATACATAAATGAGCCTGACTCCACCCAATAATATCACTTACACACTATATGAATGTGTTAATTAGGAATCCCCGTTAACAGCTACTGTATTCTCTCAAAACAACTGTATCTAGTCACCCAAGTACTGCAGATCAGGGGCGTCCCGCCTTCCTTTTACCTTACTTGTGGTAGAGATAAATCCCAGAATAGAATGGCCAGTTCTTTACTATTTTAAAACCCTGGGCAAGCACTCAGGTGAGACAGACAAGTACAGTGGTAAACCGTTGAGGCCCAATAATCCAATGGACTTCAAGCGGTTTTATGCCTCTGGAACGTTTTTTTACCCACACCTTAGACAAGCACCAACAACCGAAGCCAGACAAACGGGGATTGAAGTTTTGTCCGTATGCCGTTTTTCACCAACACCTTTATAGAGAAAATATCTATACTTATAAACTTTCTCTATTATAATTTCTTATAATAACAATTCCTTTGTCTAAAAACCTCCATATCTTATTCAGAGTGCGCAAAGAAGCTAAATAGCTGATTTGAAGGAATATCACTTCAATTTTTCGGGTAAGACTCGTCTTTCCCAAAACCACAACTCCCATGACTCCCTAGGCCTTCCGCCGGAGTGTGCCGTCGGACGATCTGACATCACACGCAGCGACAGTTGCGTGGCGACGTGCGGTGCCCGGGCACGCACACAATGCCGGATCCTGGTGTATATAAACACACATGCCACAGTCTCCCGGTATCTCGACAAGCCGGGAGATGCGGAACCGAACAGATTGAGTGGGGCAGGGATCCTTGGCAATGTGAGTACCGTATGAATGGAGAATGTGTGGGTTAGCCTACTCCTTTGGAGTGCTGGCTGTGTGCCTCTTTATGATGGAAGGTTAAAATATTGGTTACCTTGTCTTGCTTATTTTTCACTTGGTCGCACGACAGTGTGTGACTACAGGACCACCCCTCTATCTGCGTCTCCTTGAGATACGGTTTGTCCTCCCAAATTGGGTAAGATACGCATGTTTCTCTGGTAATCGCTTGGATGAGGGGACACGACACTGTAACTCAGAGCACTACTCACTGAGACCCGAGTTTTTCCTCACATAATCATGATATGGGCCCACCTGAGTTTTTAATTTTAATTATGTCGATGGTGAATTAATTTTTAACTATTAATATGGTGCATGACATTAAGAATGCGATCTCAATCGATCAGCTTGTGATTCAACACCTAGATACGGTAGAAGTGCATTTCACAGACACCGAACAGGAGCAGTGACCTGTGGGTGGCCCATGGCCTGCCATTTTGGTCACAATAACCCTGAAGTCACGTTGCATGTAATTTGAGTGCACGGAAGCGCACAGACAATCAGTAATGCTTTTCTAAATAAGAAGCGTACGCAGTGCAAGATGGACACAATTATCTAACACAAATCACCGTTTTTTTCTCTCTTTAGGTTAGACATACATTTATTAAAACTACTGGAACCAGGATAAGTATATCCAAGAACTGCAGAGGCAGCTATCTGCACTACACTAGCAACACGCTCTTTCACTACCTTTGAGGGACTTGTCTCTTGTTTTGTCCTGGAAAGCCTAGGACCCCTTAGGGGCCACTACAAAGGCTGAAACATGTTGGCAATTGTACAAGGGTCATAGGACCATTAAATCTTTACGATCCCAGGTTTTTTCTATTTTTAATATCCCCAGAAACTCCAATAATAAAGGGATGCCGGGAGTTTCCGGAGGATTTTTAATCTTTAACCCCCTGGCCTATTCTTCCAAGTGCTCCCTGAAATACGGTTGAGCCCACCCTGACCTTTAGGAGTCAGGGTGAACCCGATGATGAAGCATGACACTACTAGAGTGTGTGAGGGTTATCTAACGTTAGTACAGTGCAACCGGGTGGGATACTTTTGAGTGTGTGAATCTACCTGCATCTCCCCACCTATCCTGGGACCAGAGCATTTTTGACCCGAAGAGACAATATTCTCAAGTCTCTTCTTTCTCTACTTGTGTCATCACCTCCTTCTGGATCACCCTTGGGCCCCACGGAAGCGCATGAGGTCGTACCTGTGATTTCGCCAGCCGGTTCTCCCTCGGCTTCAGGTCGGCCTCTTGTGTCTGACACCTCAGCGGCGCCAGTGCACAGCCCATCGCAACTCCCACCTTCGGCTCCTGCTTTGTGGTCTGCCAACTCCAGTGTCTGTGTCAAGCTCTTGTCCGCTGGCTCCCATAATGGTGCCGTCGATGTTCCTTCCGAATTCGAGGCGTCACCTTCTCGGCATTGAACGTCTACGGTTACGGTGTTAGATGTGGCGCTGATGGAGCCGCCCATCCTGGCTTTTTCGCCTCTGGGTTTTCCTTCGGAGGACCATGGCTGTGGAAGTACTACAGACGGTGTGGTGTGTCACCCTCTGGACACGGTATCACCCCCTATAGAATCTAGCTGGTTACTTGACTTGGCTGATACAAATGAATGAATGAATGAAACCGCGTTTGTAGAGCGCACTCCTACTCCGAGGAGTGTCCCGGCGCTGTAGAAGGTTATCTGCATGCTAGAAGCTGGATGATTATCTCACTTGTTAAACAGCCAGGTTTTCAGCTTCTTCCTGAAAATTAAAAGTTCCGGGGTGGTGCGAAGTGCTGTCGAAAGTTGATTCCAGGCTTTAGCTCAGAGAAACGAACATGATCTTCCGACAATTCTGGTCCGGTGGATTTTTGGGATGGTGGTTAGGTGGTCAAAAGTTGACCGTAGTGTCCTAGGAGGGGCATAAGTAGAAAGCCTCCTCCTAAGGTATACTGCACCATTTCCGTGAAGAGCTTTATGCGCCAGGACCAGTGTCTTGAGGCAAATCCTATTTTTCACTGGTAGCTACTGAAGTGAATATAAATGTGGGGACCAATGGGTTTTAGGGGCGAGATTGAGAACTATTTTCAACCGGCTCAAAAGACATTCAGGCAGACCTAAATACAAAATGTTTCCATAATTGAGTCTGGATGTCATCCGGACATGCTGTTTTCCTAGTTTCAACTGTAAGAAGCGTCAGGAATTTTTCCAAGGTGCGTAGGAACCCAAAGCAGGTGCCTACCAGAGCCTGAATTTGGAGTTGCAGGGACTGTCAATTTTGATTCCCCAGATTTTTTTTACTGAGCTCTGAAGAGTGGCTGAAGGAGGGACATCCTGAGGACGCCAATATCTCCAGATTTCTGATGGAGTTGTACCAAAGAAGACAATCTTAAATTTGTCAAGATTGCATTTTAGTTGGTTGACGGGCAACCAGTTGAACACCTTAGACAAGCGGGTTTTATCTTTAATGTAATCTGTTACCTCTAGCAGGGCTGTTTCAGTACTACAGCTTACTCTAAAACCCGATTGATTAGGATGCAGCAGATTGTTGCATTCAAGGTAACCTGAGATGAGTGAATTTACATGTTTTTCTAGCACTTTTGAGAAAGCAGGAAGAAGAGAGAAAGGTCTATAGTTGGCCAGGACCTTGTGTCGGCAGACAGGTTTTTAAGCAGTGGGAGGATTTTGGCGTGTTTCCATTTAGGACGCGCTCTTCCAGAGGCTAGTGATGCATTTAAGACTTTGTTGGGTATTGAGTTAATAGCCTGAGCCACTTTAGGCTAAAACCAGGGCTTTCAAGGATCAACGGGAGAGCCAGCCTTCAGACACTTAATAGCTGATAGGGACTCATCCATGGACATGTGCGGAAAGTAGAGGAGAGAGGGCGCCTAGCTGAGGGATGTACTCTGGGTGGGCGCCTTAGTAACAGTAATCAGCCTGTGACACATTTGCCAAACTGGCTTGGATAGTGACTATTTTCTCATGAAAAAACTCTGCCAGTTGGTTAACCCATTCAGCAGTGGTGGGTTGGTGTATCGTAATAGCCTCTGGGTTCAAAAATGTTTTAACAATTTTGAAAAGTTCTTAAGATATTTTGTCTGATTCTTCTATTTTTTTTTTTTTTTTATCTAAGAAGGCTTTTTTCTCTAAGCTAACCTTGGCATAGTATTCCTTCAAAGCTGCTCTATAGGTGTATTTGTCCTCTGGATTATAATTTTTTCGCCATGTCCTTTCGAGGCGCTTACATAGTTTTTTTATTTATCTTAAGGTTATCATTAAACCAAGGGGCTGACTGTTCAGATATGGGAGAGCGTCGCTCTATGAGTGGAGCTAAGTCATTTATGTTGTGGGTAATCCACTCATCCATCTGAATGGCGTCTGCCTCAGGATCTCCAGATTGTGTGGGGGGAACGGTATCCAGGGCAGTGCTTAGGTCGGAAGGAAGAATTCTGTGAAATGCTCTGGTCATACTTTTAGTTTCTACAGGGAGAGTCTGTTTTTTAATAAGTTTAGACCAGTTGAAACTGACTAGATAGTGGTCTGACCAAACTAATGGTAGAGGGCCAGTCACTTAGATTTTTCGCCAGCCTCTCCGAGGTCCTCCTGGTTTGGCTACGGAGGCAAGTTCCACTCTGGCAGACATGCTCAATTGAGTTTCGGTTGCCCTGGATTTGCACCTTCCTTGGGTGGAATAGTCAACAGACCCCTTAATTGGTGTTCTACACCCTGCCCAGTCTAATGTTGAGCCTGTACTTCCTTATAGTTACTGTCTGTGCTTGGATTAAGTCTGAAACAGGGCTCCCTGTGGATCGCTCTATTTCACACAGGCATCGCCTGGCCCCGAGGATTCCACTTGCCTACTTAGACATCCCTCTACTAGAAGCTTTGTGGTTCAGGCTGCTTTAACCACGCACAATGTTGATTTTCTCTCCCCTGTCCCTCCAGAGAGGGAGGCCAGGAAATTTGACGCTTGTGGTAGGCTTATTTTCTCTTCTTCTAGTGCTGCTCTGTGCTATCTTAACACTTCTTGTGTGCTCGCCCACTTCTCCTATGCCTTGTGGGACTCTGTGTAGTGCCTCTAGACCTCCCTTCCGGAGGAATTCAGGGATGCTCTTGTTTCCCTGGTGCAAGATGGGCAGCAAGCTGCCACACTTGGCATCCGCTGTGGTATGGATACTACCTCTTCTGTTGGTCGGGCTATGGCCTCTTCCATTGCACGCATGGTTGCGTACTTCCAGGTTTTCAGAGGCTATGCAAACTGCTTTGATTGACATGCCTTTTGATGGCACCTCCAATTTTGGTGTGCAGGCAGACTCGGCTTTATGCCAGTTCAGGGATAGTCATGGTGGTACGGAGTCTTAACTCTGTTGTTGTATTAAGGTAATCAGGGACAGTTGTTTCCCCTTGTTTTGCTTTTCCGCCTTCCTTAGACTGAGTTCTTCTCTCCCCTCCGGTGGGATGTTCCTGCTTTCTGCAGGTACTTTTTGTCTCCTTTATGCTGTCAATGACAGGTTTCATTTCCAGCGATCTGGAACTTATTGTTCGAGGCATGTGTGCTGTAGATACACATGCTTTGCATACTCCTGCCATCTAGTGTTGGGTCCGGATGTTAGCAAGTTGTTTTTCTTAAAAGAAGTCCTTTCTAGTCATGAGGTAAGGTGACTACTCCTTTCGGTGATATTGCGCATGAGCATCGACTCCATTGTTGGATTGTTTTTTTTTCTGCCATCGGGCTCGTATGTATATTGCTGCGCTCCGGTTGGAAATTGTCCTTCGGGTTTGCCTCGGTGCGCAATCCACTGCACCCTCAACGGTATTATCGTACGCATTTCCCTATTCTCGGCGTATCGAATCCATCGAGAAATTCTCCATCTTTGATCAAAAACATCCTGGGCAGCCTTCGGGCCTAGCCTCGTCGGTTCAGCCTTCTGCTGATGGAACGGACTCCATTTCAGTTTTGTCCTCTGTGCCACTCCAAGTACCCTTGCACCGACCTACATATAGTCGGTAACTTGGGTCTCTCACCGGAGCACAAGGTAGAAGATTGTGAGGCTTGTCGGTCGTTCCGATAGAAAAAGACTCTACGGGATCGTCTGGCTCGACGAAGAGAAATGCATTATCAAAGCATCTAACATACTCCGGATATTTTCAGAGAAGAATCCGAACATGAAGAGGTGGTAGCGTCGGCAGCTGAAGAGGAAGAAGCCTTCTCTCTCCCAGAATTTGATTCCGAGCTAGAAATCGAGTTAGAATCTGAATCCGAATTCGGCACCACCTCTGCTCCGGGCGCTGGTTGGCACAGACACAAGGTTTCCGACGCCCCGCCCTCAGGCCTGGCACCGAAACATCCAGTCGAGCCTTCCGGCTCGATAGCGAGTCTAGAAAAGCTGTATCGGAACCAAAACTTTCCCCTCTGAAAGACAAGTCCAGTTCGGAACTGAAACCTTTGGCGCTGAAATCGAAAGAGGGCCTTCCAAAGCCTCCAGAACCGATCCTAGACCTTTTGAAAGAGAAATTAGACCCTTATCAGAAGAAAATCTACATTAATCCAGATACTGGACATATTTTGGCAAAAGCACCTTTCAAAAGGAAAGTTAGTTCAGAGGACAATAGTAAAAAAAAAATCCTCTCAAGAAAAAGGAGGACATATCTACAAGCCCTATTCATCCTAATCCGCAATCCCCTCCACCTCCACCATCTTCACCACTACCACAATAGTGCCAGGCTCAGATCCTCTACGCATAACACCTCAGGGGTCTCCTCATACACAGCCTGATATAGGGGATGATGACAATCATCATTTACCAACAGATCCACGAGATGACTATAATATTGATCCACCCATGGATAATAATCCAGATTTATACTAACCCTGGGCATAATACTTTGCTACGCTCACGAAGCATGCAAAGTTTGTGCTACTACGCACTACGCAAATTGCACGTAGCAGAGTGAATAACTGTGCTAATCAACGTAGCGTAGCAGTAATATAATAAACTCCTTCAAATGCTTTGATAAAGCAATTTTCTATGCTAAAAAGCATATAACCAATTCACAAAAATGAATTTTGACAATAAAATATCAAGCAATGAGAGAGGTGATGATTTTGGAGTCCCCCTAACCTAGGGGAGGACCAAGCAGATGCCTTGAACACAAAAAGCATATCATGTGAACGATTCAATGGTGGTCCCTTCCTCCTAGGACCACCCCAAGCACAGTTATGGGCAAAAATACAATCCCAACCAAAGGCCCTGCAAAGCATTATGGGACGAGATAAGCAGTGGGCAGTGAATATTATAGTGTTCAATATCAAAATAATTCTACAAAGAGCTGCAGTTCAACTAGTCGTTACTAGGTGTCTCTCACGAGTCAAATGCAAAAGCATTGAAATTATTAATACATCAAGCTGCAGTTCCACTAGTCGTTACAAGATGTCCCTCACGAGTCAAATGCAAAAGTATTGAAAACCTTTCATGAAGCTTTTGCATTTGACTCGTGAGTGACACCTAGTAACGACTAGTGGAACTGCAGCTCTTTGTAGAATTATTTTGATATTGGATACTATAATATTCACTGCCCACTGCTAATTTTCTCGTCCCATAATGCTTTGCAGGGCCTTTGGTTGGGATTGTATTTTTGCCAATAACTGTGCTTGGGGTGGTCCTAAGAGGATGGGACCACCACCGAATCGTTCAATAAGATGTGCTTTTTGTTTTCAAGACATCTGCTTGGTTCTCTCCCTAAGTTAGCGAGGATACCAAAATCATCACCTCTCTCACTGCTTGTTAACTTTTGATTTCACTTTAGTGAAATGACTATATGCATTTTTAGCATATAAAGACAGAGATATTTATTTTATCTTAATTTGCACTGTACAAGATGCTTTTGGTAATTATTGTACAGTGCAGTCAAGCACACAGCTACGCACTACGCAATTTGCATAGCTACGTGTAGTTGAAGCTGTACTTCACGTAGCTACGTGAAGTGCTACTACGCAAACTACGCCCAGGCTTAATTTATACCCTGTGAGGCCATCACCTCCAGATGATAATGTAACTTATCAAGAGCTGATTTAAAGAGCAGCAGCCTATCATGGGGTTACATTATACAAAGAGTCTTTAGAAGAAGGCTTTTTATTTGAGATGCTAGGGTCTACACATAGGACAAGTCAGAGTCTTCCTATGTTAAAGGGCATGATGAGACATGCTGATGAAATATTTAAGGACCCTGTGCTTGCCCGCATTCTAACACCTAGGGTTGACAAAAAATACAAACGCTCCACCATCTGATCCTATTTTTTTTAAGGGACAGTTACCTTTAGACTCACTAGTAGTGTCTGATGCTCGTAAGAGAGCAAACTCACAAACCTCTGCAGATGCACCGCCCCCAGACAGAGTCTAAATTGATCGATGCATCTGGTAAAAGATTGGCTGCTCAAGCTGCTAACCACTGGCGTATTGCCAACAAGCAGGGCTTACTAGCTAGGTATGACAGGGCACACTGGGATGAGATGGTAGACCTACTTCAATACCTCCCAGAAGAGCACAAGAAGAAAGCACAGGAGTTAGTACAAGAAGGCAAACTCATATCTACTTCCTCCATTAGATGTGCTTTAGTTGTGGCTGACACTGCAGCAAGGGGAATTAACACCAGCATTCTCCTTAGACGACATGCTTGGCTTAGAAATTCAGGTTTTAAACCGGACGTTGAGCAGTCCATTTTAAATACACCTTTTAATAAACAACATCTAGTTGGACCTCAAGTAGACGAGGCCCTGGAAAAAATTAAAAAGGACACAGACGTGGCAAAGTCCATGGTAGCGCTTCAGTCCCCATCAAACAGAGGCTCCTTTTGCCGCTCATTTTATAGGGGAGGGTCCAAAAGTACATCCTCAGACCCTAATGCTTCCTCCTATAAATCAAACACGCAGCCCTCTCTCTCTAGAGGTTTCCACAGAGGTGGGTACAGAGGAAACAATTTCAAGGGTATGGGGTAAGAGCGCACCAACGCGTAACTCCCCTTCCCCCAATAAGCAGTGACTTGCCTACATATCTCCCCGATTATTTAACATCTGTTGGGTAAAGACTTCAACAATTTTTCCACATTTGGCAGTCGGTAACCTCAGACAAATGGGTACTAGACATTATCCGACATGGTTATTGCCTGGAGCTCACCAGCAATCCTCCCAAGATTCCACCTCACACTCACAAAATCTCATCAGAGCACCTACAGCTCCTCAAACAAGAGGTACAAGCTCTTTTAACAAGGGAGCCATAGAACCAGTTCCATTACAGCACCAAGGTTCAGGGGTTTACTCTCTATACTTTCTAATCCCCAAGAAGGACGGCTCCTTAAGACCAATTTTGGACCTAAGAATATTAACCCTGTACATACTGTCAGAACATTTCCATATAGTAATGCTTCAACAAGTGCTTCCACTTCTACAGCTAGGCGATTTTATGTCCACACTAGACTCAAGACGCATACTTTCACATTCCAGTTCACCCAGCACACCGCAAATAACTCAGATGTGTGATAGCAGGAAAACACTGTCAGTTCAAAGTACTCCCAATCAGGGTAACTACTTCTCTCAGAATGTTTACAAAATGTCTAGCATTAGTGGCAGCTCATCTCAGAAGACAACTGAGTCATGTCTTCCCATACCTAGACGATTTTCTCGTCAAAGCCATCACACACCAGAAATGTTTACAACACCCTCCGACTACATTAGACCTACTTCACCAAGTGGGTTTTAAGGTCAATACGCAAAAGTATCATCTTCAGCCTTTACAAATGCAGTCCTATCTGGGAGCTACTCTAAACACTCACACAGCTCTAGCCTCTCCCAATGCAGCCAGAATTTGAAATATCCAAACTCTGTTACTACAGTTTCAGACCAACCAATACCTAACAGTCAGGACTTTCATGCAACTGCTAGGAATGATGGCATCATGCATTGCAATAGTGCCTCATGCAAGATTGCACATGCGTCCCCTATAAGAATGCTCAGCACGTCAGTGGAATCAGTCACACGGTCAATAACAGATCTAGTGTTAGACAGCCGCACCCATTGCTCTCTGCATCCCTTCATCAACCCTGTTACACAGATCGTACTAAAAGCAGACGCATCTCTCACAGGTTGGGGTGCTCATCTACAGAATCTGACAATTCAGGGTCTGTGGGACAGCAAGCACAAAAGTCTCCACATCCACTATCTAGAGCTTCTAGCTGTGCATCTAGCACTTAAAGCTTTTCAGTCTCACCTCATAGAGAAAGATGTCTTAGTCCGCACGGACAATATGATAGCTATGTACTATGTACAAAAACAGGGGGGGGAGGCACACACTCTGCAACTATCACGCCTCTCTCAGACCATTTGGCGTTGGGCAATACATCACAAAATTCATCTTCTGGCAGAGCACCTCCCAGGAGTGAACAATTAAATTGCCGACCTCCTCACCAGGATGCGGCAACAAATACACGAGTGGGAACTACATCCTCAGGTTCTTCTTCCATACTTTCAACAATGGGGATTCCCACAAATAGATCTGTACGCCACAGCGAACAACTCAAAATGCCCAAACTTCGCCTCCAGGTTCCCACACCCTCTATCCAGAGGGAATGCCCTATGGATGAATTGGTCAGGGATATTTGCCTACGCTTTTCCACCTCTCGCTCTCCTTCCATTCTGGTTCGGAAGCTCAGGCAGACATCACTCACACTGATTTTAGTGGCTCCCACATGGGCCAGTCAACCGTGGTTCACCACACTCTTGGAACTATCAGTGGTTCCACATCAAAAACTGCATCTCAGTTCCAGGCTTCTCACTCAGAATCATGGAGAAATAAGACACCCAAACCCCAAGGAGCTCAATCTAGCGATTTGGCTCCTGAAGTCATAGTTTGGATACTTAAATTTGCCGCCAGATTGTATGACTATTCATAAAGAAGCAAGAAAGCCTACCAACAGAGCATGTTATGCGGCATAATGGAAAAGATTTGTTGTATATTCTAACAACCACAATATTGATCAGCTAGATGCCTCTATCCGAAATATTCTTTATTACCTTTTGCATCTATAGCGAGCTGGTCTAGCCTACACATCTATTCGATTGCACCTTGCGTCAGTAGCCGCATATTTGCAAAACAGACAAGATTTATCTCTGTTCAAGGTTCCAGTAATTAAAGCCTTTATGGAGGGCCTTAAAAGAGTAATACCACCCAGAGTACCTCCTGCACCAGTTTGGAATCTGAACATTGTGCTTACAAGGCTCATGGGTCCACCTTTTGAGCCATTATACAATTGCCCATTACAGTTTCTTTCATGGAAGGTTGCCTTCTTCATTGCTATCAATTCATTAAGGAGAGTTGGTGAGTTACAAGCATTAACCTTAGAAGAACCCTTCTTTCAGCTTCATAAAGATAGAGTAGTTCTTCGCACCAACCCAAAATTCCTTCCAAAAGTGGTTTCTGCCTTTCATATTAATCAGTTGAGCTACCTGTGTTCTTCCCTCAACCTGATTCAGTAGCAGAAAGAACTCTTCACACACTTGATGTCAGAAGAGCGTTGCTGTACTATATTGAAAGAACAAAAGATTTTCGTAAGACAAAGCAACTGTTTGTTGCATTTGCTACACCTCACAATGGCAATCCTATCTCTAAATCTGGTATTTCAAGATGGATTGTTAAATGCATTCCAACTTGCTATGCTAAAGCTAAAAGAACATTATCTATACCTCCTAGAGCACATTCCACTCGTAAAATAGGAGCGTCTATGGCCTTTTTAGGTAACATTCTCATAGCTGACAATTGTAAGGCAGCAACATGGCTTGGCAGTTCGGCCTGGACTGTTCCCATGAGGCACAGGGTCAAGACTGATGTGCATTGGGCTGTGTCTGAACTGGGGTGGTGAAGTGAGCTAAAGAACGATGATGGATTCACCCCAGATCTGTGACTGGGGGTGAGTGTCTGAAAAGTTTCAGCGCTCCGTCCATCATCTCCTTGTCTTAGCAACATGGTCCATACCACACACATTTACTAAACACTATTGTGTGGATCAGTTAGCACGTCAACAAGCCAATGTAGGGGCAAACCGTGCTAAAGACACTTTTTCAAACAATTGCAACACCTACCGGTTAGCCTCCGCTTTGGGAGAACACTGCTATATAGTCTATGCAAAGCATATATATCTACAGCACACATGCCTCGAACGGATTATGCTACTTATCCTGTAAGCATCTGTTCTTGGCATGTAGAGCTGTAGATTCACATGCACCCGGGCACCAGTAGTTGTTGCTGTTCTCATTATTTTCATTACATTACGCATGGACATCTTTATTGTTCACTTACTCCCTTCTCACCCTCTTGCGGGAAAACAATCTATCAATGGAGTCGATGCCCATGCGCAATATCACCTAAAGGAGGAGTCACCTTACCTCGTGACTAGGAAAGACTTCTTCGAAGAAAACCAACTTGCAAACATCTGGACTCCACACTAGATGGCAGGAGTATGCAAAGCATGTGAATCTACAGCTCTACATGCCAAGATCAGATGCTTACAGGGTAAGTAGCATAATCCTTACTTCGCGGTCTCCTGGCAGTTTGTTCTTTGGCTCTTTTGCTGCTTGAATTTTCCTACTCGATTACTTACTCTGTGGCAGGTTTTCTGTTTGTTGTGTGGTTGCACTATATCCTTGTTCCCCGTTTTCGAGGACCTTATTTTGTATGCCTTAGAGGCATTTTTGTGAGCTACTTATGCACTTGGTACCCCTTATAGGGGCTCCGCCTTCCTCTTTCCTCTGCCCTTTGTCCATACGGGCTACGATGGTACCGCTGGCAGGCAGCCTCTTTGTCCTGATTTGCTTTCATTTCTATCTTTGACTTTTTTTGGTGTGACCCTTCTCTTTGCTGTGTTTTACTCTCTGGAACGCATGGATTTGTTGTGTTCCTCTTTGTTCAAGCCTGGGTTCCACAACTCCAGCCTTCTCGTGCTCCTTAGACTGTTGGTCTCCAGCAGTCTGGTATTCTTGTGCCTGTTTTATACATATGTCATCTCACCCGTGGGGTAGCTGGTTTGTCTGCTGCTCTTTTGGTCCTCTTCACCTGGGACACCAGATCCCTTGATTGTTTGGATCTTTGCCTGATATCCTTATTTCTCAAGAGACTGGATTTTCCCTTTCTTTCCTGCCTCCACTCCCGCCTTCGTGGCATCCCCTGTTTTCTATGGGAGAAGTTACATGTCACTCTTTGGTGGGGTATTTCATTACTATTTTGGGGGGCATATCCTACCAATTTTCACATTTCCATGAAGCGTTGGTCAGGTTTCTTACCTGTTTCTCCTGCTTCCGTAATTTGGACAATATGTGTTTGTCTAAATCAACCATATGTTGCCCTTGGTTTCCGCCAGCCTTTCGTTTCACCCTGGTGGTGGTGGTCGTCTTCATCTTTTCCTTTATGGTGGACTTTTCACATGCTGGTATTCTTTGCTTCTCCTGCTACCGCCTGTTGCATCCTTCCTCAGTTGATGGCATTGGCTTTTGGGAGGTTGCCTTTATTCTCCTATAGTGGGCATTGCCTTCAACTTCCTGCTCTTATGTGGCATTATGTTGCTGTTTCACAGCCTTGTCTTTCTGGCTCTACCTCAGCTACTGTAAAAACCCTCTTCTTTTTCAACAGTAGGATGCGTTGTCTGATATTCCTTGGTTACCTCTGTTCTTGGAGTATACTTCATTCCTCCTTCTTGTCTTCCTGCTCACTGGCGGTGGACGTGGGTTACTGTCACGTGGCGGATGGGGACATTGTCGACATCACTAAGTTAGCTTGAGCCCTGCAGCCATGATGCCGCTTTTGCGCACGTTACTACACAGCTTTCTTTTTGCTAGACTCTGTTTATGCCTTTCACATGAGAACTGTTTGCTGTGTTTCTTATCTGCTTGTTCCTGGAGTTTAGTCTGAACATTGTGAGCAAGGTCGATAAACAATGCCCCTTGTTATTCTGTTCTGGTCAGGCCCTAGCACCTAGACTAAACACACTAACGCAGCTGCTGATGGAAGCTCGTACTCGGATATTACAAGGATACATGTTTGGGTAACATACACTTGGAGAAGGACCTTTCCAGGGAGAAGAGCAAAACCCAGCTTCGATGTTGAGATCCCATCTGTGCTCTAAGGTATGGGGTCTGCTAACAAAACCCAGAGATCTTCTATTATATAATATAATAATACTCATTCCTGTCAATGGGAGGGAGGTTAGGCACTATAGTCCTTTCTCCATTGTCTTTATACGATGATATCTCCCTCCATAATGTATGGACTGGCTGCGATGCTAACTGTATTACTGTTATGCATTTTTCTGCTTGTTGTGGCACGTATACTGCATGTTAGAGCACGTTAGTTAAAATAAACATTTTGAACTATATTCGTGTCCCGGACACATCTTGTTGTGGACAGGAGCGAGAGTGTGAGCGAAAAGGTGTGTCTTGTTACCACGATTCCTGAGGGATCCTTGAGTGTTGTGTTCTGGGTTGTCTAATCATTTGCTTCTCCGTGTTTGTGTAGGAGAGCGAATGAGACACTATAGCTAGTCGGTCCTGGGCTCGTGGGTACTAAGGCGGTAGGAAGGCTCAGCCCATATACACCAAGGTCCCATAATCCTGCGCCACCAACGTTTGGTCTGGTACTTATTCATGGAACCCCTGAGTAGCGCTTGCGCTTGTCCATGATACCCTCGCGCCAGTCACAGATACGTCCGTGGTGTGTGGGAGTTTACCTCCTATATTGGAAATTTTATAGGTTTTTCAAGCTTGAATTCTAAAAGGTTCTCTGGATTTTAAGCCCATTGTTGCGCTGCATTCTATAATGGCACAACCGATAGTCATGGCTGCGCCTAACCGTGCTGTGATTATTGCGCATTTGACCGCGAATGGAGTCCCAATTGCAGGAGCAGATTTTATATTTGTTGTAGAGGGGCATATTCAGCTTACCGCTTCGAGGTTTTTTACTCCTGGGTTAAGTTTCCTGCAGTTGATGGGAACGATAATTTCTTTCATGAATATCAACGTGGTGCGGTGCCACAACATTACCATCTGTATCGTTTACTTGAAGTTCCGTTGTCCGCTTGGGAGCACACCATATGGTTTAATGGCGCCCTACCTCACCCTGTTTCGGTGGTCCGTCTCGGACCCTTGTCGGTCGACGGAGCCACTTGGCCCGTTTTGGCGGGCTTTACTTCACATCCAAATTATCTGACAGTTTCACACGCAGAGCTGCGAGATTTACACATGACTTTGATTCACATTCATAGAAGTGTCATTCAATATCTTCCTCGTAATGTACCGGCGGTTCCGGCAGGTGCCGCTCAGCCACCAGGGCATGGTTATAAGTCCTATTATGATTAATTCGGTGATGGGGAAGCGACCTCAGACTAGGGATGAATTCCCTTTTTGGCTGGCCGAAAAGTTTGAGCAGCTTAAAGCTGTATTTCCTCACACGTCTCCTGTGGATAAACACAGGATACTTACCATGAGTTTGCCGAAAGGTCTTGTTCCCAATTTAGCAGATTGCACCATTTGGGGGAAGGTCTTTGCATCGGTTTACTCCCTATGGTTTGCACCCCCTTCATGACTGTGCTTCTGACGGTTCTTAAAGTTCAGGATGAACACGGAGCGGAGGCCGCGCTTGAATTGGGAATGAGACTCGTTGGGGCATTCCCCATAGTCTGACATGATTCTTGCTAATGTCAACGGTGAGGCAGTTAGCCTGCAGGTGAGTCAGCGCCTTGAGTCAGTGGCTGACGTGGATAAACAACGTGAATTGCCAAAGATTATAGCTAAAGTTTATAAATCATTGGGGCGCAATAATTTGGGAAATAGACCTTTTACTCAGACACAAAATAAGCCCCAGACGGAAAAGAAGGGGGGGTCCAGTTTTTCCAAAGAAGAACTGGAATAAGCGGCAACAGAAGCAAGGTTTGCGTGCAGGTTCACCGACACCTGATATTTCTGAACGTAGATATGATTTGCGTGACCGCACTCAACCTAAGACACCAGAAAGATTTCAGGTTCCTGATCCGCGCGCTCCTAGTTCCTTTCAGGAATCATCGGACCCACAGTTCGGTGGAGGGGAGCGGCAGAATCGCAGACAAGGCGAGACCACTCAACAAAGATGTGATCAGCCACGACAGTTTAAAGTAAAAGCAAAGCAGGAGGGACAGCTTCCGTACCGTGCCCCGTTTCAGAAGAAGAAAGTTTGACAGCGAAATATGCCTCAGACGGTGATAACCCTGCTCCTCGATTGGAGATGGGCTGTGACACTCCTCGACAGTGCGGCGGAAGTTGCCATAGTGCGGGAGTCACTCTGTCCTTGTCGGGAGGCGAGAGCAACTGATACTTCTATTACAGTGGAGACAGCAGATACTCGAGTTGCACCCCCGGATAGGCTTTATGAGATAATCCTCCAAATTGAGGGTGATATCAGACGGACAATTAAGGCAATCTTTTGGGAAAGCCTTACTTCCTCTTATGACATTTTGTTGGCGGAGGCTGATTGGCCTCCCCCATTCATCTTGGCTTCGTCGCGGGGGAAGACGTGATACTTACTAGTTCTTCCTGTTACGTCTCGGAAGAGGCTAGACAAGCTTACGCCTCGGAATGGGCTTTGGCCCTAGCGCCGGCAGTGTATCGTAATCAAGTGGGCTGGGACCAACTATTACAGGCCCATGAGATAGCTTTACGTTTCATGCCACAGCCACAAGCCCAATACCCTATTAAACGAGACGCCAAAGCTTCGGTGAGTGAAATCTTGACCCAATTGGAATATCAGGGTGTAATTGAACCCTGTGTTTCATCAATGAATAGTCCTCTTTTTCCGATAGTGAAGCCGGACAGTTCCTATCGTACACTGTTGGATTACAGAAATTTGAATAGTCAAGTTTGTACATTTGCCGTACAAAACACACAGAGCTCTGCGTTGATAAATAACATAGTCCGTAAAAAGTATAAAACAACACTTGATATATCCAATGGATTTTAAAGTCATAATCTGGCTCCTGACAGCCATGACTTGACTGCATTTACCGCGGTCGGCAATCAGAAAAGATTTACTCGTTTGCTTATGGGCTATAAGAATGGTCCTGGGGCTTTTGCTGCACGTGTTGTCTCTTTTGCATAAATTAGACCCGGATGCTCTCTCGTACGTTGAAAACATTTATTTGACAGATGACGAGTTGATACTGCATCTACTCCACGTTGATCGCGTCGTTATGTCTTTTGCCGACCTGGGGTATAAATTTAATATTGCTAAATCTCACATTGCCTACTTGGCAGTGCTCTTTTTGGGTTACGAACTCAACAACGAAGGTAGGGGCTTAGTCCCTCATTTCTTAGAGAAATGTGCGCAATTGCAACCTCTGTCTACTTTAAAGAAGTTACAGTCTTTGCTGGGATTTTTAAATTTCGGGAGAACATATAGTTCGAGGCATGTGAGCTGCAGATCACATGCTTTGCATAAGATCGCCATCTAGTGTTGGGTCCAGATGTTTGCACTTTGTTTTTCTTCGAAGAAGTCTTCCTAGTCACGAGGTAGGTGACTCCTCCTTTAGGTGATAGTGCGCATGGTCATCGACTCCATCTTCAGATTGTTTTTTTCCGCCAACGGTTCGGATGTTACTCGCTACGCTCCGGTTCGACATCGATTCTTCGGTTTCCTAGGTGCGTAGAACACTCGCCCTCGAAGGTATTGTCTCCGATCGCGTATTCAATTCTTCGCGTATCGTGTTCGCTTCGAAAAACTCTTTTGATCGGAAAGCTCGTGGCAGGCCTTCGGGTCTAGCCGCCTCAATTCGACTCGCAGTCGATGGAATAAACTCCTTTTAAATACTGCCCTCGGTGCCATGCGAAAATACCCGTGCACCGACTCACACGAAGTGTGCAACCTGTGTTTGTCACCAGAACACAAAGAACAGGACTGCGACGCGTGTTAGGCTTTCCGTTCCAAGAAAACACTTCGCGACCGTCGGGCTCAACGACGCGACATGCAGAGCCAACGCACAGGCTTAATTCCGGACCTCTTCGGACCTGAATCGGAAGGAGAAGCCGGCGAGGCTATCGGGGCCGAGGAGGAGCAGGATCCAATCTCCGTTTCGGAGGAGGGCTCCGACCAGGAAGACGACATCCCGCAGGGTCAACGTACTGCAAGTACAGTCTCTTCTTCGCCCCGACTCCCAAGTCAACCAAAAAAGAAGGCTCCGGACCAACCCACGCCCTCAGGCCCCAGTTGGCACTGAGAACACGCTTCCGACGCCCCGCCTTCAGGTTCGGCACCGAAGCAGCCCAAAAAGCCTTCCGGCTCCGAGAAGCCCCACACCAAGTCAGGCTCTGAGCCAAAGCCTTCGGGATCGAAGTTTGGCTCCGAACCTCATCTTTCGGACCGAAACACACTCCGGATCCGAAGGCTCCAACCCATAAGCTGTCGGCACCGAAAGCTTCGGTGCCGAAACAGACTGATGCTCCAAAATCTCCAAAAAAAGCACCGTTTCGACGATCCGCTCGACAAACCGGACCCGAAACAGAAGCTGCTTTACATACACCCTAAAACTGGACATATTGCCACCAAGGTGACTTTAAAGAGGAAAACTGCTACTGAACAGGAATATCACATTCCTTTAAAGAAGAGAACTGTTGGAACTAACCCTTCCCCTCCGTCTCTTCCTCTTCCTTCACCACCTTCTCCACAGTTTTTAGCTGTACCAACTTCACCTGAGCACTCACCACCACATACACCTGACAAACAAGGTGATGGGGATGGGGATGATGATAATGATGATGGTCAACTAGGACTTGCAGACGACTGGGATGACTACAACATTGACTCACCCACAAACAATGACCCTGACCTATATCCTACTAGGGCCTCTCCACCAGACGACAGCGTAGGTTTTATTGAGTTACTAGGCAGGGCTGCCAGTTACCATGGGGTGCAGCTACACAAGGAATCCCTTGAAGAGGATTTCCTTTGTGAGACACTCAACACTACACACGTTAGGCATGCTAAAGGGAATGATCAGGCATGTGGATGACATATTTAAGGATCCTGTCACGGCACGTATCCTTACCCCTAGGGTAGATGAAAAATATAAGCCTGCACCATCTGATCCAGTGTATATAAGAGGACAGTTACCCTTAGACTCGGTAGTTTCCAATGCACGCAAGAGGGCAAACTCCCAAACTACTGGAGATGCTCCACTCCCAGATAAGGAATCAAAGCTCCTTGATGCTTGAGGGAAAAGGGTAGCCTCTCAGGCAGCTAACTTCTGGCGTATAGCTAATACACAGGCGTTACTGGCAAGATATAACCGTGCGCATTGGGATGAAATGGAACGACTCATGCAATTTCTACCCCAAGAGCATAAAGCTAAAGCGCAAGACCTAATACGTGAGGAGCAACTGATTTCAAACAACCAAATCCGGTGCTCCCTAGATGCTGCTGACACATCTGCTAGAGCAGTCAATACTAGTGTTCTTCTACGACGACACGCATGGCTGCGCATATCTGGCTTCAAAACTGAGGTGCAAACCTCCATACTAAACACGCCCTTCGATAAAGAGCATCTCTTTGGGCCAGTGGTAGACTCTTCTCTAGAGAAGATGAAAAAAGATACAGAAGTGGCTAAAATAATGGGGGCCCGTCAATCTACACAAAGCCGTGGTTCCTTTCGGCGCTCCTTTTATAAAGCGGGGTCCAAAAACACTTCCTTGGACACGGCATCCACTTACAAGGGCAATAATCAACCCTCCGGCTCAAAAAAATGACTTCAGAGGGGGTTACAGAGGGAAGAACGGCAAAGGGGGGGCAGAGGTTCTAAGACACGTACCCCTCCCTCAAATACAAAACAGTGACTTTCCCACACTTCCCCCCGACCATTTAACACCTGTCGGGGGAAGACTGTCACATTTTCTACCAAAGTGGCAGTCAATAACAGCAGACAAATGGGTACTACGAATTATCCATACTGGTTATTGCCTGGAGTTCATCAACACTCCTCCAAAGTTGCACAAACTTTCACCAGATCACCTACACCTCCTCAATCAAGAGGTACAGTCACTACTTTTAAAAGAAGCTATAGAGCCCGTACCACTACAACACCAAGTGTCGGGCGTGTACTCCTACTTCCTAATTCCCAAAAAGGACGGCTCTCTCAGACCAATATTAAATCTCCGAGAATTATATTTTTACATAGTCAGACCATTTCCACATGGTAACACTTCAACAAGTACTGCCACTTTTGCAAAAGGGCGACTTTCTGTCTACTCTAGACCTAAAGGACGCCTACTTTCACCTTCCAATCCACCCTGCTCACCGCAAATTGCTCAGATTTGTGGTAGCAGGTCAGCATTACCAATTCAAAGTACTCCCATTCGGAGTCACCACTGCCCCCAGAGTCTTCACAAAGTGTCTGGCGGTAGTAGCTGCTCATCTGAGAAGGCAAAGTATCCATGTCTTCCCAGACGATTGGCTCATCAAAGCTGCATCCTATCAACAATGCATCAAACATACCTCCATAACCATTCAGTTACTTCACCAACTAGGGTTCACAGTAAATCTGTTAAAATCACATCTTCAGCCAGCCAAAACTCAGAACTACCTGAGCCACTTTAGACACTCGAAGGGCTCTAGCGTTTCCCAACGCAGCCAGAATTCGAAACATTCAGAAGTTAGTTCTCCAGTTTCAAACCAATCAGTCACTTCCAGCTCGTGTTTATATGCAACTCTTGGGAATGATGGCATCTTGCATCATGATAGTTCCCCATGCCAGGCTGCACATGCGTCCACTTCAAGGGTGCTTAGCCAGTCAGTGGAACCAGTCACAAGGTCTATTAATCAATCTAGTGTTGGTAAACGGCTGTGCTCATCGCTCTCTGCAGTGGTGGAACACACAAAATTTATCAAAAGGACGGCCGTTCATAGACCCGGTTCCACAGACAGTACTAACAGTGGACGCGTCCCTTACTGGCTGGGGAGCTCATCTTCAACAACACACAGTGCAAGGTCTCTGGAGCCAACATCAAACAAGGCTCCATATCAATAATTTAGAGCTCATGGCAGTCTTTCTAGCTCTCAAAGCCTTTCAACATCACCTGTCTGGCAAAGCTGTCTTGGTTCGGACCGACAACATGACAGCCATGTATTACATACAGAAACAGGGGGGGGGACACACTCTCTACAGCTGTCTCACTTAGCCCAAGACATCTGGAGGTGGGCTATTCACCACAATATCTATCTCCTAGCGGAACACCTCCCAGGAGTGAACAACCAGATTGCGGACCTCCTCAGCAGACAAAGGTATCAAATACACGAATGGGAACTTCATCCTCAGGTTCTCCTTCCATACTTTCAAGCTTGGGGAGTTCCTCACATAGATCTGTTTGCAACACCCCAAAACGCAAAATGCCAAAGCTTCGCCTCCAGGTACCCACACCTGTTATCCAAGGGCAATGCTCTACGGATGAACTGGTCAGGGATATTTGCCTACGCTTTTCCGCCTCTCCCACTCATTCCATCAGTGGTGCGGAAACTCAGGCAAACGTCCCTCAAACTAATCCTGGTAGCTCCTACATGGGCACGTCAACCTTGGTTCACAACCCTGTTGGAGCTCTCTCTGGTACCACATCAAAAATTACATTTGACTCCCAGTCTCCTCACACAGAGCCATGGAGAAATCAAACACCCAGATAACTGAACCTCGCGATCTGGCTCCTGAAGTCATAGTTTGGTTATCTAAACCGGCCACCTGACTGTATCAACATTATTAGAGAGGCCAGAAGGCCTACTACAAGAGCTTGCTACTCAGCCAAATGGAAGCGTTTTGTTATTTATTGTAATAACAATCACATCAACCCTGTTGATGCTTCCATACAAAATATACTCTGCTATTTATTGCATTTGCAGCTTTCAGCATTGGCCTATACATCCATCAGACTGCATCTTGCTGCGATAGCAGCCTACCTTCAAAACAGGCAACATTTATCACTCTTTAAAGTGCCTGTAATCAAAGCATTTATGGAAGGACTAAAAAGAGTCATACCACCAAGACTTCCACCTGCCCCAGTATGGAATCTTAACATAGTCCTCACAAGATTAATGGGACCACCATTTGAGCCCATGCACAAATGTGAACTACAGTTCCTCACTTGGAAAACAGCTTTCCTTATTGCAATCACTTCATTAAGGAGAGTGGGCGAACTACAGGCACTAACCATAGAAGAACCATTTTTCCAGCTACACAAAGATAAAGTGGCTCTTCGTACCAATCCTAAATTCCTTCCTAAAGTAGTATCTGCATTTCACATTAATCAGTCGGTAGAATTACCAGTATTCTTCCCTCAACGTGATTCTGTTGCAGAACGAGCTCTACACACCTTAGATGTTAGGAGAGCTTTATTGTATTGCACTGAAAGAACAAAATCATTTCGTAGGACTAAACAACTCTTTGTCGCTTTTGCACCACCTCACAAAGGCAATCCATTCTCCAAATCCGGTATTGCTAGGTGGATTGTAAAATGTATTCAGATTTGTTATGCAAAAGCCAAAAGGACTCGTAACGGTACCCCCTAGAGCACATTCAACTCGCAAACTGGGGGCTACTATGGCTTTCTTAGGAAACATCCCTATTACTGATATCTGCAAAGCTGCTACATGGTCTACACCACACACATTCACCAAACATTACTGTGCAGATGTGTTAGCAAGACAACAAGCTAATGTGGGCCAAGCAGTACTTAAAACACTATTTCAGATAACTCCACCAGTTACAGGATAGCCACCGCTTAGGGGACACTACTGTATAGTCTATGCAAAGCATGTTATCTACAGCTCACATGCCTTGAACGGAAAATGCTACTTACCCAGTATGCATCTGTTCTTGGCATGTAGAGCTGTAGAATCTCATGCGCCCACCCACCTCCCCGGATACCTGTAGCTGTGGTAGTTCTCTTGTTACTATACATACATACGCATGGACATCTCTATTCTTTACTACTACTCCATTCTCTCACCCTCTGCGGAAAACAATCTGAAGATGGAGTCGATGACCATGCGCACTATCACCTAAAAGAGGAGTCACCTACCTCGTGACTAGGAAGACTTCTTCGAAGAAAAACAAAGTGCAAACATCCGGCCCCAACACTAGATGGCGATCTTATGCAAAGCATGAGATTCCACAGCTCTACATGCCAAGAACAGATGCCTACTGGGTAAGTAGCATTTTCCTTCCTGAATATGCCCAGCGTATCAAACCGCTTTATGCGTTGATACAACCCACTTTTTTGTCTTACAGCTGGCTTACGGAACACACTGCGATACTACAGTCTTTGCAATCAGATATGCTTGCGACAAACTTCCTCTTAACAAGAGACAATTCTACAAATTTAGTCATGCGAATTGTACCGGGTACAGTAGGTTTCAAGTACTTGACGTTTAATGAGGGTGATACGGTCCCGATTGCATACAAATCACACTTGTACACTTCAGCAGAGATGCGTTTCTCTTCGATTGAAAAAATTCTTACAGCAGTCCAGATGGCAATTCTTAAAGAACGCTCTCTGGCTCAAGGTAAGCGCATTCTTATGGTCTCGCCTGTGCCTGCTCTGGAAGCGGTCACGAAGGCGAGCGTTCCTAATTCTAAAGCTTTACATCCACGTAGGATTCAGTGGGCGAGTTCATTGACATCAGCTGATGTCACTTTTATCTTTGACCCATCATTACAGACGCAGAAGTTTTTACAATATGAACAGGTTCATCCAACTCAGTCGTCTCTCCTTCCTCTGGATCGATACAAATGTATCATTTATACCGACGGATCTGCTCAACCATCCGTGGGCTCTAAATATGCTTATTCGGCTGCCTGCGCTATAGTGGCAGGCTCTACGGTTGACGGTGAGTTTAAGTCTTCCTTGGCCTTCCTAGGAGACTGTACAGCTCAGTTGGTGGAGCTGCGTGCTTTGTTGTTGGCTCTAGAATTCACGGATCCCGCAGTGCCCACTCTTATAGTGTGCGATTCATTTTACTGTGTACAATCCTTTAATGACGTTTTGTTCTTTTGGTCTCAAAATGATTATCGAGGTTCTAAAGGCAGCGCAGTAAAGCATAAAACGCTTTGGGTTCGAGTGGCAGCTCTTAAGGAGAGTCTACCACTCCTACATGTTATCCATACTCTTGGCCATCAGCGTGTGGGAGCACATGCTGTTGGTAATTCTATGGCTGATGAAGCAGCCAAATCTGCAGTAGCCACTTGTTCAGTAGCAGCCGTAACAAGGTCCATGACTAAAATAGACAATGACATACTTGCTGCTATAGCAGCAACTAAGCATGGGACGTCGTACCCACAAGGTTTTCCTTCAAAATATTCGTATAATTTGTCACCTGAGCAGGTCCCATTTGCTACAAAACCGTCCGTTGGGGATCGGCTGATTCACAACGAGGACTGCAGGCTCCCTTTGATCATAGCAGCTGGCATCAGCCCATGCTGGAGTTTCAGCGACAGTGTCTTTCTTGCAGCAGCGTTATTGGTTGCGTGGCCTGTATAGACAGACTCGTAATTATGTTCTGTCTTGTGTCATTTGTCAGCAGATTAGGCCGTCTACAGTTGCACGACCACCACATATGCAACTTTACATTTCAAATCAACCATTTGGTTGTATTTACCTTGATCACTGCGGTCCTTTGTCGTCAGACACTGCATACAAATATATTTTGGTTGCAGTAGATTCGTGCACAAGATTCCTTTGGGTTTGACCACAACGTAGTGCTGACGCTCGAAATGTCATTAGAGACTTGCGTGTCTTTGTCGGAACATTTGCCTACGGCACCTTCCATTCGGACCAAGGTCCAGCATTTGCCTCTAAGGCTTACAAGGAAGCTTTGAGGTCGTTGGGGGTGCTGCTGCAATTTTCGTCTCCATACAGACCTGAGGGCAATTCCGTAGTGGAGCGAATGAACCGTGACTTAAAGCAGTCTTTGACAGCTAGAGTTCTAGGTACTTGTCGGAGTTGGCTGACTCATTTGTGTGGTGTCCAACGTGCACTAAATAATCTCCCTAGAAGATCTCTGGGTAGGCGGACCCCATACAAAATACTCTTTGGCATTAAAATGTTTGTGCCAGACCTTGATAGTCTAGACGTTGCGGCGATTGCCGCAACATTTGACGTAGATAACCATTGTGCTATGTTACAGGATCTACAAAACACTTGAGATGCCCTTGCAAAGGATCATATTCCCTCGTCCAAGGATGCAGCAGTGCTGATTCCTGTGTCCGGCTGGCTTCCTAAAGTGGGTGATCTGGTTCGGGAGAAGTTGGAGAACAAAAAAGAATTTGGTCCATCCTACCGTGCCCCAGTACCAGTTCTGGGATTACAGGGTACTCGTACAGTGATTTTACCTCCACTGCGTGGTCGGAAGGAGGAACGATTCATTTCCATTGAACATGTCAAGTTACACCATATGGCCAATACTAAATAGTATGCCTAATAGCATTCCTCGGCGGGATGTTTCTCTGCACCAGATGTCGTCCACAGCATTTCCTGCAAAACGGGAAAGCGAAGTTGAAACCTCGATCGAGGTTTTGCCTGTTTTGTCGTCATCTACAGATGCTACGTCCCCTGAGTATGCTACTTCACCACTGGAACACACTATTGATATTCCCGCTACTGCTGTACAATCTTCATTTAATGCTGATCAACCTCCATTGTTTTGTCTAGGAACTAGTGGTTATTACATGGATAGAGAGAACTTTACTTCAAGCTCTTCGTCTTCTTCATCAACCTCCTCTGTGGCTGCTCCACCAATGAAAATTTGTATTTTCATTTTCTGGTTTCGAAGGATTTATCTGGTTCCTCCATGGACATACATTTGGATGGTGCTAACAATGATATTCCTCTTCATGTCGATAGGTTTTGTAACTGTTTGTCTATTTTTCCGGCTATAATGTCTCCGACCCTAACTCTTACTATTATAGGTTGCATGCTACGACGCACACGAAATTCATGCTGACCCATACTAAATTGATATATTCTTCGACTTTCATTGTCAATTTATCCTTGAAAGGTTATGATTATTGGAAGGACATGATCTATTTAAAATTGATATGGGGTACCAAAGATTGGCAGGTGCTGGGAACTGCATCATTGCATCGCGCGTGTTTGATACCATCACAGCTGATATTCCTGAATCAGACTGTACAACAGACTACTTGTTTTGGTTTAGCTACAGCTAAAAATTTAGATTCTCCCTCATTCCCATCTTTAGCTGCCTATGACGACTGGCAGCAGTATACAAATTATACTTTGGATGCATTAAACGATATGGCACACAATGGTACCCTTAACTCGTCTACTATTAATCCATTGGGCTGGTTAATATGGCCCCTCAATAATAATGCTTGCCAGTTGCGCTTCTCAAATGCATCCAGTGGATTTACTCTCAGTAGACCAGATCCTCGTTTCCCACACACATTCGGTTACTACCTATTCTGTTGGTAAATTATGTCAGCAGTGGTTGGGACAGTCTACATTGTCGTCTGTGAAACAACATCTTTCACGTTTATCGGGGGACATTGATCTGGCAGATTTCCTTTTAGGTCCAAAATCCCCTCGCCCGAAACGTTTTGCATATGCGGCTTATAATGAAATCTGGAAGCTGTCCCAAATGGAGGCAGCTTTCAGATTGCGACAACTTGATCAAGACACCTTGTTTAAAGTTTTAGATGTGGTTGACAACAGCATTAATACTTTGTCTTCTCGTATTTACACTTTGGACAATATTGTTTCATCTGTTATTGGCATTGTGCAGAATGATGTGTCTGTATTGTATCATGGTCAAAATCAATTGTGCTCTGTAATGCAATTCGGCTGGACCTTGCAAACATTGAAAAATGGGAAAGTGCCTTGGGATTATTTAAACACTACGGCCCTGTTTTTGCCCTTTTAATTTGACGGATAAACAAAAGCTTATGTCCATGAAAGATTCGACATACACACTATTACATATTGAGAAATTAGACCAATCACCGTTCTCAATAGCAGAGACTGATTCCTCGGTATGGTTAATACACAGGGTTATTTCTTCGCCCATTTCCCTCTTTCAATTTACTGCATGTATGAAACATTATCCAATCGGTAGGTTTGAAACCCTTGGTAGTACTTTCCTGCACGAATTATGGTCCTTACCGTTTACATTCCACTGTCTACGTGAAGATAACGAAGTTTTCCTGACAGGGGAGGACTGTGATTCTACAGTGGGACATGCTTTAGTTTGTACACAAGTTCAACTTCACGGCGCTTGCAACGTATCAGCGCCCAATTTGGCCTCCTTTCTAAAAGGAACACCAGTCCCTTCAATTGTTCCCACGTTAACTTTGCTTTCTAATGGGAGTTATCTTATCCTAAATAACCACAACTTCTGCGGTTTACAAGCCGGCATTCCATATATAGTAACGGTTTCCCATTGTGTTACTTGTTGCAGCAATGTGCTTTTTCCGCCCCCACACGGGAGTGTAGATAGTTTTTTTTTTATTTATTTATTTATACATTTTCAAAAACAAAAATAAAAAAAAAAAAAAAACGAAGTACAGATATTCAAATCAGAGCTTTGGCAAAGGTTACACATAATGTAGAAGTCAGTTGGCAGAACTTAACAGTACACAATCCGGCATGACAGATATACATTGACATGACAACAGGTTAAAGTGCATCGTACGATAGGATAGGCTGAACATTATTACACAAAAAATCGGGTATTATACAGTGGTGACTGTGAGCAGATAAGCAGTGAGTGGACCCCAAACATCACGAGGCTTCGATGCCATGGGCAACTCCTCAGCGTAACATGTGAGCTGATCCCGGCAGTATGCCAAGTCCTGCAGCCATAGTTTAGTGGAAGGTGCAGATCTTCCTCCCCAACCCATAGAGATTCTACGTTTAGCGAGTAGCAAGGATATAGCTACAAATTTTCTATGTGGTGCTTTGATATTAGCTACAGCGCCCACCAAGCATAGCTGTGGAGTACATGCTATGGGCAGCTCCACCATCTGATGCAGAATGTGTGTGACTAATCTCCAGTATTCCTGCACCTTTGGACACTCCCAGGCTAAGTGGTAGAAATTGGCGTCCGGGGCATCACAGCGCTTGCAATGATCAGTGTCTCTCAACCCATACCTGTATAGCTGTGCCGGAGTATAATACAACTGGTGTAAATATTTAAAATGCACCAGTCGCAGGTTCCCATTTGCTGTTAAGTGTCCTGTCAGACGGCAACAGTCCATCCACTCGCTTTCAGAAAGCGGTTCAGGGAGAATGTCATTCCATTTAGCCAACGCAGTCTTATCAATTGCGGCCGTATCCCTCTGTGAGGCCTGATATAGTCTCGTAACTAACCTGGCTCTGGATGTGGTAGTGTATATAAGTTGCAACCCTTCAAGTGTCTGCGGTTCTGCAGGGAACTGTGGATAAAGTGTACGCATAGCGGAACGCAGTCTAGTGTAAACAAACAGCTGCATGGTAGTGGCATTGCCCCTGGTGGCTATATTTTCAGACGCGATAAATTGACCCCAGGAAACGCATCCTCCATTGTCAAAAGAGCCATGTCATGAAGGGTCCTTATCGTACCAGCTTCTTGCGTAACAGAAAGTTCTGAGTGATGCAATAATGGCATGCCTGGAGCATACAGTGGCAGTTTTTGTGCCCGCTTCCTAACTCTTGCCAGGCCCTAGATGTGGTTCGTACAGTGTCAAATTCCCCTTTGTCAAATACCGTGTGCTTGTTGACTATCATAGCTTTAAGTGGTATAGGGTGTACCGCACCTGCCTCCACCGCCACATGGGGTATATAAGCTGGGTCCTGTTGCCAATAATAGGCGTAATGAGCCTGCGCACAAAGATAGTAGAGATGAAGGTCTGGTGCTGTGAACCCTCCCTGCTCGTAAGGAAGTGTGAGTGTTTCCCATTTGAGACGAGATTTTTTTCCTCCCCAGGCTAATGTTATCAAGAGGGAACGGAGCTTATCGAAAAAATGTCGTGTTAAATTTACCGGGATATTTAAAAATAAATATAAAAAGCGCGGAAGGATCACCATCTTCATGAGTGCTATACGATCTGCAAAGGATAAGGGTAATTTAATCCAGCGATTTACTTGCCCCTCTAGACGCGTGATAGCCGTGCCATAATTGGATTGTATGACCACTTGTGGGTCCCTGTGGAGCCATATTCCTAAGTATTTCACAGTGTCAGTGCACCATGTTAAGGGATAATCTAGATCAATGTGGTGTGTGCTATCTGTGAGGGGCAGTATGATCGATTTGGACCAATTGATTCCCAGCCCAGAGAACCATTCAAACCGTATGTATTCCCTAAGGAGTTGTGCAAGGTGCGTAGCGGGTTCACGAACGCACAACACCATGTCGTCAGCATACATGGAAACAGCCAAGGGGCGCTGGTGAAAACGCAGCGCTGCCTGTGCATAGCGCTGCCTTAAAATACAAGCCAATGGTTCAAGTATGAGTGCAAATAGTAAAGGTGATAGCGGACACCCCTGCCGTGTGCCGCGTTGAATAGTAAAAATCTCTGAAAGCTGACCGTTAACCCTCACACGAGCTAGTGGGTTAGTATAGAGTAGTTTGATCCAGTTAGTAAAAATAAAGGGCACTCCCATGCGATGTAGAATTGCAAACATATAAGACCAGGAGATTGAATCAAATGCTTTTGCAGCATCTAGTAGCACTGCAACTGCCGGCAAGGTAGGCTCAAGCACATGCATCGCAGCAAAGAGTGTTCTCAAATTATGCGCTGTTGAGCGAGTTGGGACGAACCCAGATTGATCAGGGAGGACCATGACAGGGAGAAGTAACTTCAATCTTGTTGCTACTACCTTCGCTAAAATTTTAGTGTCCGTATTGATTAATGATAGCGGTCTATATGAATCACACCGATCCGGCGGTTTATCAGGTTTTAGCAGCGTAATCACAAGTGCTTCACGTAGGGTCGGCGGCAAACATTGAGTCTCGTATGCCTCCTCAAATAACTGGAGAAGGCAAGGGGCAAGCAGATCTATATATTGTTTATAAAACTCTGCTGGCAACCCATCGGTACCCGCTGATTTTCCGTTAGGTAGTGCAGTAATAGCGTCCCGTATTTCATCCAGGGTAAGAGGATGCATTAGGAACTCCTGCTGTCCCCGCGAGAGCCACACCAACGCGATATCATCCAAATATTGCGCAAGTTCTGCCTCATCCGCTGCCTGGCGATGGGCATACATCCCCTCATAATAATTTGCAAAGGTTTTAAGTATATTAGGTGCATCATAATGCGTGATATCATCTACGGTGACGGCGTTGATTAGATAAGTTTTATGGCGGGGTTCAAGAATACGGGTAGCCAGTGCTCTGCCCGGCCTGCCAGTTTCTCCATAATATCGAGCAATGCCCCGGCGTGACATATGTCTGAATTCTTGATCCGCCACGTCATTATACTCTGTGATTTTTGTTTTAATAAGTGCCAGCTTGGCTGGATCTGATGCCTGTTCGTATCCACGTTCAAGCACACGCAGTTCTTGCTCAAGTGAGGCCATAGTGCGACGCAATGACTTCAGCACTCCGGCTTGTAGACCTATACAGGCTCCCCTAATGGTCACTTTAAAAGCTTCCCAGAGCGTTGCAACTGTTTGGACAGACCCAGTGTTGTGTAAGAAGTAGTCAGCAATAGCTTCACGCACACCCTCACAAAAAACCTGGTCTAAAAGAGATGTCGGCTGCAGTCGCCATTGGAATTGGGAGGGGATGTGAGAGGGCAACGACATGCTGAGGAGCACCGGGGAGTGGTCCGATAATGTCCGTGGTAAATGCTTAATCTGTACAGTCCATGCACCGATGTCTTGCGTGACCAGCCAGTAGTCTATGCGTGACCACGCCTGGCGAGCATATGAGTGGCATGTACCTTCCCGGATGCCCGGATGCCTCACTCTCCAAATGTCCGTAAGCCCCAGGGATACCATACCATCATGCACTGACTTAGTGGCTTTCTTGGGAGGGGGTCAACCGTCGACACTCTGTCTAATTCAGGATCGAGAACAGCATTAAAATCGCCCCCACAGATAATGGGTGACGAAGACAATTTATATAGCTTGCCCCACAATGTGTCATAAAAAGCAGGGTCATCTACATTGGGACCATATAAGTTCACTATCACCATCTTCGCACCGTGTAATGTACCCTGCACTATGATATATCTCCCGTCCTCGTCCTCCTCTACATGTATTGGCACAAAAGGGACGCCCTTCTTTATAAGAATCATCACTCCCCGCGCATAGGAGGAGTAAGACGCAGTCAGTCGCACCCCCGCCCATCTGGTAGCTATGGTTGAGGCCGCATGTTTATTAAGGTGTGTCTCCTGCAATAGAGCAACCTGGATGTGATGTCGATCTAGGTATGACAACACCTGTCGCACTTTTTTAGGGTGGTTAAGCCCCTAACATTCCAGCTTATCCACGATATTGTGGGTGTTTTGGGGTCAGTCATGTCTGTCGATAGTGTGGATCGTATCTGTGCCATTGTCTAAATAAAAGAGTTTAGTGTAACGTCTGTTCCGCCAATGTGAGGTGTCCAAAGTTCTAGCAATGTAACAGTGTTCCCCAACAATCCCCCCACCCACTTCAGCATAAGGACCATGCTGTGATTACCCTGGTTCAAAACAAAACAGCATATATACATTTGCATCTGTAAATTCTTGTAAATACAATGAGAAAAACAGAAAACGACATTACTAAGGCGCCAAAGGGCACCTGAACAGAGGAAAGAACTTTGTGGGGAATACCCATACTGTGGGTCACTAGTAGCCATCGGCCCCCGAGTTAACAGGGTGGGTCAAGACCAGAAGAGATAGGCTAACCAGCCATCGGCTTGTGAACAGTCGAAGGGCCCTCGTACATAACACCTTCAGAGAACCAACATTGTAAAGTTAGCAACTTGTACTATCAAAAATTTAAACATTCTACCCCCAGCATAGAGCAAGCGGAGCATAGCAGTTGATACACAGAAGATCATATGCAGGCTAATATACACGTGATACACTAACAATAACTGACCCTACTATTCAAGATAACATATTAAGCCATTAGGGAGAATGTCGCTAGGTACCGCAAACATTTTGGATCTCACGTGCTCAGCCCTCAGTGTCCGAATCTGCGCCTTTGTCGCGCAGTGATTCCTGCCGCTCAATCTGCCGTATATATTGAAGTGCTTCTTTGGGCGTTGTGACAATACGCGCTTTTCCCGCATGTTGGATCCTCAGCCGAGCAGGGTATAGCATCGCATATTGGATATGCAGAGATTGCAGTTTTTTTTGACAGTTTGAAATTCTCGACGCGCCTGCTGCACAGCTACTGTAAAATCGGGAAAGAGTTCCACCTTCATCCCCTGATAGTCCAGGCCGCCTTTCTCTCTGGCCAAACGGAGCGCTGTATCCCGATCCCGATAATTCAATAGTCGGGCTATGATGGGTCGGGGTGGAGCCCCAGGCACAGGACGGGCAGCCAAGGAGCGATGGGCCCTTTCCACTATGAGCACCTTAGAGAACTGGTCAGCGCCCAGGAGAGATACAAGCAGCGTCTCGACAAAGGATTCCATGGGCCCGGTGTTGGTGGATTCTGAAATGCCTGTAATGCGAAGGTTGTTTCTACGGGACCGAGCCTCAATGTCCTCATTCTTCGCTCTGATCACCTCCAGCAGCTTCTCCATGCTGGCGCAGGAGGAGCTGACAGCCTCCACGCGATCTTCCGTGGACGAGATACGCTGCTCAGCCTCCGCCATCTGCGTACCATGCTGATCTATTTTAGCCGCCATGCTGTCCATACGCAGGTTAAGGTGATCAATCTTTGCATCTATGGACTGTAAGCTCTGCTGCATACTCAACATCAGGCGTTCCAGCTTGGTAGGCGGCCCCGCATCAAGATCCGGTTCCGTATCTGAGGCGTTAGGGGTTTGGGTTCTCGTGTGCTTTTGGTCTCGAACTGCAACTTGCTCTGCTGCTTGTCCGTCCTCCCCATCTTGGTTGCAGTCCAGCGCTGATATTGTCAGTCAGGGGATTGCGCGATAGCGTTGACCCCACTACCTACAGCATGCACAGAGATAGTCTACGACGACTAGTGTAGGCCTTTGTTAGCGTTATTCTCTATACCAGACGGGGGACTTGCGGATCCTGTCAGGCCATGCAGCATAACCCACAGACGGAAGGTATGTAGCAGCTAGGGCACCATAGTCGAACAGAAAGGCAAGGAAGCGAAACCACTGCCCAGCCGGACAGGACGTTTTATATAGGCGATTTGCAGCAAATCCAGTTACAGCGCCTTCACACTATCGGACCGGCCGCACACAGCGCAAGGGATTCCGAGGGTGCACACCAGACTCCGGGGTCACAGTCATCGACACCGCAGAGCTGTACACTGGTGATCGCTGTGTCGCAGGTCGTATATCACATCAAAAGATCAAGCAGGCCTCTGAGGCGTAGCGGCCCAGCACACTCCCAGGGCCGTCAAGATGAGGCAGACGAGATCAGGCGGGGGAACCACCAGCAGACCGCCAGTTGTACCGCACAGTCCCAAGGCCCCAAAGCAGGCTGCCCAGTTAGATAGTTTAGGAGAGTTAGGAGGATCACAACGCTGAACTCGGGGGCAGTCTGGCAGTTAATGACATATTCCAGCAATTAGTATTTCCCCATAGAAGTCCGCCGCCAACTCAGCAGGGGCACCCCCACAGATCCGATATGATCAGCGCGGTCCGGCTCTCCAGCGCTCCACCTCCCGCCGAGCAAATGGCGCCGACAGTAGCAACCGCGCTCCGCCACCACAGCACAGACAGCGATGCAGGGTGGACCGTACATGCGGATCCTGGCCGCGCACAAGACAGTGTCGTGAGAGCCTGCAGTAGGGACCAGCGCTTCACGCAGAATTTATGCTCGTCGGTCCATGCCATATACTGGACCCACGATATTACGTGCGCGGCAGCGGCCAGAGCGGGCCAGGGGGTCGCAACGCAGGCACCTCACCTCACGTCAGCAGCTCCCGCAATGGCGGTCTCCCGTCTCGCGAATCCAGCAAGCGGGACAGTAGCGCAGGCGCTCTCCAGCACGCCACCAACGAACCGCCGCCCGGCAAGTCCGCCCTACAGAGGCAGACGTCTCAGATGTGGGGCACAGCAGCAGAGAGAATCTGAGCAGGGGGCTCAGTGGCCAGTGCGCTTCAGGGCAGCCATCTTGCGCCGATTGCCGAAAAGTTGGACAAATATGTCGTAGGGCACTGACCAGCCTGATCAGCAACCCCAAAGTGTTCCTCTGTGCCTCGGGAGTCAGGATAGATGTCTCACCGCCGTGGTTGGCGCCAATGAAGCAGGATTGTAGACGGATTGTAGGCTTGACCAGCAGAGCAGCACTAAAGTGCGGCCATTTTGCTCCGGGCTCTCTAGCGCCCGGAGTGTAGATAGTTCACTGTGGCCTTCCATTCCCACTTTGAAACAGACTTCAATAAACTAAGCAGACTCAAAGCGCTACTGTTTCAACAAGAAGTCGCTCTCACTTCAGCTCGAGAGACCTTCGAATTGCAGGTGGCTAGAACATCAGGTGAGATTCAGTCACTCTTTTTTTTTTTTTATTAATCTTTTTATTAGTTTCGATCCGCAGTTATGCATACATTTGTAATCAACATTTTAGCAAGCATTTAACACAGCAATACATTAGCATGAGGAGAAGGTCACTTCTACATTGCGTCCCTTGCTCGATTTCTATTTCGCCTCATCTCAAGCTCCAACATTGGGGAAATACAGTTAGATCCGCGATAGACATTCCACTTGCCCCATTTTTTATCCCACTTCTTCGGGCATCCCGGGTTATAAAGACTTCCTTTTCTGCAATCATGCATTTATCAACTTCCTTCAACCATGCCTGCGTGGTTGGAGGACTTGCCACCCCCAGCCTCTAGCTATTTCTCTTTTTACTAGGGTGTATCCCAGCGTGGCTAGTTGTTGTTCCACCTCTGTGAGATCTGTTGCCGCCCACACATTAAGTAGACCCAGCCTTGGTGTAAGAGTCAGTGTCATTCCCAAAGCGGTTTGGATATGAGACGTGGCCCCTTCCCATATTCGTAGAAGCCGCGGGCACTCCCATATCGTATGATAAAAGGTAGCCGTGTGGCCGCAGCCTCTAAGACAAAGTGGATCAGCTCTGGCCCCTATCTTTGCCAATGTCACTCCCGTTAAATACGACCTATGGAGGATTTTGAATTGTATCAGCCTGAAACGGAGGGTGATGGCCGCCTCCCTGGGAGACATCAGGGCAGCCTGCCAGTCCTCATCGTCAAGAGATCCCAGGTCTTTTTCCCACTGCTCCTTGAGCTTATGTAGCGTGTCAGGTATGTTATTGCACAATTTTTTATAGATCAATGAAATGGCTTTAGAATGTAGTGGTCCATCTAGTAGGCGATCCTCTAATGGCGATGACTCTGGTATTTCTGTGAGGTCTGGAAAAGCTGTTGTGAGGGCATGCCGGATTTGCATATATCTAAATTGTTCCCCTTGCGCCATTTTGTATTGGTCTTGAAGCTCCTTAAAGCTAAGGATCGACCCATTTTTAACCATGTCTCCGACCACAGATATCCCGATGGTGTCCCACTTATCAAAGCCAGGTTGCTGGCAGAGAAGACCCAACTTTTGGGCATACCAAAGTGGCGTTGCTTTTGAGAGGACTTTTGACCAACCTAGCCGGGAGTTAGCCTGATGCCAGATAGCTACAGTATGGGAAAGAGGCCCAAAATATCGTCCTCTCTTTACTTTAGAATAAAGCGCTCCCAAGTATCCAGATCGCCCGGTCTGATATCTGTCGAGCATGTATGCGGGATCGTTGGGAGAGCGATATATCCACTGGTTTATCACCACTAGTTGCGAAGCCCAGTAATAAAGTTTAAGGTCTGGGAGAGCTATTCCTCCGTCGAACCAGCCTTTCGTCAGCTTTTTGGTAGCAATGCGGGGGGCCCTTCCATCCCAGAGCAGAGTCCTGACCTCACCCTCCACCACTGAGAAATACTTGTCCGGAACCTGATATGGACAATTCTGGAGGATATATAGAAAGCGGGGAAGTGCCAGCATCTTGAACAACGCAGCACGGCCCATCAACGACAGGGGCAAGGATCTCCAATATTGAACGTCTATTTTTAGCCGGGCCAGTGGGGGGGCCAGGTTGCGATTATAAAAAAGGGCAGGGTCCGACGTAGCAAAGATTCCTAAGTACTGAAACCCCTCGTCGGCCACCTTGATTGTACAATTTGGCGGGAGACGGGGGACGTGCCCCCGGAGCATAAACAACACAGATTTACTCCAGTTTATTTGGTAGCCCGAGTATTTCCCAAAGTTCGTGAAGATGTTCAGAACACCACGAATGGATTTATATGGAGAGGCTAGGTACAGCAAGATGTCATCTGCGTATAGGGATATTCGATCTTCCTGTCCCTCTGCCCATTTCAGGCCCCTCACCATCACCGCCTGGCGGATCCAGGCGGCCAATGGTTCTAATATCAGTGAGAATATCATCGGGGACAGGGGACAGCCCTGCCTGGTTCCCCTTCGCAGTGTGAATATTCGTGAGGTATAGTTGTTGACCCTCACTTGGCCCTGTATGTCTGTGTACAGTAATTTAATCCAACCTAGGAAGTTTGGGCCAAATCCCATCCTCACCAGGACTTCGAAAAGGTATGGCCATTCTATTGAATCAAACGCCATGGAGGCATCTAGAGATAGCACCACTGCGTCTTCCTCCAGGAACTCCCTCCGCGCCAGCACGTTGTTAAGTCTGCGGATATTTAATGCTGTATTTCTCCCCGGCATAAACCCAGACTGGTCAGGATGTACCAGTGATGAAATAACCGGTGCCAGTCGGGTGGCGAGAACTTTGGCTAGGATCTTAGCTTCCGCGTTGATCAGCGAAATCGGTCGGTAGGAACCGCACTGGTCACCAGGCTTCCCTGGCTTACGGATTACAACTATTGATGCTATTCGTTGATCACTAGGCAGCTTCCCTTGCTTATAGCTTTCATGATACATGGCGCGTAAATGAGGGGCAACATGGGAGGCCGCGACTTTTAAGAATTCAATGGGGATCCCGTTGGGCCCCATGGCCTTCCCAGAGCGGATTTGGCTTATGGCCGTTTGAATCTCTACATCTGTTAACTCCCCTCCAGAGTTTCTCTGTCCGTTTCGGAGAGAGTCATCACATTGCTATGAGCAAGGAGTTGGCGAGAGTCCTCCGCAGTGTATGTAGTGGAGGGAGAGTAGATCCGCTCTAAATGACCAGCAAAAGCCTCCGCTATATCCTTAGGGCGTGTAATGGTAGTGCCGTCGGGCATGCTCAGGCCGGCCACCCACCTCTCCCCTTGTTCTCTCCTCTCTAACCAGGCTAGCGTCTTTCCAGCCCTGTCCCCGAGTTCATATAGACGGTGTTGCATATGGAGGTGTCTGGTCATCATTTGTTCCCTTGCCTTGACCTTATATTCCTCTTGTTTCATTGCCAGGCGATGCAACGTGTCTTCCGAGGGCGTATTGGTATTGTCGAGCTCAAGTTGGCGAAGCTCGTCTTCCAATTGGGCAAACTGGCTATGTTTTTGTTGGGTGTAACCCACTTTTAGAGATAGTGCATGCCCCTTTAAGACCACTTTAAAGGCCTCCCACAGAGTTTGTGCTGATGTTACCGAGCCGACATTTTCGGCGAAATAGTTACAGGTTTGCTGACAAAGTTCCGTTTTGATATCCGGAATTTTCAATAACCATGGGTTCAGAACTATAGTGGATCGTGGCTGCCTCTCCCATTGTGTAAGTTCAATTATAACCGGTGAATGATCCGAGATGCCTCTCGGCAGGACATGGGGATTCTGGAAATTGCTAATGGAGGCTGCGTATGTTAAAAAGTAGTCAATACGAGATGAGCTCCTATGTGCATTTGAGTAGTAAGTGTATTGGATATCTCTGGGTTTCAAGGTGCGCCATACATCTGTTAGGCCCATGGCCGTAGTGAATTCTTTCATTTGCACATTGGGGCGTGTCCCCGCCCGTCGGGGGTACCTATCTGTATCATCATCCATGGTCATGTTGTAATCCCCTCCCAGGACCAGAGTGCCCACCGGAAGGTCGGTCAGTATTTTGCCAAGAGTTGTCAAAGCTTCCTTACCCAGCGCAGGAGGCAGGTATACTGAGACTATATTAAGTGCTCTCCCTTCCCATTGGGCCTCTAGGACAGCAAATCTACCCCCTGGATCTGCCCAGGTACGCTTTACAATAATGGCTAGGTTTTTCTTGACAAGAATCCCAGTTCCCCTGGATCCCGTGGTGAAGTCAGCATGCACCAGGAGTTTGTAACCCCATCGTGTGAGGGCTTTACTTTGTTTCCAGTCATGTGGGTCTCCTGCAACAACACTATGTCCGGGGCCTGTCTTTTCAGGTATTGTTGGACGATACCTCTTTTGATTTTATCACCCAGTCCGTTTACGTTCCAGGTGAGTATTGAAATCGACGAATCCATTCTACCCCCATCATCCGACACATGGACAGTAACAGTGCGACAATTTAACAGAAGTGCATGATTGAAAATTCCCTTTCTAGTATATGCAAGGCGTGACCTGATTTTTCCTCCCAACCATTAAGAGCAAGTGTAAGCGCTGTGTGTGGCAGTATGCATAGATAACTTTGTAAATCAAACTTTCCTAAAAACAATAATCCCCCATCCCTCCATCCCCTCACCCCCCTCCCTGCCTCCCTGCCCGTGGATTTCGAACTACCCACTCCCCAACTAGGCAGAGTGCCTCTACCCCGTTCAAAAATACCAAAAGGTGTGGGTTTGCGGTCCCCCCATCCCCCTTACAGCTATTGGCGGTATACCTCCGTTCTTGTAACTCCCAGCGTGATCTTGTGGTAACAAACTAATACATTACATAGGTGAGTCATTACAAACGGTAACAGTGCTGCGGCAAGTGCCCTCCGGACCAGTAAGTCACTATTATAATAGGAACGTTCTCACCAATGTCCTGCAAGGAGGTAGAGTTCTCTGCAGTTCTCATCGCCTACACGGCTGTACCCCTAAAGTTGCAGCTAATTGTGCTTGGCACCGGCGGAGTCCTCCTCTGAAAGAGCCCCACCGTTCTCTTTGTACTTCCTTGGCCCTGCGTTTCGGTCTCGGCGATGGCCATCGACTCTTCGCCACCCCTCCAGCCACTCCCACGCGGCCTCCGGCGAAGCAAAGAACCACGTTTTCCCGTCTGATTCCACCCTGAGTCTCGCCGGAAACAACATGGCGTATTTTACTTCTCGGTCCCGAAGCTCCTTCTTCACTGCTTGGAAACTTCGCCGCTGGGCCTGGACCTTAGCCGTGAAATCCGGGAAAACGTTACTTCGCTGTTGTCCACCTTGAGTGGGGGCCCTGCCCGTGCCGTTTGCAGAATGATATCCCTGTCTCTATAGTTAAATACGCGGGCTATGAGTGGTCTTGGTGGGGTGCCGGGCTTCGGCCTCCCTCCCGGGACTCTATGTGCTCTTTCAATGGAGAAGTATTTAGAGAGACTTTTAGGCTGTAGATGTTTCACTATGATGTCCTCCACGAAGAGATCTGCCGCTGGCCCTTCGGCCCGTTCCGGCACACCTAAAATACGGATGTTATTTCTGCGGGCCCTTCCTTCATAGTCATCCAGCTGTTGCGCCATTCTCACATGTTGGCTCTGGAGCTCGGCAACCTGGGTTTGGAGTTGCGCCGTATCGTCCTGCAGTGAGGATGTGACTATTTTTAGGTCTTTGACTTTGTCGTCCATTTTACGAAAGTCCGCTCGCAGTAGGGATACTTCGGTGGTAACGGAGTCGAGGGAGGACCTCACTCCGCCAATTGCTTCTAGCACGTCTCGTATGGTTGGCTCTGACTGCGGTCCCGGCTCTTTTGTGACCCCTGCTCTTCCGTTCGCTGCATCTCTCGGTCTTCTCCAGCCTTATTCCATGTGAATTTTGTGAGTTTGCCCTGTACACTCGCTTTCGGTCCCCTTCCCGTCGCCATGGCAGGTTCTACCACAGAGGAGGAGGTGGGAGGCAAGAGGCGCCGGCCGAAGGTCGCCAGCCACCCGGGCAATCAAGGCAGCACTGCTGCAGGCCCCCGTCCGTTTTTGCTAGGGCTATCTTGCAGGAACCCTGCTAGCACTGCGGTAATGGGGTCTATTAGGCAGGTGGCAGACGCGTGTCCACAGTGTGGCTGGGCTCAGTCAATAAGCAGCCCCTCCCACGGACCGTCAGGCGTGGATCTCTCCGGTCTTCGGCACTGCGTAACAGGAGGGTCCACCAGTCTATTTCAAACCCCACCGCAACGTCAGGTTGCCTAAGGGCATCAGTTCTGGTGCCAGCAGCGCAATCTCGGACCCCAAGACAGTAGCACCCTTATCGTTCGCAGTGCCAATGTATGGCTTCTTCCGCTGAGGTTACTCCCAATGCCCCCAGAGACCAGAAGAGTGTAGGATGGTTATCTTCGTCCTGCTATTTCCGGAGGACGCAGTGTTCGTATTTGTTTCACTCACAGGAGTGGGCGGGGGGGGGGAACCCAGCTCTCAATCCGCCAGTGGGTCCTGGACTCACCGTATCTCCCCTGCGGCCCACCATCCACGGATCCCCGCCAAAGGCACCAACGAGGCCAAGTCACATCCAGGCCCAGGTCTCCGGCCGCAGCGCGGAGGCTCCACTCCGCCCCCGCCCACGGCAAATTGCGGCCTGTCAAGCCACCGGCAGTCTCTTCGGGGCACCTGGGGATACACGGCCGCCCCCACCACTGGCAACGTCCGTCGAGGCCGCGCTGGTCGTGTCCTACCTTCGCTGCCGTCCGCGGAGAGCCGCCCACTCCTGCGCCTAATCCTGGATCCAAGTCCCTTGCTGCAGGCCTTCCAGGGCCCAAGACCGGGGCCTCGAGTACCAGCTCCCTCGGCGAGACCGGCACCGCTTCACTCGCACGCCGCCCGCCACCTCTCCGGCTCCGGGTCACACCTCCGCAAGTCGCCCAGTTGCCCAGGGGAGTCCCCGCCGGCCAGCGGGCGGCAAACCTCGCCGGCCGTGCAAGTATTTCACCCCGGGTCACCAGGCCGCCATTATCTTCCTCGTCATCCGTCTTCCACCGTCCGCCACACCGTCGCCCCGGTTCATGGACTCCCAGGTGGGGGCCAGGGTAGCTCTCGGGGCCGGAGAGCGTCTTCTCGCCTGTTTTGCTGCCGATTGGAGGTCAGGATATTGTCGGATACGTTACGAGGGATGCGGAGCTCTTCTAGCCAGCCGCCATTCCCTTCGGCTGCTAGCCACCGATTCAGTCACTCTTGAATACGAATCTCCACTGCATTTTGGGGAATCAATTCATCAGATATTTAATGCGTCTAAAACTGAAGGCCTTGCACATTTTTTTAAACTTGTAGGGTCTGCCTAGTTTCATCGTTTGACGATTTTTGGGGTAATACCGGCTTTTATTCATTCTATTTTTTCCAGCGCCTTCGGAGGGTTCACATTGATCCTCTTACTGGCGTGTGGTGTGCTGGTACTTCTACTCCTGTTACGCAACGGCTGCCCGTCCTGTGCTCCTGCCCAGACCCGGCCAAATGCGTCTGTACCGTGAGCGAATGCAACAACTTTTTGGATGCTTTCCATTGGCGACGCTGGGAGTGAGTTATGGACTTACCTACTGCTTCGCCTATTTTACTTGCGTGCAACCTGTGTTCTATTGCCGACGGTGCCCGTTCTACTGGGCCCTGGATGTCTGCCTCTCCAATACATCACGTGCTGACCTGGATTATGATCTGTTGGTGGGTCCCTTGCTGGCCCATGATCAGGCCTGTTCTGGGAACAGCAGTTTGATATTTGCGGCTACACTTGGAGTATTGGTGCGCTGGAACACCTTTGAGGCTGCGCAGCACCTCCTGCAACAGTTTCATTGAATATCACGCGAGTTGCCCGACTATGCTCCTAGAGGCACTGGATTATGAAGAGCACGTCTGCTCCTTCGACCTGCTCAACTGGATGGCATCCCTCTTCGCTTTGAATGATAGTGATGGCCTTTTGGAACGAATTGCATTCCATGGTGCACGTAATCTGTTACCTCTTCCGGATCAACCTTAATAACAATTTTTTTTTCTCTTCTCTTTCTCTTGATTATTTAGTTGATTGAATTCAAATGTAAGAATTTTTTTTACTCCGATTTGGCGTTGTTCACTGGCGTCTTTGTCTCTGCTTATCGTTGCATTCTGTTTGACTATATGCTACGACCTGGCCAAGGGGAGGGTGTCACGTAGCGGATGGGGACATTGTCGACATCACTAAGTTAGCTTGAGCGCTGCAGCCATGATGCCGCTTTTGCGCACGTTACTACACAGCTTTATTTTTGCCAGACTCGGTTTATGCCTTTCACATGAGAACTGTTTGCTGTGTTCGTTATCTGCTTGTTCCTGGAGTTTAGTCTGAACATTGTGAGCAAGGTCGATAAACAATGCCCCTTGTTATTCTGTTGTGGTCAGGCCCTAGCACCTAGGCAAAACAAACTAACGCAGCTGCTGCTGAAGCTCGTACTTTGATATTACAAGGATACATGTTTAGGTAACATACACTTGGAGAGGGGCCTTTTCAGGGAGAAGAGCAAAACCCAGCTTCGATGTAGAGCTCCCAATTGTGCTCTAAGGTATGGGGTCTGCTAACAAAACTCAGAGATCTTCTATTATATAATAATACTAATTCCTGTCAAGGGGAGGGAGGTTAGGCACTATAGTCCTTTCTCCATTGTCTTTCTCCATTGTCTTTATACAATGACATTTCCCTTCATTTATTTATTTTATTTTATTTTTGGATTTTATATATCGCACAGCTACCCCCAATGGGGGTGTCCCGGCGCTGAGACAGACTGCAGATGAAAGGTACACAGTGGAGGACTAAAGGCAGGTGAACAGCCAGGTCTTTAAGGCCCGTCGAAAGATGGGTTCAGACTCAGAGGAGCGGAGGAAAAGTGGTAGTGCGTTCCAAATTTTGGAGGTGATCACCGCAAAGGCTCTACCACCCATTCTGGACCTGCGAAAGCAGGGGGTAGCAAGGAGATGGAGATGGTTGGATCTGAGTGTCCGGCTATGTTGATAGTGCTTAAGTCGCAGTCTCAAGTAAGCTGGGCCATGTCCTTGGAAAGCCCTGAAAGCCAAGGTGAGAGCCTTGAATGCAATCCGTTTAGTCACCGGAAGCCAGTGGAGCTTACTCAGGTGGGGAGAGATCGGGTGGCGAAAAGGAATTTTACAGATTACTCTGGCCGCCGCGTTTTGAACAATCTGTAGACGCCTAGTCAGGTAGGCAGGTGCCCCAAGATAGAGACTGTTGGCGTAGTCAAGATGGGAGGTAATTAAAGCATGGATTATGATCCGGCGGGACTCCAAGGGGAGGAAGTGGAGAAATTTACGAAGCATATGAAGCTTCCCGAAACAGGAGGAGGACACCTGTCTAATTTGAGTTTTACACGACAGCTCAATGTCAAACCGGAAACCAAGGTTTCTAGCTGAGTCCACACGTTTGGGAGGGGGGTTCATCTCGGGTGGCCATCAAAGTGACGGGGCAGGGGAGATTTTTTGGTTGAAGAAAAGCACCTCGGTTTTATTCGAGTTTAGCTTAAGGGTATTCAGTGACATCCATGCCGAGATGTTGCTCAGGCAAAGTCTAAAACTAGAGAATGCCGCCTCAGAGTGTTCTTCAAAGGAAAACACCAGTTGGGTATCATCGGCGTAGGAGATCACCCTCACCCCGCAAGATTCAACCAAGGCCGTAAGGGGGAGACTGGCTGCGATGCGAACTGTATTACTGTTATGCATTTTTCTGCTTGTTGTGGCACGTATACTGCATGTTAGAGCACGTTCGTTAAAATAAACATTTTGTACTATATTCGTGTCTCTGTCAGATCTGGTTGTGGGCAGGAGCGAGAGTGTGAGCAAAAAGGTGTGTCTTGTTACCACGATTCCTGAGAGATCCGGGAGTGTTGTGTTCTGGGTTGTCTAATCATTTGCTTCTCCGTGTTTGTGTAGGAGAGCGAATGAGAACCTATAGCTAGTGGGTCCTGGGCTCGTGGGTACTAAGGCAGTAGGAAGGCTCAGCCCCTATACACCAAGGTCCCATAATCCTGCACATAGTTCTGTGTATGTGCAGAATCCCTGCAACATTACCTTTGTATTAGTGGATATACTTTTACAGTACCCTGTATGACTTGTAAGTCTACGGGGATTTCTGTTTTTCATATGCATTCTTATATACATTTATCAATGGATGCATCTGCATATATGTACCTATCACTTGAATGGGTCTCTTGTGGATGTCTTTTACTATTTATATGTGTGTGTTTGCACATACGGTTGTCTGGCCTTCTGTACGGTGTACGTCGCTGCATCTTACCTCCATCCTTCTTGGTGACCTGATACAATATTCTTGGTTGTACTTGTTTCCGTCCTTCTCTTTAGTGAGCATCTCCGTTGCATTACCCAGAGGGTGTTTTCTGTACTTTCAAGATTCTTTGTTTAAGAGCGGTTTCTTACTGTTCTGTTGTTTTCCTAGCAATGCTCTACAACACCCATTGCTCTCTTTTCTCCTTCGTTTTTCATTGGAGGTTCCTTTTGTCGTACTCTGTTTCTCTGGGTCGTTTCCTGGACGATCGGTGGGTGCTCATATTCACTGTAGGTGTTACTGCGGATGAGCACGGTGTGTCTGCTCCTTCCATTTCGTTTTGGGTCTGGACTTTTGTCCTGGACCCCTTGCATTCCCCGATCTTAGGTTGCATTCCCTTTGGAGCTGCCTCTTTTGCTGGGTCTGTGCGATGTCTCCCGGTTCTATGACTTTCTGCTCCATACGAGCTTCCCCTTCATCCTTCTTGGGGATCAGTCCTTTCGTGAGCATCTTGCTTCCCTATCATTTTTTGTATAGTCTGGTCCTTTTCTATTTTTCGGACCGATTTCTGTCGGGGATCTTTGGTAAGGTCAGTTTGCAGCCCCTCCTCCTGGGATGGTATTGCTTGGGTATCTGATTCTAAGATAAGGAATCTGTGGTTAGATGTCTCTATCAGATGTACAAGTTACTTACCTCTGGTAACGCCTTATCTGGTAGAGACCAGATCTAGCCGCAGATTACTTATCGACCCATAATCAAAGGAGAGTGAGCCCTGTGGGTTCCTTCGGGTCTGGATATATTAAGAATTGACCTGAAACCCTCAACCAATCTTGACCACTGGTGGTGTAAAGTAATCACCACTATGGTGTGTTATTAGGCGGTGTCATCATTGGGTTTCGCACCTAGGTACTCGCTTTCCTAGGTGAGTACCGCCTCCATCCGAGGAAAAGTACTGGTGGAATTCGTGTGATGTTGTAGCTAAAATTACCTCCTCTATCTTAGAACAAATATTTAATAAAGTTGAAGTATACAGGGGTAAAGTTAAAAGGTGAAGTTGGGACGTTCAACGAACGTGTAAATTGTCCTTCACATCACAAATCGGTCAACATGTGTCGCCCGACAGGGTCTGGGCTTTCGGCAGGACCAAAATCAAGGTTCAACGGGTCCCTAACTGATGGCTCCTTCAGATGAGGTGGGGTATTGTGGCAACTTGCCAATGTTGGATCCCGGGTGGTGTGACCTACATCTTTCTCATCCATCCTGGATTGAGGACGGACGAGAGAGACGTAGGTCACACCTCTAGGGATCGAACATTGGTAAGTTGCCACGATACCCCACCTCTTTTGTTCCTGTGAGGCAGAACAGGAAAGTTTAGTAAGACATAGGCTCAATGAAAGCCCTTTTAGCTTTCTGACAAAGTATATCAGAATGAAGACATATGAGTGAGACTTACGGGTCTATACACAAGAAGCCATCAGTTAGGGACCCATCTGATAGAGCCATCTAGCTGCAGATTCCGTACTTTAGAATCCTCTCTAGGCACCAGACTGGATCCGTAAACTTTTTTTGTCCACAGTATGTCTGCACGCCAGCAGAGGATGTCGAGAGACTCCAGCGATGTCGTCCCCAGATGTGACGTCAGCAGAGTACATATAACTCCACTGCTGACGCGCTGTCAGTTCTTTCTTTTTCACGGTTGCAACGCGGATCTGGAGCAGACTTCGGGCCGTTATTTGCCCCTTCCTCTTTTCTACCTCTGGAACAGTGTGCCGAAACAATGTCATCTGGCTTTAAGCCCTGTCGTTCTTGTGAGAGACAGATGTCGATCACGGATCCACATACTGTCTGCTTCTGGTGTCTGGGCGAGCACCATGATTCCGTCGACTGCGGCTCCTGTCTGCGTCTCTGCCGCATGAAACTCCTCGTGGCGTGGCTTTCTGATGAACAGTGGCGTCGTCCGCCTTCCACGAAGCCCAGAGACCGGTTGAGGAGTCGAACGGGTGAAGAGCCGTAGCCTTCACAGAAAACGCCGAATACCCAACGTACTAAGCGTAAGTTGGACGTTGCCTCGCACCTACTGGTTGCGGAGACGTCTCAGGCGACCCTGCACCACCCTGAGTACCCTAGAGCTGGGGCAAGCTTCAACCAAATGAACAAATATTTTCTTTTGCTTCAACGGGTCTTCAACCCTCCGACTCCCTCTGGTGCGCTTTTCAGCCCCAACGAGGTAGGGAGTGTCCCAGCTGAATCCTCGCCGGCGGCTTCGGCCTCGGTTACAGTCTGGTAACACTGAATCAGTTAGCGGATTCAACACGGCACTGGTGCACAGCCTTCCGGGTTCACACCTTCGGCGTTGGTGTCTCTTCAGCCTGCGACATTGGGACATCGGTGACGCCGCTCGATGCAGATCCTATTGCCATTTCCGATGTCAAGTCGCCACCAAACGGCATCGGCGGCGCCGCTCATTGTTTATCCCTCTAATTCGGATCACAATTAGCTTCTATCTGGTTTCCCTGTGGGAAATCCTCGTTTTGCAGGCGGAGAGGAGGATGTGGGACAGACTTCCTTGGGTGTTCTTGCCCCACCATCTTTGGAGGATACTTGTCCTACTAATCTGGGGAGCGCTAGTGGTCCTCCGTCCTCTCCAGCTTCAGAATTGCTCTCTCCTCTGGGCATTGCAACGGAGGATAGATCCTCTTTGTTAGAGGTTTTATGAAGAGCAGCTGCAATTCTGAATTGCCAATTCCGTTTAGTGCAGTTGTCCGCAGATCCCTTGATGCAGATTCTCCGTCAAGGTGAGACGGGTGTTGTCCCATCACTCCCCTACAACGAGTCTGTCTTTGACATATTATTGGGAACTTGGGCACTACCTATCACGGGGTCGCCTGTTGATTGGGCAGTGGGCCATCGGCATTGTCCTGCGCCAGGAGATCCTCCCTGCCCCTTACGACACCCCACGGTGCGGCCTGGAGATCTTTAAACACTACCTGTGTTTTAAGTAGAATGTCTCATGCCCTATGGGACTCTGTTGTGCAGCGCCTGCCTTCTCTGCTGGAGGAAGCCAGACAGTAGCTTCTTCAAGTAGTACAGGACAGCCAGGAAGCTGCCAAATTTGCTATTAAATGCAGTATGGACAGTACTGATTCTATCAGTAGGCGTATGGCTCAGGCTGTTGGGCAGGCATGCGTGGCTGCCCCTATCGGAGTTTTCGGAGCCTGTCAAGGATGCTCTTCAGAATATGCTGTTTGATTAAATCTATCTCTTTGGACAGCAGACTAATTCAGCTTTACATCGGTTCAAAGCTAACCGACCTGATAAATCTACCTAATAGGTTTTCGTAGTTGTGTTTGGTCCCAGTCTTTGGGCCGTTTTCTGCAGGTCTGAGTTTAACCTGTTTTTCATTTGTTGCTACCAGCACCTTTTCTTACTTGAGGTAAAGCACTGATTTTGTTCATATTGCTTTTCACCCCTTCAGGGGTTGCCTTTTTATTGTATTTGCGAGCTTCAAGTGGATGGCGCACGATTAGTGCTGTTTTTATGTCGGCCTGGGCAGCGCATGCTGTACTAGAGTATGTACTTGAAGCCCCGCCCACTCTCCACCCATATTTGTCATTGGCTTGTGTCATTGTCCTTTGTAAATGCTGGCTTCTGATTGGTTAATAGGCTTGTTAGTCCGCCTTGTCTTCATTTGTAACCTCCCATGAGGACTGGCCCTTTTACCTCTGTTACACGGTACGTCTTATTTAGTTTGTAAGCACTATTTGCTTTAATGTGTTTCTCCTACTGCAGATACTGCATGCTTTCCTGCAACATTCAGCGCGCCATGGTTTTACAGGCCGTCATGCGCACAAGTTTTATTTACACAGGTGCTGCTGCTCCGTGTTTCAGTACGGCGCCGCATTGATGTTTTTTAAAAATGTAATTACTATGGGGCCCGCTTCACGTAGCGCGCTAAGCGCTTTACAGGCCATCACGCGCACAAGTTTTATATACACGGGCGCCGCTCCTTGTTTCAGTACGAGCTCTCTTTCCCTTTGCGCACCCCATGTCGGTCACTGCCGAGGTCCCCACGCCCCATTTCCCTCCGTTCATCCGCATGTGCCTTTGCCTTCTACTAAAGCCTTGCCCGCTCTTTCTCCCTCGGTACCCCCATTTCTTCCCCAGTCCCCCGAACTGTTCTCCTGTTCTGTTCATTTCTGTCTCGTCAAGAGCTCAAACCCCCTGCCCCCTTCCTAACTCTTACTCAACTGCCAAACCCATCTGCATTCCCTTTCCAGTGGCTCGGCTCCCGCTCGTCGCCAATGGAAAGATGATGTCCGGTGCAAGTAAGATATTTATTAACTAAGTTACCGTGTAAAATTGCCACCAGTATATCACATAGCCTCACACAGCCCAGTCCTCATCTTTCCAGCTGTCCGCCCCGTAATCCTATCCCCAACGTTCCACATTCTACTAACTACACACATTAACACTAACAGCTTCCTAATTCCCACCCTCCTGTGGACATCCCTTCTGCACCTCTATTCCTCTGTTTCCCCCCCCCTCTTCTTAGCCCCGTCTAGAACGCACACCCCATCCCTTTACTATCCCCGCTTGTTTACTCCCGTCCCCTCTCCCTGCCCCCCACCCATCCGATCCCTGGTTCTCAGCCTTTTCTCCCCATTTTGCTCACTCGATAGCCCAACCTCCCCTCCCACTCCTTACCCCGTCTAGTCGCTGTTCCCTTCATCCCCCATCCTCTTTGAACCCTCTCCTCCTTTCCAGCCCCACAACGTTCTCCCCTTTCACTCCCCCCTTTGAGTTCCCTCCACCGTTATTACTCCCTACAGCCCTATCCTTACTCCATCCTTCCCCCACCCCTATATATCTCCTGTTTCCCCATAAGCTCTCTTAACCCCCATTGGGGTCCTCTTCTTTCCAGCCCTTCTTCTGTTAGGGTCCATTTTCTAATGCCCTGCCCACCCCCACTGATAACCTCCAGCCCCCTACCCCGGCCAATGCAAAGGGCTGTTCTACATTTTACTACAAACTGGAAATTCAACGGGCATCCATTCAGTGCAGTTTTGTCTCTCCTAGTTAGTAGAGGAGCAGGGATTGGGTAATGCCCCTAGCGGTCTGATGCAATTGAAAGGCAGAGTAAACACGGTAGAAAACCAACAAATACATGAATAAATAAACATATAACTACAATATGTTATACTATAATAATTATTTACGGTCAGTGGCGCAATCAGATGTAAACCTTCACATTCTCCATCAAAAATATTATGATCAAATTTTATGTTTTTATTGCACCACTTTGTAGGTTACTGTTATAATTGACTTGTGGACTTCTATTTACAACAGTTACGTATTAATATATTGCACTGTTGATAATAAAGGTTTAAAACCAAACATGATTGACCAAACACCGTTAAAACAGATATCATGTGCCTTGAATGTGGCCTTCGTTTACGTCCATGACTGAATGGGAAGAGTGTGCGTTTCTTTGTTCTCGTTCCTTGCAACAGGGGCATGCATTTTTTTAACCAAAGGGAAAAATTAACCCAGTTACAAATGCAAGATTGCAACTATCAAGTCCTATTTACATGTAATTAAAAAATTGGCCACGACTTCAGATGTGGAACGTTTTTTTTTGGAGAGGGGGGGGGTTGTCCGAGGAGGTGGAGAGGAAATGAGCCACCTGCAGGTGTGGCATAGTCTTTTACTTCCACCCCCATCTTTAGGCCTTAGACTCGGCTCACACTGGGTTGAAATGTCTGTGATGCACGGGGCATTCTCTCTCTCGTGCACTCGAGTCAGTGACCCGTGGGCGCTACTTCCACATACAAGCTGCGCAGAATAGAAATGCAAGTGAGGCTCTTTCGAATTTGATAGCAGGTCAATGGTGGAAAATGCTCTGGTTTGAAAATTCCCTTTGTTTCCGATCTTCTAGTGATTTCGAATGCCAGGAATGATTTTAGACCGGTGTCACAACCGTCTGACATGCATTTGGATCTGTGTCTATGCAGCATGTAATAATACTGGGGAAATAATTAACTTTGTTAATGCATCTACCTCTGTGATTTCTGTTTAATCTTCTGATTATGTATTTGAGAAATAAACCCCTGATCAGCGGTCTTCTTTTTACGCCAAGTCCCCCGGGAGGCCAAATAACAAAAAATATCGACTCCCCTCTCCACCTCCTTGAAAACAAAACCTTCTAAAACGTTTAAAGGCAGTGCAGGTTGGTGACTTTTCCAATTGGTGGGGCGTCTAAGTTGGGGGTGAGTTTTTCTCAGCAAGCAAGCAAACAAAACCGACTGACATACAGACTGAAAATGGATGCAGCCTAAATAATTTTACTTGTGCTTTGGAATTTGTGACAGTGCCTCTGAACTGCATACGTACAAAGTGGACAGAAACATCTTAAATACAATTTTCAAAGGTTTTCTCTTGCTTTCTGGTGAACAAATAGTCCAAACGCTCTCTGCCTGTCAAAAGTTATGCATTCAAATAGTCTTGCTGTATGTTTCTGTAGTCTTCAATATTTAATGGAATACAGCATTTTAAGTACCATAAAAACGAGGAGTGTGTGAGCACTGCAAGAAAAAGTTACTTTCTTCTTAGAGGGGACATCTCCATCGCTTTAACCTGGCATAACTCGCTGCCCAGTACAAACATTGTGGCGCACTCTTTATATGTACTTTAATAATTTATGAACGTTTTATTTCTTAAAAATACTTTGGTGGGGGGCGCTAGAGAGCCCGAAGCAAGATGGCCACACATTAGTGCTGGTCGGGGCTACAATCCGTTAATTATCCAGCACTTGGGCCGCCATAGCCATCGAGATCACAAGAAAATAAGGCTGGCATGAACCCAAGAATACGCTGACAGCAAGTAGGAAGTGCAATACAGTCGGACTCTCCCACAAATGAGACTAATTCCTGGCGTCCACGAGGCCTAGACAAAATGGCGACCTCAATGTGAGGGAAGCAGTGGCGCACAGCAGCAAAGGTCGCGGCTGCGGAGTGAAAACCTATGGTGACAGACTTGAGACTGGGCCTGGACCTGGTGAACAACCGCTGAGCCACATTGGCACAAAGGAAGACACGCGCTCCAGCAGGTACGAGAGGGCACCGGGGACGGAGGAGCAGCCCGCCGGCTGGTAGCCGCGAGCGAACATCGCTGGGTGCCGACGCGGGTGGGCTGTGCTTCACAACGGCTGCTTGAGAGGCGACTCGCGTGCATCGCTGACAGCCTGAAGGAGGAGCGATATATTTCTGGGCACTGATGGACTAGGACTGATTAGCGGTCTAACTGCAATATCAGCAAGTATAAGACAGTAGCAGTGGGCTGTGTTGGTGAACGGGGTTGCTGACCGCACCCCAGAGACGACTGGCTTGAGCCAGAATCCGGATCTAGTGACGACTGGGTGCACTGCGTCTGCCAAGAAGAAAACACCAGCAGGTATGAGCGTACGGAGCGGGACCTGCCAGGGACTGGTGAGTGGCCTTCCGGCTTAGAGCTGCACGTGAGCACCGTGCTCTGCGAGCGCGGGTAGACCGAATTCCATAACGGCTGTATACGGTGTGACCTGCACACATCGCTGGGGGCCCATAGTACGAGCAATCCTGAGAGGTGAAGACTGCACGTGGGTAGCGCCAACAGCGACGGGGAGAGACAGGCGATTTTATGTGGGAGAGATAAGCGGAGGAAAGTGTGTAGCAGACGTGTGCCCGAAGCGCTGGGTGGTTGCCCTTGAGGTGACTGAGGATTATCGTCTATCTTCAATCAATCAATCAATCATGTCACTTATAAAGCGCACTACATACCCGCGAGGGTCTCAAGGCGCTGGGGGAAGAGGGGGGTGGTGCTGCTACTGATCGAAGAGCCAGGTCTTGAGGAGTCTTCTGAAGGCCAGTAGGTCTTGGGTCTGTCGGAGGTTGGTGGGGAGGGTGTTCCAGGTCTTGGCGGCGAGGTGGGAGAAGGATCTGCCGCCGGCGGTCGTTTTCCGGATGCGGGGGACTGTGGCGAGGGCGAGGCTGGTCGAGCGGAGCTGGCGGGTGGGGAATTCCATAATGGCCTGGTACAGAATGCGAGCACAGTGAGGCACAGCTTCTGGAGAGCAAGAACCCGGTGGCCCTTGGATCTACTAGAGCTGTACATGCGGAATGCCGACATAGATGAAAAGGGGGAATCAGCAGTTGGCTGTCCACTCCCCAAGCAAATAGTACACGGCCAATAGTGGACAGCAATTAAGCCATTAAGTTCAGTGGTGAAACATTGCTCTCTGAACCCGCCCCTTCTGAAGAGTACTGGTGTAGAGGGGCATAGAATCACCATGGGGAAGACAGAAAAGCAACAATCAAAACTCACATTTGAATCCCGACGCCCCACCAAATCTCAATCGCAGACAGCATCGGACACCGAGCAAGACCTGAAGGCGGTCCTTATTTGGAGAGCACCCTACTGGCAATGCAGCACAGTCTGCAGTCCATAGAGAGTAAAATAGATACCCTAAAACTGAGAATGGACCACATGGCAGCAAAGCTTGATAACCAGGGGACTTGAATTGTAGAAGCAGAATAGCGGATTTCCACAGCAGAGGACACCTTGGGCACAGTTTTCACATCCTGCTTGCAGATGGAGAAGCTACTAGGTGTAATCCAAGCCAAGAACGAGGACCTGGACGCCAGGTCTCGACGAAATAATCTCCGCATTACGGGGGTACCCGAGTCCACCAATACGGGCAGATTGGAGCTATATGTGGAATCCATGCTGATAGACCTGTTCGGGCCGAACACTTCTCGTCAGTGCTAATTGTGGAACGGGCCCACAGATCGTTGGCGCCTAAACCAATACCGGGAGCCCCTCCGAGGCCCATTATTGCTAAACTGCTGAATTATCGAGATTCAGGACACAGCACTCAGATTGGCACGAGAGAAGGGCGCTATGACATATCAGGGTAATGCAATTGCCTTATACCCGGATTTCACCATGGCTGTACAACAAGCGCGGTGAGAATTCCAGCAGGTCAAAACGAAAATGCAGACTTTGAACATCTCTTTTGCCATGCTATACCCAGCTCATCTTTGGGTTCAGCACAGAGGTAAAGTGAAAATTATTCTGACACCCAAAGAAGCCATGGCGTTTGTTAAGCAGCAAGAGAGAGCAGAAATGCATCGACCAGGCGATGATGTGGAAAACAAGGGTTAAGTCTGCGGCTTGCTGGTTAACACTGATGGAGACGTCAAATGTAATAGCGGTGAGGAGTCGACGGGGAGGGAGAGAGACGCTTAGTTCATATAACAGACAAGAAGCCATTATGTCCAGTACTCAATGGAACGCAGAGAGCGGGTTAATAATCGCACTGAACATTTAGGAAAAGTAAATTTTCTCTTGGAGTAATAGGGACACAGCTATAGCTATGAGTACAGAAAGGCAGATACAGTAGAAAATGCCGAACTATGAGGACTGTATTGCTATATTATGAGGTGGCCTATATAACTTCCCTGAACCCCCCTTACATTAAGGGGGTAAGTTGGCTACTAGCGGCCCCCAGAGGGGGTACTCCACCTGTTAGCTAATTTTGCTAAATGTACCTGTAATCAGGGCATGCGTTTGTTGTGCAGTTCTAGAATTGTACTGTATTGTTCTGAAATGGGATTTCTTTGGCATGTTTGGGATGCTGAGGGGGGAGGGATACAGGGTTCTTGTTTAGCCATGGAAAATTACGCTCACTCTACATGCATCACTACAGGAGCGGATACATTCCAGTGCAGGACACAAGGTTGTCGGTGGACAAAACTAGTCACATGACGGGCAAGCTCATTGGCCATATATCCTGGGTCACTTGGAATGCTCGGGGCCTTAACAACCCAAGAAAATCGGGTCAAGTACTTGCCTATCTGGATCAACATGGGATACATGTGGCACTACTGCAGGAAACTCATCTCATGAGGCAATCTGAGGTAACAGTGGCGTCAAGGTGGGCGGGGTGCGGTTGGCTTCCTCCTATTCTTTACACTCGTGGGGAGTAATGATCCTCATTAAAAAGAATCTACCTTTTGAGCTCACCCATTCAGAGACGGATGAACAGGGTAGATATATAATAGCTCAGGGCAAACTGTGCGGCACACTGATCACTATTGTTAATGTATATGGACCTAATATTGATGACCCTGAATTCTTTGTGACAATATGGAATAATCTGCATGGGTCACCGCCTTCTGCAATAATATGGGGTGGAGACTTTAATACTCCGCTGATATCACAAGATCGCTGTTCTCCGGCGGGGGGGGGGGCGGGGGCGGAAACTAAACAGGCAGCTGAGATACTGGTGGGCGGTATGGATGACATGGGCCTTGTAGATGTCTGGAGGCTGCGACATCCTGGCAGTAGAACATACCGCTCGTGTATACATCAATCATGGTCCTGTCTGGACTAATGGTTGATCACAAAGGATGTGAATACATAGGTAGTTACAGTCGCACACATGCCCAGGACATTGTCGGACCATGCCCGGTCCTGTTAACGATGATGATCCCTACGCATGCCCCACCGGCATTTAAGTGGAGGTTACAACCATCCTCATTACTAGATCAGGTGTTTAGGAAAGGGGTAAGATCAGCAATTGTGGAACATTTTGAAGTGATGTTGGGTCTGTGCAGGATATGGAAACTATATGGGAAGCATTCAAAGTCACAATACGGGGGGCATGTATAGGTCTCCAGGCTGGGGTTCTCAAATCCATACGTGGGCAACTCAAAAAGATTGAATCGGAGCTCCGGGACTTGGAAAAGGCATATGAGGCTACCCATAGGGATGATACACTGGCAAAGATTAGAGATAAGGATACCGAAAGTAATGATGTGGCGGAACAGGAGGTGCGGCACATGTCGCGAAGATGGCGGGCCAGGGCCTTCGGGGAGGGGGGTAGGCTGGGCCGCGCGTTAGCTGATAGAATAGCTGCTCCATGGGCGAGATTGCAGGTAGTGGAGGTGGTATCCGTCGCAGGCGCCGTGAGTCATGATACACCAGGTATCCTGCATACGTTCGTACAATATTATGAGAATATGTATGCGGACCGCAGCTCAGCAGAAGAGTCGGATATTTCGTCTTATGTTGAGGATATTGCTATGGTCTGGCTCTCACTGGGACAGCGTGAATTCCTGGCGCAGCCTCTCACGATTGAGGAAGTAAGAGTGGCTATTGCCTCCCTGCCCAACGGGAAGGCCACTGGTGGCGATGGGCTGCCTGGAGAATTTTATAAAGAGTATGCTGACCTTTTAGCCCTGCATCTGCTTTCTATGTACTTAGAGGCTTATCAACGACGCTGTCTGCCTGACACTATTCGGGAGGCCCTCATAATTACGTTGTTGAAACCTGATAAACCATCGCAGCACTGCAACTCATGTCATCCACTGTCGCTCATAAATACAGACGCTAAGATACTGGCTAAGGCATTGACCACTAGATTATGTCTGCTACTGCCCACTATTATCCTACCAGACCAATCGGTGTTTATGCCGGCGCGTCCACGGCAGTGTTACTAGATGCCTCCAAAGAATTTGATTCAATTCAATGGAGATATATGTTTGCAGTACTGTATCGTATGGGGATTCCACCAGCATTTACGAGCTGGATTAAATTGCTCTACACAAAGCCAGTAGCTCGGGTGTGTGTCAATGGACATGTATCAGAGTCCTTCTTGATTCACCGCGGTACACAGCAGGGGTGTCCGCTGTCGCCACTGTTATTTGCGGTGGCGCTGGAGCCTCTAGCATGTATACTGCGGCAGAGACATGCAGCCACAGCGTTGCGACTTCGACAGCGACCGTTAGCTATATCATTGTATGCTGATGATATGGTGCTATATGTCAGGGACCCCGAGGGTCATTTGGAAGGTCTCATAAGGCAATATGTGCGATTTGAATGGTACTCTGGCCTGGGCATTAATTGGTCTAAGTCAGTCGTACTTCCTTTAACTAATAGCACAGTACCCCATGCGATGGAATATCCACTGAAATGGTTGAAGACCCCGTCAAGTATCTGGGGATATAGATACACAGGGATCCCCAACTGGTTAAACAATATAATTATGGCAAGGCAATCTCGAATTTTGAAGAACAGGTAAAGAGGTGGATAAGACTTCCGCTTTCCCTCGCTGATAGAATAGCACTGATGAAAATGATAGTGCTGCCTAAATTTTTTATATTTATTCACTAATATCCCCATACGCGTGACACAAAGCTTCTTTACTACGCTGCGTTCACTTTTAATTAAGCTGGCTTGGGCGGGGAGACAACACTCCCATATGATTATTATATTATTTATACGCACAGGCGCATTTTGTCTATTATTGGTACCAAGCGCCGAACTACACCCCGAATGTAGCTGTGGAAGGGGATGCCGTACACCCTATTCCTCTTAAGGCTATGATTTCCAATAACACCACTATCTTTACACGTGGAGAAATTGACACAGTACAGTGCACAGTACATGCATGGAAGACGCTTGGGCGCAGAGCACAGATAGAGCCACTATACGCCCCTGAGCACCACTCTGATATCTCAGTCACAGGGTAGGTGGGTTCATTAAGCACTCTGAAGGCAGCTGGTCTTCACACACTGGAAGGTGTCTACAGGGACAAGTTTATAGACTCTTCTGAGTTTAAAGTGGAAGGCACTATTTCCCCCATGCTCCTTTTCACATACAGCAAACTTCGTGCAGCGTTTCGCACACTATACCCACAATTCCCAGAGGAGCCGAGGACACTGGGCGCGCTTCAGCTGGCACTCACATCAACTGCGTGGTATCATTTAATCACACGCTTATACAGCCCATCACAGATAGATACGCAAACAATGGCGGAGGGACCCCTGGCTAATTGGAATGCCACTATTCCCACGCAAATCAGTATGAAGATTGGAAAGCATGCTGGAACTTGACAGGGCAATTGACAGCGAATGGTAACCTTAGAATTATACACTTCAAATACCTACCCCAATTATATTACACACCAGTACAGCTCTATAAATTTGGGTTACGAGAGACAGCGGAATGCATTAGGTGTAGGGCACCAGAAACATACTTTATGCATTCAGCGTGGACATGCCCTAGGATGCAGGCGTATTGGGAGACAGTCACAAACACTCTTACTGTAATGGTTCAGGAACGAGTGGAATGCACCCTGCAGGCCTGCCAACTGGGCTTGTTACATAATACTATGTAACAGACATGGCTATGTTAATGTTTGATGTTCATAACTGAAAATGCTCAATTTAAAAATAAAATTAAACTTTGGTGATCAAAAAGCACACTATTCCATTTAGAGTGTTGGGCTGATTTAATTTTGAAAGGATATATTCAACGCCTTGTTATGCTGTGCTGACAAAAGTAAATTAATTATCTTTAATATCTTCTCTAAACTCCACATTTGCCACTTGACTATCTCAGGCACACTTTCTCAATGACTAGTTTTGTTTGTATTTGAGGTCTGTTAGTTTCTGTTTCTCCGGTTTGCAGTCACTTAGTAGGTGCTCTTTTTGAAGATGCGTTTTTTGTTTCCAGCCACAGTGAGTCATTTGGTGTTTTAGTGCATCCCTTTGCCATTTATGCCTACCTGCAAAAAGTGTTTTTAGGTATCGGCTAAGCAGCCCTTGCGCTGACTCTTCGAGACCTGTTGTATTCTGAATAGTATAGAGTGCACTTTTTTCCTTTAACTCCACTGCACACGAAAAAACATTTAGCAGAACTCTCTACACATCTAGTCCGCGATATTGGAGTCCTAGCTGTCTTTAAACAGAGCATACTTGTGTTTTGCACCTCTGTTGCAGCTGCGTCAAATATATACATCATCTGCAAAGGCTGCCTGCATTCAGTGAATGCCTGCAGTTCAACTCTGTTGTCCATAAGTGGGCTCTAAGTAGCGTTTACCATCGCTGCGTGTACTTTGCCCAGTTACTTTACGTTAAAATGACCATAGCTTTACTGTACAGTTGCTAGAAAAGTTTTTAATATGGTATAACGTGCACTTTTTTCTTTTAAATAATTACTCCACTGCAACCAAAAAATATATATAAAAAACATTGCCATTTACAATGCCAATAGCTCTAACTCCAACAAAAGCGAGACCTATTTCATTGCAAATGCTTGTTCCTTTTTCTGATAGGTGCAGAATTGCTTCTTAAGTTATCTGCAGCAGATGCAGCTGCTATATTTGTACGGTATTTCCTTACGTAATGTTGAGTTGCTCCTTTGCGATGTAGCCTATGCCCTATGTGGGGTATCTCTAGTACGCTTTTATTCAGCGTTCCTATTTATGGCCATATACATTTTTGTATATGCATATCTAATTTGCTGTATCTATACATAGACAGGTTATTCTGCTTACATATTAGTGGTGTGTGTGTGTGTGTGTGTGTGTGTGTGTGTGTGTGTGTGTATATGTGTATATATATATATATATATGTATATATACTGCCTTGAGCACAATTTCTTCCTTTTTCAAAACCAAACTTATCAACAAATAAGAGGAGTAGCTATGGGGGCGTGCTTTTCCCCAAGTTACTCCTGCCTGCATATGGAATGGTGGGAGGAAATGGTGTTGAACAAGGAACATAAGGAAGCAGTCCATAAGCATGTAAAGGCTTGGCTCAGATACATAGACGATTTATTTATTATCTGGCAAGGAACTGAATTAGAGGCTCAGGATTTTATCAAGGCTATAAACATTAATAACCTGAACTTACAATTCACAGCTACAATCAGTAGCCAGACAGTAAACTTTCTCGATGTGGAAGTGTTCATTAAAAATCAGAAGATAGAGACTCGTTTACATCGCAAGCCCACTGCTGGTAATAGCGTCTTACATTCCTCAAGCAACCATCCTCAACACCTCATCCGTAGTATTCCATATGGGGAAATGTTGAGACTCAGACGCATATGCAGCAGTGAATCTGATTTAAAGATGGCTCAATCTGAAAGCAAAACCAGATTCATTGCTCGTGGTTATACAAATCAAGTCATTGATAGTGCCATTATGAAAGCTAACTACGCATCGAGACAAGATCTTCTTGTTGAATCAACAGCCAAGACCAATATAACAACTACTGATGCACAAACGAGACTGATATTAACGTACAGTAGACCACATAACAGCTTACGTAAAATCATAAGTAAGAACTGGCAAGTGGTACAAAGTGACCCGGTAATAGGTAAACTGCTACCCAAGAAACCATGTATAACCTTCAGAAAATCTAAATCCATGAAAGATGCTTTAGTTAGCAGTTGTCCTGAAATCAAACCCTCCTCAAATTGGTTAACCACTCGCAAGGGATTTAAGAAATTTAACAGTTGTTGGGCCTGTAAATATGGTATGGATAGGACTACCAACACAACACCTTTCAGTGAGAAACCGGTTAAAATCACCACATTTCTCACTTGTCGGACAGAGTTCGTGATTTATGTGCTGGAATGCTCTTGTGGGCTGCAGTATGTGGGTAGCACCAAGTTGCAGGCCCACAAGAGGATTTTGCAGCACATGAGAGCAATCACGAACTCTGATCCTTCTTATCCAGTAGCCCGACACTTCAGAGAGATTCATGAAAATAATCTTGACCAGCTGAAATATTTCGTAATAGACAGCATCCCTATACTGAGAAGAGGTGGCAATCGTGAATCCAAGCTACTTAAACTAGAAACTAGATATATTGTGGAGTTGGACACAAAGGTACCAAACGGTCATAATTCTAGTGAAGACTTCTTTACCCACCTGTAAACATACCCCATAAGCAGCGAAGCGCAGGAACATTTAACAAGATGTAATAATTTCTATCTTTCGTTCCTTTTCCCACCCGGTGTAGAAATTAAAATTTATCTTTAGTCCTTTTCTGAAGATATCTTTTCCTATATCTCCCCCTTTTTTCTTTTTCGACATAAGTTTCTTCTTTTCTTTCAACATTTTCTATCTTTTTCTTCTTTTTATTTTCTCTCTTCGTCTTGTCTTCTCTTTTGCATGTTTGCACACGATATTTTCCCATTAGGTCCGCCCATCTGCAATAAGCATTATGCTTAATATATGAAATTATTTTTTTAATATTGTAAATGTTTATTTCATGCGCACATAGTCACTTTAAAGAACAATTCGTTCTCAGGGTAGCACCACTGCACTTTATTCACTCAGCACTTTAGTAGACAGCAGGATAATCATACCTATACATATGCCCACTTGGGCTTAAGTATGTGCAGCTCAAAATATTGAACCCTATCATATCAGCACCAATATAGGGTTTGTAACATATATTTATGTTACAATTAATTAATTAGATAGAGGCAGTTAATAAATGCATCTCGCTAAGAATAAGATGCAGAAATATGGAACATGCATTATGAAACATGGTATTTTAACAATGCGGCATATTTTATCATTGTATGCAGTGTAGTCAGTGTCTTATATAATTTTACATATTTATTCAGATAGATGTGATTTTATATTTTATTATACTGTTTTACCATGTTTTCTATCTATTTATTGCTGATTTTGCACAAACAGGGTCGTATCGTATGTAAAGTATTTCCTTTGTGTCTATTGAGTCACGTGTGTTAGCACTGAACACTTTAAATATGCAAAATGACTTCGCAAGCGCGTCATGTGATCAAGGCCTTTCGAGGCCGAAACGCGTCGTGGCAGTCATGGTGGTTTGAAGGCAACAAAATTAAATAAAAAAAACTTCCATGCACCAAACTTGGGTTCGCATCCGTTTCTTTCCCGCGGAAGGGAAATCGACATGGCACGGTGACTGTTGATTGATTTTATATATATATATATATATATATATATATATATATATATATATATATATATATTATCTACTGGCGGTCGCCAGTAGATAGTTATAGTTACAACCTATTATCCATAGGAAATCCGCGACATTCTATTTGAAATAACTCTCTTGCCGGTTGACGTATCTTCGCAAAATTTTCAAACTTTCTGGCCCGCTCCGGTCCGCTCCTACCCTGAAAGTCTCGGGGATTCGTCAAGCGGGGGCCGAGAAAAAGGGGGTCCCAAAACGCGTTTTCCCATGCAATTTTCCATAGGAAACTTTAGACACGGCTACAGCCCGAACTGCTGAACGGAATTACACCAAATTTGGCAAAGAGGTAGTTCTTGGTTCAGAAAGAACCCTTTTGTTAAATGGTGTAAATCCGTTCAGTAGTTGCTGAGAAAATCAAAAGTAAAAAGATAGTGATATCTATGGCCGAGTAGGGTCCGCGTACCCTCCCGATCACGAGCTGCATGTTAATTGGCTGTCAGCTGGCTGTCAACATTCCGATTCAGGAAATGTTGGCAGCCATTTTGTCCCTCGGTAGAACCGAGGGACAGAAACAAGTGCGCAAAGCGCACAAAGGGGGCAGGGTAGAAACACCCTGACCCCCTAGGTTTGCTCAGAGGGTCCCACACGGACCCCCTGGGCAAAAAAAAAAAAAAAAAATTTTTTTAAAAATCGGCAGGATGCGCTCAGCGTGCGCGAATCCTGCCGAAAAAAAAAACAAAGCGCGGTCTCCCGCGCTTCGATTGTATTTTGCCCCCGGGTGGCCCAAGTCCCGGGGGCATGGTGGGGGGATAATTTAATGTGTGGGGGCCTCAAGGGCCCCCAAGCCCGGGGACCGCCACCCCCGGGGCTTTTTTAAAAATGGTGCGGGAGGGCTCTGAGCCCTCCCGCAGCCCCGGGGACCACCACCTCCCCGGGGCTTTTTTTATTAATTAAAAACCTGTGTGGGGGGCTCCAGCCCCCACACGCCCCAGGGACCGCCACCTCCCCGGGGCACTAAACATTTAAATATGGGGGTCCGTTACGGACCCCAGAGCCCCGGGGACCACCACCTCCCCGGGGCTGTGAACTGAATGGGAGGGGGCCGCGCGGCCCCCTCCTGGAGCCCTTGATGGCCCTGGGGACCACCACCCCCAGGGCCGGCTCCTGCAGTGTCCCGGGGTGCCTACCCCCGGGACACTGCTGTTTGCAATGACAGGACGGGAGCCTCGCGGCTCCCGTCCTGTCATTGCAAACTGCTTTGGATATTGGAAGAGAGAGCAGGGAAACCTGCTCTCTCTTCCAATATCCAAAGCCGATAGCTTTCCACATGGGGAGCAGCATGTTAGCTGCTCCCCATGTGTAAGCAATGCCGGCTCCCGTAGGACACGGGGAGCCGGCGGGACTGTGGGGGGATTGGGGACCCCCACAGTCCCCAACGAGAGGCCAGCCCCGGGGGATGGGGTCCCCGGGGCAAGTAGTGGCCCGGGAGGGGGCCACGCGGCCCCCTCCCCAAAAAAAAATAAAATATAAAAACGGAAAGGCCGGCCCCGGGGGATGGGGTCCCCGGGGCCTTAAATGGCCTGAGGAGGGGGCCACGCAGCCCCCTCCCTACGAAAAAAAAAAAATCGAGGCCATGCCCCGGGGATGGGGTCCCCGGGGCCAATACAGGCCCAGGGAAGGGGGCCACGCGGCCCCCTTCCCGTTTTTTTTAAATTTGTAATTAAAAAAAAGGGTAAGGCCCTGGGGGATGGGGTCCCCAGGGCATAAAAACTGGAAAAAGGAAGGGGGCCACAGAGCCCCCTTCAGGGGACAAAAAATAAATTAAAAAGCGATCGGGCCCGCAGGCCCCGCCCCTTCCTTCACCACTCTGCAAACGCGCCCCTGGCGCGTTTGCAGAGGGGGAACGATCCCCTTGAATACTGGGGGTCCCTGGGGGCCAACTAGCCCACCAGGAACCTCCAGTATGCGCCAGGGAGCTGCCTTGCAGAGAGGTGTACAGAGGCCACGCCCCTTTACACCTCTCTGCAACGCAGCTCTGTGGCGCTTTTGGAGGTATATGGTGGGCTAGTTGGACTCCGGGGACCCTCAGGATTCAAGGGGACTTAATTCCCCAACCTAAAACGCGCCACGGGGCGCGTTTGCACAGTGGTGAAGGGAGGGGCGGGGCTTCAGGTGACATGTGTGCAAACAGGCCCCGTGGCGCGTTTTAAGATGGGGAATTAAATCCCCTTCAATCCTGAGGGTCCCTGGGGGCCAACTAGCCCAACAGGTACATCCAGAAAGCGCCACAGAGCTGCGTTGCAGAGAGGTGTAAAAGGGGTGTGGCCTCTCTACACGTCTCTGCAACGCAGCCCCTGGCGCATATTGGAGGTTCCTGGTGGGCTAGTTGGCCCCTAGGGACCCTCAGGATTCAAGGGGACTTAATCCCCAACTTAAAACGCGCCACGGGGCGCGTTTGCACAGATGTCACCTCAGGCCCCGCCCCTCCCTTCACCATTGTGCAAATATTCTTCTAAAATCATCCGAAATACGAATTCCTATTTACTCACCTGTTATAAGGAGAGACCTCAGTGCTGCATCTTTCAGCCCAGTACTGGTCCTGAAAAGTAATTTTAACCGTACTTACCAGTAACTTGAATTTCCTTCCATAGGATATCATTGCCTGCTTTTTGTTGAAAAAGTTTCTAAGTGTGGAGTTTTGGAACTTTATAATATTCCTCTAAAATCAACCAAAGTACGAATTCCAATTTACTCACCTGTTATCAGGAGAGAACCCAGTGCTGCATCTTTTAGCCCAGCACTGACCCTGAAAAGTAATTTTAACCGTACTTACCAGTAACTTGAATTTCCTTCATAGGCTAACATTGACTGGTTTCACTTGGAAATTCTTCTAAGTGTGGAGTTTTGGAACTTTATAATATTCCTCTAAAATCAACCAAAGTACGAATTCCAATTTACTCACCTGTTATCAGGAGAGAACCCAGTGCTGCATCTTTTAGCCCAGCACTGACCCTGAAAAGTAATTTTAACCGTACTTACCAGTAACTTATATTTTCTTCCATAGGAATCCATTGTCTGGTTTTCAGCAGAAAAGTTTCAAAGTGTCGATTTTCACAAACTACAAATATTCCTAAAAAATCGCCTGTATGACTTAAACGCATTCTTTCAACTGTTTACAGGAGATGCACCAGTGCTGGATCCAGGATCCAACACTGAGTAAGAAAAAGTAACGATAACAGTTTTTAACTTCTAAGTGAATTTCCTTCCATAGGATAACATTGGTGATTCTATGAGAAAAAGTTTCTAAGTGTGAACTTTTAAAGTACAATAATATTCCTTAAAAATCACGACTGTAACCAAAACGCTTTACTCAACTATTTACAGGAGATGTCCCAGGACTGAATCTAGGATCCAGTCCTGTGGTTAGAAAAGTAATCCATAAAGTAACTAATTGCATTTAACTAGAAATTCACATTGAGCTGAATGTTGCATTGTTTGAAAATGTGTTGCCCATTGCAACAACTGTAACTACTGTACTTAAAAGTCTATTGCCTATGTGCAAAGTATTTAAACTAAAGTAATTCATTCTGAGAAAGTATTTTTTGTAATGTAATGTATAATGTAATTACAATGTAATTTAAAAAATAAAATATTTAAAAAAAAATTCTAAAAAATTTGGAAATCAGTATGAAAAAAATGTATATAACAATTAATACATTTAAAAATTGTCATTTACAAAACCTTTGAAATTCACTGAAAAAACCGTAGGTTTCAGACATGTTATAGTTACAAATTAGCATTTAAAAAACCTTTGAAATTCACTGAAAAAACCATAGGTTTCAGGGACGTTATAGTTACAAATTAGCATTTAAAAACCTTTGAAATTCACTGAAAAAACCATAGGTTTTAGGGACAGTTATAGTTAGTTGGACATTGCACTCGTACAAAACCCGTGAAATTCCCCCGTTATAGTTAGTCCAGCTAACTATAACTCGCTCCCCCGCAATGCACTGCTGATGACGTCACATATTACATCACTCATGACATGGTCAGTGACATCACTGATGACATCACTGATGACATCTCAAATGACATCACTGATGACATCATCCATGTGATAATCTGATGCACCTCCTCACACCCCAATATAACCTTTGATACACCCACTCTAAATTACAGACTGCCATTCGCAAAACCATAGACACTCCAACACCAATAACTACATACCCACTCACTGATTCTTAGGTCTACGCACACATCCACTCACTCACCCGTACAGTCACTCATACTTACGGTCACTCAGTACAGGACTATCATATGCACTCATACTCCTATATAGACACTCAAACACCGCCACTCATCCATAGAGGTACTCACACACCTAGTCAGTCATGCAAATAATTAAACACACTACCATTTACTCACCTATACAGTTATACACACACCAGCTCACTTACTCATACAAATAGTAGCACATTCTTACGCTCTTATACAATCACTGATACAAGCACACACTCATCCATACAGCCACTATCACAATCACTCACTCTCGCTTATAGCTATTTATATACTCCAACACACATATATACTGCCTTTCACATATGTAGTTACTCGCACATGTACCACTGGGACATACATTCACTCACTAACACACTCTTACACACACTTACCCACCCATACAGTCTATCACAGATGCACTCATGAAACCATCCACCCAGTGAATCACCCACTCACACATCTATGCACAGAGTTGCACACACCCCTCCCACACAAACACTCAGGCACCCATACAGATACTCAGACAAGCATTCAATAACTCATAGACACTCATGTAGCTATTCACAAACACATGCAGCCACTTACACAGCAACAGACAGACGGATACAGACATTCACCCAGTTTAGTCACTAACCCATGCATTCAGTAAGATACGTTAAATCACTCACTTATAGAGTCAGTCACGCACCTACTAAATCATCCATACAGACACTTACACACCCACTCATTCTTCAATACGTCTTTTCCTATATATATTAAAAATATTTAAACTTTACAGAAACACAGTCACTGGATGATGTCATCAGTGATGTCATTTGAGATGTCATCAGTGATGTCATCAGTGATGTCACTGACCATGTCATGAGTGATGTAATATGTGACGTCATCAGCAGTGCATTGCGGGGCGCGAGTTATAGTTAGCTGGACTAACTATAACAGGGGAATTTCACGGGTTTTGTACGAGTGCAATGTCCAACTAACTATAACTGTCCCTAAAACCTATGGTTTTTTCAGTGAATTTCAAAGGTTTTTAAATGCTAATTTGTAACTATAACGTCCCTGAAACCTATGGTTTTTTCAGTGAATTTCAAAGGTTTTTTAAATGCTAATTTGTAACTATAACATGTCTGAAACCTACGGTTTTTTCAGTGAATATATATATATATATATATAAATACTCTGCTTCCTCAGATGTATATTGGCATTTATGTATGGATATTGTTTATAGATATATATCTTATTGGTATCTATGCTTCGACTGACATTTCGGTATGTCTTCCTGTGTTTAGCCCTGTGGGCTTTACTTGTGTGCTGCTTTTTCCCGATCTCGGGGTGGCCTATCCTTTTCTATAAGGTTCCTTTGTCACACTCTTCTCATGCAATTGCTGTTGTACCACTTGTAGGTACTGGCTTTTCTGCACCATAAGTCCTGATTAAGTGCCTCTAAAATATATATATATATATATATATATATATATATATATATATATTCACTGAAAAAACCAAAGGTTTCAGACACGTTATAGTTAGAAATTAGCATTTAAAAACCTTTGAAATTCACTGAAAAAACCATAGGTTTCAGGCACGTTATAGTTAGAAATTAGCATTTAAAAAACCTTAGAAATTCACTGAAAAAACCATAGGTTTTAGGGACAGTTATAGTTAGTTGGACATTTCACTCGTACAAAACCCGTGAAATTCCCCCGTTATAGTTAGTTCAGCTAACTATAACTCGCGCCCCCGCAATGCACTGCTGATGACGTCACATATTACATCACTCATGACATGGTCAGTGACATCACTGATGACATCATCCAGTGACTGTGTGTTTCTGTAAAGTTTAAATATGTTTAATATATATATAGGGAAAGGCGTATTGAAGAATGAGTGGGTGTATAAGTGTCTGAATGGATGATTTAGTAGGTGCGTGACTGACGTATCTTACTGAATGCATGGGTTAGTGACTAAACTGTGTGAATGTCTGTATCTGTCTGTTGGTGTGTAAGCGGCTGCATGGGTTTGTAAATAGCTACATGAGTGTCTACATGGGTTATTGATTGGTTGTCGCAGTATCTGTATGGGTGCCTGAGTGTTGTGTGGGTGGGGTTTGTGTGACTCTGTGCATAGATGTGTGAGTGGGTGATTCACTGGGTGCATGGTTTCAAGAGTGCATCTGTGATGGACTGTATGGGTGGGTGAGTGTGTGTATGGGTGTGTTAGTGAGTGAATGTATATCTCAGTGGTACATGTGTGAGTAACTACATATGTGAAAGGCAGTATATATGTGTGTTGGAGTATATAACACTTTTTTTTTCACTGCCCCCGGGACTTGGCCCACCCGGGGGCTAATTAGTAACCAAGCGCGGGAGCCCGCGCTTCGTTTTTTTCCGTTTTGCGGGCGGATCCGGCGCACATTTTGCCGATTTAAAAAAAAAAAAGCTTTTTTTGGCCCTGGGGTTCCTTGTGGGACCCCCTGAGCAGGCCTGGGGGGTCAGGGTGTTTCTACCCTGCCCCCTTTCCTTTTTTTTCGCGACTGTTTTTCTCTTTTCTTGTGCCTCGGTTCTACCGAGGCACAAGATCGCTGCCAACACTTCCTGGTTTGGAGTGTTGACAGCCAATTAGCATGCAGCTCGTGGTCGGGAGGGTGCGCGGATCCTCCGCGGCCATAGATATGTGTTTTTACTTTTGATTTTCTCAGCAACTACTGAACGGATTTACACCATTTAACAAAAAGGGTTCTTTCTGAACCAAGAACTACCTCTTTGCCAAATTTGGTGTAATTCCGTTCAGCAGTTCGGGCTGTAGCCGTGTCTAAAGTTTCCAATGGAAAATTGCATGGGGAAAACACGTTTTGGGACCCCCTTTTTCTCGGCCCCCGCTTGCCGAATCACACCCGAAACTTTCAGGATAGGAGCGGACCGGAGCGCCCCACGAGTTTTGAAAATTTCGCGAAGATTCGTCAACCGGCGCCAAAGTTATTGGAAATAGAATGTTGTGAATTTCCTATGGAAAATAGGTCCTAACTATAACTATCTACTGGCGACCGCCAGTAGATAATATATATATATATATATATATATATATATATATATATATATATATATAATGCCTAAGCATGTTATGGCAAGCACCTTGTCTTGAGGCTTATATGTGTATATATTCTTGTATTTATATTTTTTGTCTATTCCTTAATGCGTTACATCATGCACATTTATCTTCTGTATTTCAGTTCTTTTCTTTACGCAGTGATACTGTCTATTTCGTAACTACTTCCAGTGTCGCTCTCCAGTAGAATGCACGCAAGACTATCTATCAGGGTCCTGGTGCCCCTTCCTGCTTCTGGGAGTTTCAACATTACAGGCCAAGAACCTCTTTCCTTGTGTTCTTGCTGTCCTTTTCTATTGTTACCACATGGTCTTCTGTACCTGTACACTGCATTTGTTGCTCTAACGCCCTTGGAGTGGTATAATGCTATGCGTTACTATTCTTGACTCCCTATTCTGAAGCGTTATTACCTCAATTTTTTCTGGCTATGATGGTTTCGTAGCCATGGTCCCAGTCAGGAGTGGAGGCGTTAGCCTCCCGGCTTTGCTGCTGTTTTTTCTTCTTCTTCTCTCATTAGATTCTGTTCCTTTGGGACAGTTTCTTTCTTTTCATGCCTTTACATATATATATACACACATATCCGATTAACCACCAAGGCAGCTCGGAGGAGACAGGTACGGACCACAAAGAGTCTTTTGACAAATGCAGTGCTTTATTCCAGAATAAAATCCATCACACAGCAACCAGTCAGATGGAGACAAGTGCCTAGCATGACGCGTTTCGACCGTGTTACTACGGTCTTGATCACATGACGCGCTCGAAACATTAGGCAGTTTAAATAGTAGCGTCTGACCTTCCTTGATTGGTTACATAAAAAGAAACACACCCAGAGCAATGACCATGAGCAAAAGACTAAACCAGTTACATACTCAGTACATTTGATTCAATAAATACATGTATGTGTATAAAATCCAAGTACTAAAATGAGGTGATTGCAATAAATATCTAAAACATTCATAAAAGGATATTGGACATGAATAAATACATAGTGCACTAAAATCTAACCATAGTGGTGAATTAGGTTTACCAAATCCTAAAACTCATGAATATTTTATAATCAGATTTAAGAAAAACCTCATACTTGATCAGAAATTGTTAAAGTGCTGATGCTCATATATTGCACATTCCCAAAGTGCTTAAAATAAAGTGCTAGCGCAAAAAAAGTGCAAGTAACAAGAAGTTAAGTACTAACTATTAAAACTAAATAATGTAATACACAGCAAAGCCGCAGGTAAGCCATCTGGTTACAAATTCTATGCAAGTGCAATACCTTTATATAAAGGCCAGTAATGGAAACCTCGTTTGGCTTGTGTATGTAAACAATGACAAAGATTTTAAAATCCCCAAATAGAAAAAGGCTCATTGTACATCATACAGAATTCAGAGAAATAGGATGGTAAAATGCTACAACGACCTCGCTTATAACAAAACTGGGAGTAATGCTAGTCAATGAGATGTAATATACACAGATTATAGAAAGTTATGAAGATCTTTCCCCATGTTTAACCCATTGGGCATCCTCGTGTCTAATAGCATAATGAAGAGCGATTCGAGCTGACGGAGTTGTTTCTCCCTGTTTCCTCCACGCATGGATTTGGGAATGGCTCCTATTACAAAGTATCTAAGTTCATTAAGGTTGTTATGATGAACCAATTTCAGATGACGAGCAACAGGGTAATTCGGGTCTGAGTTAACCACTGCCCGAAGATGTTGGAGTACTCTATTGAAAACTTGGAGCTTAGTGCACCCTACATATTTAAGCTTACAACTGCACTCTAAAACATAAACCGCATACTCTGTGCGGCATGTATAATGCCCCTGAATTTTAATCAGCTTATAATCAAAGGCAGTGGTCTACTCTGTAGTGTTTACTCCGAATTTACACGCTCGACAGGAGCTACATTTAAAAAATCCTGTCTTGTTGGATAACCACTTGGTGGAAGAACTAATTTCAGGGCTGCTCTTTACCAGTGCATCCCTCATAGAGGGAGCACGCCTGAAAGTAAGCAGAGGTAAATCAGGCAATGTTTGAAACAATGTGGCATCCATCAACACTATTGGCCAGTGCCTGTACATAATTCTCCTAATCTGTTTTTCTTGACGGCTGAAAGAAGTAATCATCCTGATCTCATCAGATGTAGATTTAGTATTAGTGATGTGAACAAAGGTTGAAGCACCCACATTAGAATAACCCTGACGACATGCTTCTCTGGTTTTACTATTGGCTCTCATGAGAGCTGAATTCAGGTCCTTGCTCAAGTAACCACGCACTAGAAACCGCTGGAATGCTTCACGTTGGCAAACTTCTAGGTCTCTATCAGAACTACAAATACGGCGAATTCTAAGGAACTCCCCGTAGGGGATGTTCCGGATTAAATGTTTAGGATGGGAACCCTTGGCGTGGAGGATAGAGTTCCCCGCCGTGCTCTTTCTGTGCAATTTAGTCTGAATTCTGTTGTCCTCAATAAAAATTCGGACGTCAAGAAAGTCAACACTTGTATTGCTGATGTGTGCCGTGAAATTAAGGTTAAGTGAGTTGGTATTAATCCAGTTGACAAATAATTTTGCAGATTCAATAGACTCCTTCCATACCACACACACATCATCAATAAATCTCCACCAATTCTGGACATGGGCATCGTACATGATTTTATGTTGTATTTTGAGGACATGCTCCTCCCACCAGCCCACATGTAAACATGCGTAGCTGGGGGAGAAGCATGCCCCCATGGCTACACCTCTGAGTTGTTGATACACCTCCCTATTAAATAAGAAATAGTTATTTAAACAAATATCAATCATACTCAAAATCATCAGATTTTATCATATATATACATACATACATACAAAGGCACAAGTGCTCCTTCCGGGAACCTACGACCTGTGGAAGGTGGCGCGCTGACCGTCCGAGCAAACCTGAAATCTCAGTAATCAAGTACACAGTTCTGTAGCGCGCACTAATGCAAAACACTGTGGTATTCAAACAAAAATGGGATTTGTTAATTCATAAACCCTGCGTGACGCGTTTCGACCGAGATATGGTATTGTTCACACAGAGAGTGCCAGGAAAGAGCGTCAATACATGAGTAAAGTGAAACCCAACATAGGACTACACACAATACAAGGTCAGTATTGACACAGTAAAGGCGGTGGCCATCTTGTAACATGTTTCCGACTTAATTACATTCAATAGTACCATATGTAAAACTGAAAAAATGACTGCAAAATGTTACAAAAATGAACACAATGTCACATGTTCCTGCAATGCATACATACAAATCGGGTCAGATATTTCAGTAAAGTAAAACATGCCTTCAAACCAAGTTGGATACTGGGCACACAAAGTCATGGCTAGGAGTCACCTGCAAGAATGTTAATGGCAAGCAAACTGGGCCACATGTAATACATGTCATCACACCTGGTCCTAGGTGTGGTGATCCGTATGTTGGTAAATATAGCTAGTAAAGGGAGCACGGGGAAGCGTTATAACTCCATAGTGGCAGTAAGGGTACTTGGGGCAGAAAGCTAGGTAACTGCATAATGCCTGATGGTTCCCCCCCAAGTAGCAAGAGTAAATGTGGCTCGTGTTGCGAGGACGGCTGCTGCTTCGTGGTAACATCAGAGGGTCAGAGTGGAGAAGTACTGTTGACGACACAGTGTCTAAAAGTACCACCAGGGTCAGATGAAAGCAGGTGACTGGACATGTCTCGGAGGGCTTCAAAAGTGCCCGGTGTGCCTGCTAGGGGGTGGAAGGCAGGGTAATGGATGCACAAACATGAAGGTGATGTCAGTCGGCAAGTACAAGCCAAAGGGCCCAGTGAAAACAAACATCCCAGAGAAACAAAACAGTGCGGAATCCAATATGAAAGAAAAAATAAACTAAATGTGGAGTTCCTTATCTATATATATATCCACCAGTTTATTTTCTTACTGATTTATTTGCTACAAAATCCGTCTTTGTTCCGACGTTGGCCTGGGGACTTTTTGCTACGTTTTCTATGGACGCTTCTAGTCACAGCATTTGAAGTCAAGTACAACTGCACTTGAGGTCCGGCACTGCTTTGTGCTCGGGTTTTCCTTTCGCCTGAACCCTTACCTTGTTTTATGTTGGTTTCCATCCACCTTCCTCCCCTCAGTGGCGGACATTGGCATTTGGGTTGTTTCTCTGTACTTATAAGTGTGTCTTAATATTTTATGTCTATATATTTCCATATACAGATGTATATTTTAGTGGATTTCCTGGAGCTCTACTTGTCTCTAGCTGTTTTTTCTATTAATGTCCGCTTCTTGTGGATCGTTATTGCGATTGTTGCAACTTTGCCACCATGATTCTTCTGTGATATTAAGAGATTGTTCAGTAGCATTTCAACGGTTCTGTCTTCCACACGACCTATTCAGTGTTCTAGATTCGTTCTACATTCACTTATGGCCCTCTTAGGTTAGTTACTGGCATTTGTTCTTGCCATGAATGTTTTTTCTTCACACTGTTGGTGTTAGCTAGTCTAACTTGTAGTTTCTTAAGTTGTTCTCCCATTAGATGTCTGGTCCAGATGCCGTAGGAGTCGGAACTTTCTTGTTTCTCCTGTTGCATTCTTTTGACTTTGATGTGTCAGGTTAGGCGGCATTCTGTTCCCATAGTTTTCGGTGTACAGTTCTTTTGCATCTGGTTCCTTATGTGGGATTTTTTTTGACTGAGTTTGATATATGCAGAACCTAATGACTGAGCGTGTTATTTTTCCCCAGTCGTTCTTTCTCTACGGTATCCTTGTCTAAGGACCGGGTTTCTGCTACTTGGACATTCTTTTATAGTCTCAGTTCGCAGTCCCAACCCAGGGGATGGAAGGCTTGGGTATCTGATTCTAAAATAAGGAATCTGCAGCTAGATGTTTCTATCAGATGAACGAGTTACTTACCTTCAGTAACGATGCATCTGGTAGAGACAGGATCTAGCCCCAGATTCCTTACGCCCCTTCCATCCTCCCTGCGAACTTGCTTTCTATTCTTCTTTAATATGAGCCTGACAATGGGATATTCTCCTTGCAGATATCCTTGTTGTGTTGCAGGTTCATGTCTGCTGCATTGCTAGATCTCCTACGTCCAATACTCTTGGTGGTTATCTCGCTCTCGTTGTAGGTTTATGAAAACATTGCTATTCCTGCTTTCTGCCCTGAGTCATCCTAGTCCTCGTGCATCTGTTGACTGTTTCTCTCCCTCACTTTTAAAATTCAACAGGTACGTGACTCATGGTGTTTATGATCTTGTTCCAATAGGCAGTTTCTGCGTGTGGCTCCTCGTTTTTAGCGTGGTCAATAGTCATGAAGAAACTGACTTACTTTACACAGCCAGTGGCCAAGATTGGTTGAGGGTTTTGGGTAAATTCTGAATATATCCAGGCCTCAAGGAACCCACAGGGCTCACTCTCCTTTGATAATGGATATATACGAAGTGGAAGCCGAGTGAACTCTACACATAACTTCTACCCCCCGCCCCTTTGATTTTTATTCCTTATCGACCCACCCATCCTCCCCACTCTGCAAACTGAGGGCCTGTTGATTCCAGGCTGCACTCTTGCATACCACTACAGTTCTTTCGATCTGTACATGTTGGTGCAAGATTTATTTTTCCTTTTTGGCACACTGTTTCCTGAGATTGTTTTTATAATTGGCTCTGTGTTGTTGGTGCGGAAATAGTCACAAAAGAAACTGACGCCAGCACGTTCGGGGAGGGCTTATATGGACTCCGTTGATGTCACTTTCGAGAGACGACGTCGCTGCAGAGTCACTCAATGCCCTCTACTGATGCGCAGAGGTACTGCTGGAAAAATTTCCGGATCCAGCCTGGAGAGGATTTGAAGATTAGGAATCTGCAAATAGATCTCGTCTTTACCAGATAAGGCATTACTGGAGGTAAGTAACTTGTTCACAAGGGGCATTGACCCCAGAATGCTGATCTGCCGGCATGCCTGACTCGGTGTCTCTGGCTTCGAACCAGAATTCCAATTGCATCTGATTAATATGCCCATTGATGGGGAAAATCTCTTTGGATATCAAGTTGATCAGATGTTAGAGAAGATAAAGAATGACACGGACACTGCCAGGGCAATGGGAGCCCTCCAGACCTCTTCACCACGTAAGTTCTTTGCCGCTCACAGTTTCGGGGTGGCGTCAAAATCAATTCTCCGGAGGCCTCCACCTCCTACCAGAGACGACAACAGCAATCCTCCTGTGGTTATTCCAGGGGTGCCTACAGGGGGAACAAAAGGCAGGGGTAGAGGCGGTGCTGCAAAGGGAGCAGCACCCTCCAAGCAGTGACTTCCTCTCTCCCTATCACACAACATCCTTCGGGGGGCGCATACAGGGGTTCCTCACCCAATGGCAACACATCACCTCCGATCAATTGGTTCAGTCCATTGTTCAACACGGCTACTGCCTGGAACTCACTGCTACACCACCAAACATCCACCCCACTTATCACAGATACTTCCTCCCGAGCGACCTCCAGCGCCTCCTCCAGGAGTAATTAAACGCACTACTGCCAAAGGGGCTATGGAACCTGTTACGCCGCACCACCACAGCAAAGGGGTGTACGCCCTGAACTTTCTCATCTCCAAGAAAGATGGATCCCTCAGGCTCATCCTAGATTTCAGGCCTCTTAACAAGTACATCCTGTCGGAGCACTTCCACATGGTCACACTCAAGGATGTCATCCCACTGTTGCAGCAAGGGGACTTCATAACTGCCCTCGACATGAAGGACACCTATTTCCACATTCCAATTCATCCTGCCCGTCGCGGCTACTTCAGGTTCGTGGTAAGAGGACAGCACTTTCAATAAAAAGTTCTGCCCTTTGGTATACCTACAGCACCTAGGGTCTTTACCAAACCTTTGCAGTAGTAGCTGCTCATCTCCGAAGGAACTGCGTCCACATATTTCCATACCTCGATGACTGGCTGATAGAGTACGAGCAGGTAACAGTGTCTCGCCCACAATCAGATCACCTTAGATCTCCTCAGTGATCTTGGCTTCACTATCAGTTTGTGCATATCCCACCTGCACCCACTTCAGATATAGCCCCTTTTAGGGTCGATCTTAAATAGTCACCAGAAAAGCTTATCCCAGCACTGCAAGCATCCAAGTCTACCAGCACCTGCTGCATCTATTGCTGCTAAATTGCCATTTAACTGTCTGGGAGGTGAACCGCCTCCTCAGCATGGTGGCCTTCTCAATCGCCATTGTTCCCCACTCCTGATTACACATGGGTCCGCTCCAGAAGTGTTGAAGTGCTCGATGGTCACGTGGGGGGGAGTCTATGGGAGGATCTAGTGTTGGCCAGCACCCATTACTGTTTGCAGTGGTGGAACAGCAACGACCTGTTGCAGGGCAGGCACTATTCCACAGGTGACCATTACCACAGACACCTCCATCACGGGCTGGGGGACGCATCTGCTGGATATGACTGTCTATGGATGTCCCTCTGACCAACTGAAGCTGCTGGAAGTCCAATTCGCCTTCAAAGCTTCTTACTGCCACGTACATCAGAGTAGTCCTGATAAGAACAGACAACATGACAGCAATGTATTGTCTTCAGAAACTGGTGCACACGCTCTCCCCAGCTCTTCAAGCTGGCTCAGAGCATTTGGCATTGGGCAATCCACCACAGTGTTCACCTGCTAGCAGAGTACCTCTTCCAGGAGCAGACAATGAGAATGCAGACCTACTCAGTAGGATGCAGCAACAAGTCCACGAGTGAGAACTCAACCCCCCAGTCCCACTCCCGTACTTCCAACGATGATCCATGATGTATGTAGATCTTTTCACAACCGCAGAAAGCACCAAATGCCTAAGATTCGTCTCCAGGTTACTGCACCCCTAGTCCATAGGCAATGCATTATCGACGAACTGGCCAGGGGTATTTGCTTACGCTTTTCCGCCTCCAGCTTCTTCTGTACATGGTCCAGAGGCTAAGACAGATCTCTCATTCTTCATCTTGGTAGCTCTGACTGGGGCTAGGCAGCTGTCGTTCACAACCCTTCTTGAGTTGTCAGTACTCCCACACGAGGAGCTCCCCTACAGGCTGGACCTTCTCACTTAGCAGCAGGGCACACTCAGGCATCCCAACCCCAGGCAGCTCAACCTAACAATCTGGCTCCTGAGGTCTTAGAGTTTGAGTATCTCAGTCTGCTAGCTGAAGGCATGTCCATACTTGAAAAGGCTTGGCATCCCACCACCTGAGCCTGCTATGTGACAAAGGGGAAGAGGTTCGTCCAGTACTTCCTACCCAAGCACATTGATCTGCTTAAGCCAGCAATACAGGACATTGTCTGCTATCTTCTGCATTTGCAACACTCCGGTCTGGCTTACATCTCCATTTGTGTACTTGAGGTGTAAGCCAGACCGGAGTGGTAGCATACCTGCAGAACAGGAACAGTCTTCGCTGTTCAGAATCCCTGTAATTAAAGCCATCATCGAGGGACTGAAAAGATTATCCCTCCTATATTACCTCCAGCCCCTCCCTTGACTCTCATAATTTAGTTCGACCCCTTCATTTATGCCTTCTCCAGTTTCTATCATGGAAGGGAGTGTTTCTAGTCGCTATTACTTCCCTTAAGCAAACTAAGCCACACAAAGGTAGGAATATTTCTAAAGCAGGAGTGGCACGCTGGCTAGTCAGGTGTATTCAGACGTGCTATGCCAAAGCCAAACGTCAACTCTTAGTTCTACCCAGGCCACATTCTGCGTGCAAGAAGGCCGCTTCCATGGCTTTTGTGGGAAACATCCCACTAGCTGACATCTGTAAAGCAGCTACCTGGTCCACACTGCACACATCCACGAAACACTACTGTGTGGATATCCTAGCTTGTCAACAGGCCCAAATGGGCCATTCTGTACTATGAACACTTTTTCAGTCTTCTGCAACATCCTCTGGCTAGCCACCGCTTTGGGGGACAACTGCTTACTGTCTATGCACAGCATGTATATCTACAGATACACATGCCATGGACAGAAATGTTACCTTGTAAGCATCTGTTTGAGGTATGTGGTGCTGTAGATTCACGTGCCCACCATCCTTCCCTGAAGCCTTCGGCTGGTGCAGATATATGTGTTTAGATGTGTATATATTTCCTATACTTTCATACACACTTTTGTATGGTCATCTTTTATTTTTTTCTGTTCCATCTCCATCCTCACCAGCTGGGAAGGAAAACAATCTACCAATGGAACCGATTGTCATGCACAATACCAGCCATAGAATGAGTCACAATACTCTTACTTCCAGCACTGTGTTCTCACTCTTCACGCAGAGTACACAAAGGTTTATTCACTAAATCTATATCTGCTGGTCTTTGTCAGACTCATGATGGTCTCACAGGGTCTTATTTCTTTTATTACCATTTGATGCCTTATGCTATTTTTAAATATTTTTCTTAAAATGACAACTTTATGGACAATATTGTAAAAAAAAAAAAAGGAAGCTCAGTATAAGCAGTGTATCATCCGAGACCTCTGTAAACATTGCAGACAAAATCGGCTAAAATGCTGGTCCTGGTAATACTAGGCAATTTGCAGCCCAGCAGATTTTGGTCACTATGGATAAAATTGAGGTAAGAAAGTGGGTGCTCTGTATCAAGCATGCTATTTCTCAGGGAGAATCCGCCTCTTTTTTGCCTTCTGTAAAAGATGCACTGTGTCACTATATTTTCTACTCCACCTGTTAAGGAAAGTAGAGCCTAACCTACTGTTTGAATGCCAAGCTCACCTCCTCTTAGTTGGATTTATTACGACAACTGATGAAGATTTTATGGTGATTGTAAAATAGAATAAGACAATGTCTGATTGGATCATAAGCATGGCAAGAGTCTGACAATTTAGCAGTCAACAGCTACTGCCATGGTGTTGTGAGCGATCCTTGTGACTAAGAAAAACCACCCTGTACCTTAGTGCACAACTGTTCTCTTTCACAGGCCGGTTTCTCTTTATGACTAATGACGGTGAAGAGATCTAGGACAATGTCAGATGCTAAAGCCATAAAGACTGTCATCTTGAAGAAAGTACATAGTTTCCTAGAGAAACAGTATTTCTACAGCTAGATAAAGCAGTGTACCCAGTGTGGAAGTCCGCAACCATCCGCTCTCTGGGCAAAAGCACACTAGCAGCTTGAAAATGGTTCCCTAACTCCACCTGTGTCCATGCCTTCTGGGTGGAAATATATTACGCCATCTTCCTATCTGCCAAGGTATAAGAAAAGACCGTAGTTGTAGATATTGCACAGAATGGTTCCAAATTTGTGGTTTGGAGTTCTCTCTCAATATTCATCCGAGGGCATCGAGACCCCAAATAGATGTAGATTCTTTCCAACCATCTAAAAAAAACTAAGGGACCAACTTCTGCTATTTCTGGCTTATATTGGTTGCTTGTGAAAAAAGACAGTCAAAAATATTCACATTCCAGTTCCTAAAAGAGCCAACAAATTGATCAAGCAAGAGAAGTTCTGGAAGTTGGTTCTTTATCAGATTTACTATCCGTTCCAGGAGGAAATAGCTGGTGAGTACAGATTTAAAGGAGGTTTCCCTTCAAATTGTAATGAACCACAGGAAATTGTCTGCTTGTATGCCTGCATTTGCCAAACCAGTTCAAGGTTCTGCATGGCCAGACTAGTTCTATACCTCTCCGAACATTCATGGCTACCCATACAAAATGAATAATGTTCATATTTCTCTGCCTGGTGTTTAAAGCCACCTACGTTCAAGGCCCAACCTATCTCCAAAAGACATTTACCTTCCACAACCCTACCCAAAATCCTAGATCCTCTTCAGCCAGACTTTTCCTGGTTCCATCATTTAATTGCTCTGGATCAGGACTCAGAACATTCTTTGTCTTCGCTGCATGGCTATGGAACTCCCTTCCATTCCAGTGTTGCTCCCAAACCCTTCACCTCCAATTTGCAAAGTGTTGAAAACATGGCTATATTCTGGATAAAACTTCTTTTTCTTTAGGCACTCTCCCACCTCTGGATTCTTGGAGCCAGGAGTCTATATTTTTGGTAATCTCACTCTCTAGAAAAACCCGCATAAAACAAAATGTGTAGTCTGAAGAAGCAGTATGTTTCTATTAGAAGCTGTACTGGTTGCTCGCTCATATTTGACTATATCTGTGTCCAGCCTTCCTCCTCATTTAGCTGCAGTCTGTGCCTAGAGCAAATGTCTTATGAAGCATTTCTTTTCAAGTATCCAATAGCAATCATTTCCTGTAGCACCTCAAAAAGGCTTTCCCACATGCTAGGAGATCCGTCCTTGCTTGGGAGTTGAATGTAGTGTCCAAACTTAGCACAAATCAAATTTGCAGTGGTTCTTGTTGAAAGTAGTCATTCTAGTCATGGTAGCATAGGCTAAGAAGATGAGTAAGATTTAGGCTCTATGCATAGATGAATCCATTAATCTGGTTCTGCATTATGAGTTATCGCTAAAATTCATCACGGTTTCCTTTAAAAAGATATTTGAAAATTTGCAACTAATTGGCCATCTTTTTTGCTCCAGCCTCTTCAGTGGAGAAGTCTCTTCATGCAGTGGATACTGAGAGTTTTCTAACTTTATCTTGTTAGAACAAGATATGCAAAATTCCTAACAGTCATTTGTAAACTTTGAGTCTAACCTCACTGGCTTTCCAACGAAATTTGAGATCCATTCTCAAGTGGCAAAGACATCCATGGCTTCTCCTTGCAAAATATCCCATTCCGGGGATATGTGAGGCAGCTACACGAAGGCCTGTCTACACATTTTGCAGACATTACTGCAGTGGTTTGACACCACTGTTTTTTTTGGGGGGGTGGGGGGTTGCACAACCTTTTTGCATAGGTTTGATTTGATGCCTGGAATGTTAATTTCTCCCTCCTAGTCTTTGGGATGAGCTTGCTTATCTGTTTTGTTTATGAATATCAAAGAAAACTCTAAGATGGAGTAGGATGTGTTTCTTTCTTCTAATCAGAATGCTCCATCTTAGATATTTTCTTTTAATTCATGAACATCTTATCCTTCTCCCTTTGAGACTAGATGGAGGTTGACCACTGTTTCATAGATGAACTGGATATTCTCGGTTAGTGCTGCTTCGCTAGCGTTGGAGAAGGAAAAATATGAAGCCTCCAATTTGAGTATTTTATCTTCAAAATTAGTTTAAAAAAATATAAATTCTTTATTGAAAATGTGTCCCAGGATCCAGCTCAGTGGTGGAAACTGTGTGCTGTCAAGAACTGTAATTCTAGTCATATATTATTGCTCAATCTCCAATGATGTCATCGGTGTTTTATCTCTTCTTCCTACACACTATTGCTCATCCTATTTTACCCAATTTTAGCATGCCATCACTCTTTTTATCATTGTCTCTTTTTTCAGAAATCTCATCATTTATAGCTTTTAACTTTTTTTGTACTTCTTTCTGCACCTCATTTATATACTACACATAATCGTGTGTCAATGTGGTTCCTCATTGTTGTCTGTCTCTTCTTGTAGGTATTGCTTCTTCTGTGTCTTAATCTTGATTTTCACTACACGTCTCTAACTGTTAACTTTAAATCCACCTTTTTAGGCGGTTGGGCTCTCCACAGGAAAGACTTAAAACTGCTGCAAATAATTGGAAAAGGGGAATTTGGAGGTCAGTCTATGATGATTGATTTGTATATTTGTGTTTGTATTTTATTATGCTTTTGTTTGTTTTTTTAAGTTCTACGTATGTTTGGAAATGCAACATGGTTTGTTCATGAAAGGTTTACAAGCACTACCTCATGAAGGTGTACCATAGTTTTTGATTGCAGCAGTCCTCCATCAGTGTATACTCTGATATACATCAGCGTTTTATATATTTTCTATTTGCAGAACTTATTCATATTGAGAAATATCATTTTTTAAATTAATTCCCCAGCATTGGATCCTTCATACATGTACGTGCTGAATCGTTCCCAGTCATCGGGCTGGTAACTTTTCAACAGTAGTACAAGGAAATTTTCTTGAAAAATGCAAACCACGAAGTTTAATAACCCAGTCATCAAATTTTAGCCAATGAGTTGGGAGTGTTACGGACCTCCACTCCCCCTACATACATGCGTAGTTCAGATTTCTACTGCACATTCTGTGGAAGGAGCCCCTCTTAGAGCCCTGATCATGCATCTTAATTCCCTGGATTTTCCTTGGGAATTATTTTTCTCTAAGAAGAAGCAAAAGGAACAAGCATTGGAAATGCAATAGGTCTTGTATTTGCTTGAGTTAGAGATATTGGCTTTATAAATGACAGTCTTTTACCAGTGTGGTATGGAGTGTATGTGGTGTGTAGTGGAATTTTGTGGGTTGGACTGGAATTGTTAGTTGCAGAATTGTGTGGTGTGAGGTGGACGTGTGTAGTGGAATTATGTGGCATGGTGTGCAGTGGAATTGAGTGGATAGTGATTATGTGCTATTGAGTGTAGTGGAATTATGTGGAGTGGTAGTGTGTGTTATGGAGTGTAATTATGTGGAATGGTATTTAACTACGTGGTGTGCTGTTTAATTTTGTGGCATAATGTGAATTCTGTGATGTGGATTGGATGTATGTGGTGTGTTGTGTAATTGTGTTGAGTTGAATTATGTGGTTTGTGGTCAAATTATGTGGTGTGGATTGGGAATGTGTGTAGTTGAAATGTGTGGCATGGAACTAGAAGGGTGACAGGGTGGATGAAAGAGCAGATAATAGGTTAAAGGGTGAATGAATGAAAGGATGATGAATGGAAAGATGGGGAAACTTGAAATAATGAATGGCTGAAAGTATGGATAGGTGGATATGTGAACTTATTTATGGGTGGATGTGTGAAAGGATGGATGTATATATGGATGGATGATTAAAGGGTAGAGGGTACTCTGAAGGAGAGTAGAGTTTGCTTGTCTTGTGTTTAGTGCGAGTATACAGAGGCGATTAGGTTCAAGTGGTATGATTTTAATGTTCTGTTTGATTGACCCTCCCCCAAACATTCTGTCTTTTCACAAGCACGACCGTAAGGTCTAAAGGGGGTGTCTACGCATTAACCATACAGACCTGTCCATTTCAGCCTAATGAGTTTTGAATCTAGTTGTCTAAAGGTCACTCCAAATTCCACCACAGAAAACCATTCTACAGCATCTATAAGTCCTGCAAGCAGACATAAGGTCCATGCGTCAAAAAGGGGGTCTTGAAGCACATCCCCAAATCCCAACAGTGTAGAAGTTCCTGCTCCAGGTTTTTTCTGATTAAAAAAAAAAAAGAAATTGGGGAATGGCAACCCATCTTGGACCTTTGTCAGCGCAACAGATATTTACAGAAACAGTCATTCAGGATCATAATTGTGCAGGAGGTATTGCAGTTCAAGTGGGATAGTTTATGACCTTTCTAGGCTGGGTGGGAACCTAGTTTCACATACATATGCACCCGAAACATTGCAAATGCTGAAGATTTCAGGTAGCTGCATGCTATTATTAATTTAAGGTTCTGTCTTTTGGACTCAAGACGCTATCAAAGATCTTTATGAAATGCATGGCACCAGAGGCGACTTTCCTTCATCTCCAAGGGGACCAGATCTTCCGCTACTTAGATGTTTGGCTGTTCAAGGGGAAGAGATTGTCCAAAGCAGATGGATTCATAGGAACCTGTACAAAACTGTTCAGCATGTTGAGCCTCAAGGCAGCCGACCACTTCCATTCAATTGCCGGGCACCATCTTGAATACAAAATCAGGCAAAGCCTTTCTGTCAAAGGAGAGACAATTTCACTTTGTCCCTCACTTAATATGGTACAGAAAAATGAAGGAGATTTCTGTCCGATCTTCAAATCTCTACTGGGGATGATGTCCTCCTGTTTCCTGTTGGTACAACCTTGCAGATAGAAGATGTGTCCTGTAAAGGACAAAGTAGACGCCCATTGACTTCAAGAGTCCATATCATTCTACGTCCATTTTCAGGTGGCAAACAACATTAAGGACTCGTCACAGAGGTGGAGGACAAAAACCAAACTTGTACAAGGCCTGCAATTCCAGCTGCAAGCAGTTCGTTTTGTCATGACCATGGATGCATTTCTAGAAGGTTGGGATGCCCAGCTTCAAGAACTGGAGGCAAGAGTTCATTGGTCACCCATAGAGAAAGGACTTAACATAAACATTTTAGACTCTGGCAGCCCGGAAAGGAATAAAATCTTTTCTTACGAGGTTACAAAACTTGCCAGTGCTTGTCAGAATGGACAGTACAACAAAAATGTTTTATATAATCAAGCAAATGGGCACGAGAGCTCACCTACTGTCACAAGCAACAACTTCTGTTGGTTTGGGAGATAAGCCACAATCTGTCACCGCTCAACACCTTCCATGGGCAATCAGTACGTGGACAAATACTCTCAGCAGATCCAAAAGTGCATCCCATAAGTAAGGATTACATCAGGAAGTAGTACTCAAGATCTTTAGACTTTTAAAAGGAAATGCCAGTACTTTCTCAGCAGGCAGTGGCTTTCAGGAATGAGGGGAGGTGCATTTTCGATCTTTTGGTTCTAAAACCTTGCTTTTGCTTTGTCACCTCTTTCAGAGAGTGTTCGTCCAAGTTAGGAAAAAAATCCTGTAGACTAATCCAAATTGGCCTAGCATGGCCTCAACAGATTTGGTTCATGTGTCTCCTCCAACTGTCAGAAGCCCTGCCCATATCTCCTGGGAGAGGCCCTGATTTGCCGTCGAGAGTACAAGCAGATTCTGCACCACGATCCAGCATCCCTGAGCTTGTCAGCATGTTTTGTGATCACCTGAAGTTTGCATCTGGACAATCCACAAGACTGCTGAGATATCTTGGCCCAATCTAAAGTATCTTCTACTACTAAGACTTATCAAGCCAAATGGAAGTGCGTTTGTCTGTGGTGCCAAGAGGAAGGACTACATCGGATTTCTTTGCATCCTCTCCTCATCCAATCTTGCCTTGTCTGTTATGTGTTGCTCAATTTTATTGCTCTTCGACAGATCCCAAAAACTTTTCAGAATGTGCTAGAGAACTATGTCCCCCACCTAAACGTCCGGATAAGAGGTTTGAAGTAGGCCCCCATGGGCTCTGGAGCGATTCGGGAACAGAAAGCTAAACTCTACATTCCTGAACATAAACATAATTCCCACTCTTGTTGTAGGTTGCGGGCCCAGTCACGAGGCCGCTCCTGCAAAAAGTCTTCCAGTAAGTCAAAGTTAAAGTCTACTCACAAACGTTATCAAGCCAAGTGGGACTTTACCCCATCTAGCCATTCAATGTCACTTTTCATTAAACCTATTGGTCTGATCTTTCTTTCATGTGCTTTCTGTCTCAGTTTAGTGCTTTGTCCTTTGCAGTACAGTTAAAGGCTCATGCTGCAATATTGCCGTATGTATTATTAAAAGTTAAAGAAGGAATTTGGGAAAAAAATAGCCTAAGGCCTTCTAGGTTTTGCCTTCACTTAAAAAAACAGCTTTTCTTCGCCTGGAAATATTCACGGTCAGTTGGAAATTAAGTGTTTTGGACTACACATACTCAGGTGGAAATATTGAATGCTTATGACTTCAGAAAAGAGAACTATAAAATAAGTAGCCTTTCCCTCTTAAGCATCTGAGTTTGATTGCTTAAAACCGAAGACAACTACAAGATGGCTGTTTTTATAACTTCTGCAGTAAAATTAGCATTCACAATTTGCCATGAGTGATTTCCAGCAAATTAGCCAACACCTCCAGTAAGGCACTCTCATCCCCATGGCCGGACTTGAATCCGGATTGGTTTTCATCACAAATGTTCTAATCTAAATATGCAGCAGACTTTTCTGCATACTGGCAAGCAAGGGATAGGTGAAAAACTTCTTGAAACACTAGGTTCAGATGTAAGATTTTTTTTTAAAGTTATTGAGGGGTTTATTTTTGAAGCAGGAGAGAATGAGCGTTCCGGAAGGTGTTGCATTAATCACTAGTATTCAGGGGTATATAATCTTGGATGCTGATTTGATAGCTAACATGGGACTTGGTCATATCTCTTTCTGAGCAGACAACAAAGAACAAAATTCTTAATACATGCCAGAGTGAACTAGAACACTAGAACTAGAGAGTATCGAGACTGAGTTCATAGATGTGAACTCGGAGGGGTTTGTAGTATCAAAAATTTCCAGAGATGGCAAAAGCAATGCATTTGCACCTGTGTAAGGTTTATCAGTCACCTTACAGTGTCCACCTTTGTAAGTATCGGGCTACGGTGTCACAAAATGTTTTTTTTTTTTTTTTAGATAATGAAAAATCAGTCAAGGGATTCAAGCGTTTCTTTTGCAGTGCTAAATTGGTTGTGGGATAGAATTAGAACAGGGATAATATTAAATAACCACAATTTCCTCCTTTTGATGGCCTTTTGATAAAATGTAGAACAAATAGTTTCAAGTGTTGAATTTCGGAAGGGTTTTACAGCTACAGAGACTAAGAACATTATTCAATAGGTCCAATGGTACAGTGCACAATTCCAGTACATGAAGGGAAGAGCAAAAAGTCCTAGGGGGCTGGACAGATGCTGTTTCCTCATGAATGGTACTAGACAGATTAGGAGCTGTGAATGCTTACTTTACTTTGCAGTTCTGCAAAGCACCTCAACAACTTCAGCTGTAGGCATGCAGTTCTTGTGTTCATATGTTGACAATAGTGGGCGGCTCACTCTTGAGAGACCTCGTCTATGCAAGGTGGTGGGCTTACTACTTGTCTTATTCTTGGTCAGGGTTATTCTGCTTTGCTATTACTATGTTGAAAAGCTCCAGCTTGTTGCAAGAAGTTTGCAGCAGCAGGGCTCCTCTAGTATGAAATACTGGTGCTGATCTTGAGGTGTAATACAGCAAAATCTGCTTTCCAAACATCTCAAAATTGGAGCACATTGTCTTGATGAAGTTCAGACGAACTATACAACCCAGTTGATGTTGATTTATACATTGGAGGCCCTGGCAATTAGACAGAGGCAAATTCAAAGCAATCCTCTAACCTGAAGAAAAAGCATTGCCCTTCTTTACCATCTGTTTTAGGCAAGTAGTACAGAGAAAGAATATCTACCAACAATCTGTATCAAAAAACATAGATATCAGTTTATTTTTTTTAATATATATACATCCTCTTCAATAAGGCGCCTTCCATGTCAGACAAGTGCAAGTTTCTTTTACATCCTTGTTCATGGTCAGTTCTTATACTGGATAAATAGCATAACATTTTTCGATTGGGCACTTCTCTCAAGAAGGGGTATCAGAATCACAAAATACAATGTTTACCTTTTAATCGATTGTGAACACACACACTTTTTGCCTGGCTTTGATGCAACTATGACTGTGGAGTACTGGATCCCTGCTGTCCAGGTCCCAGTACCAGTGTTCTTTCCCTAAAAACATGTCCACAGTTGGTACACTGAGCCCCTCTAAGTCCCTAGTAAGTGGCACCTAGGGCCTTGAGGCTGAAGACCCACTCGCTAGGACCGTGCCACTGCCCTTGCAGCTGGTATGTCCCTGTGAGGTGAAAACATGACCAAGTCATCATGGCACACTGCCTGTGTGCCATGCCAGCTAGCACTGCCTAAGATATAGGTAAGTAACCCCTCTAGCAGGCCTTACCAGCCCTTCGGCAGGGTGCCCTATATTCCAGGTGTGGGCATATCTGCTTGAGCAGATATGCCCCTACAGTATTAGGATCTATTCCTTAATATTATAAGTGCCAGGGAAGCCATTGAGAGTACATGGGTTGGGAACTTGACAACTCGAGTTCCACAGCACTATGATGGCTTCACGGAACCCAGATGTGTTTGGTACCAAACAGCTGCTTTTAATAATTCTACACCGATGCCAGTTTGAGATATTATTAAAACATGTACTCAGAAGGCACCTCAGAGTGCCCCCTGAAAACCTACCGACCATGGTGTGGGCACTGACTGGCTTTAGCTGGCCTGCCACATACAAACATGTTTCTGGACCCCAGGGTGGAGAGCCTCTCCTCTCTCGGACCAGAAACAATGCACATCCTGGTCGGAGGTGTCAAATCTCCCCATCCCCCCAGAATGGGCCAGTACTCGAAGGGGAAGCTTCAAAGGCCTGCCGCCTTTGTACTGTGACCCCTCGCATCTGCTGCTAGCACCAGATAGCAGTCCCCGGTTTACACCCCAACTTTGGGTGGGAAAACCAGCGGAAAAACGTAGGCTAGTAGGTGTGCCCACCTTTGCCAACTCCACTCCTCTAGTGGAGGAGGCGAAGTTAAGCACACTTTTCAGTCCCCTCCATCTTGAAGATGCGGGGACCCCTACAATCAGGGCTAGGTCTATGCCCGCTCCCACAGGAGGGTGGCAACATTTAGGGTGTAGTCACACCAGGTAACGTGCCCATTGGCCCTGCCTGCTACTCCCCTAAATTTAGTATTTAGGTGGTTCCCCCAGACCTAGAAACTAGATCTGCAACGACCTATGAAGCAAGAAGACGACCCTGCAGAGAAGACTGAAGACAATGACTGCCTTGGCCCCAGCCCTACCAGCCTGTCTCCAGCTTCTGTGAACCTGCGACCTGTCTTGCAGCCAGCGACCTCTGAAAACCCTGGGAGGACTGCTGCCTTCGGAAAAGGCTCCAGTCTCTCGTGGACAGCGGAACTGTCCAAGAAGAAACAAACTCCAAGGACCCCAGATCCAGGTAGATATGAGTCTCTTGCCTACTCTGCACCTGACTCCAGCGTTCTGAGTGGCTCATCTGTGCAGTGAAGCCTCCTCAGCGATCCTGACCTTGTGTCCAGCGTTGGCTGACCTCTCCTGATCTCCACGACGGCACCTGCAGTATGAATTCAGATGCTCACCCTGACCGGCTCCGGTAAGAAGACTCCAAGGTCGAAATGCACCCCTGCACCCGAAGCCCCTGGGCCTTGGTTAGCTGAACCGACGGTGCCCCCACAACCCTCTGCATCTCTACTTACCTTTGCTGTTGTGGGCCTCCTTCCTGCAACCTCTGGTGCAACGCCTGCAGCCTGTTTGCCAAAAGAAGAATCTCCATAGAAAAGCATTGGGCGCCCAACTCTGATTCTGCACCCTGAACCCGGCTGCTCCTGTACTGTTATTGGTGTATGTTTGGTGCTGCTTTGTGGTCCCCTCCTGTGCTTAACCTAACCCCCAAAGCTTGGCCCCTGCAACCGATCTGCTTACTTGCAAGCAGTGTGGCCCCAGGCACCCCCAGCATCCATTGAAAAGCATTGGGCCGAACTCCGTTATTGACCTCTTCACCTGTGCCGCTGGTGGTGCAGTTTTGGTACTCACCTGACCATTGCTGACTTTTGGTTCCGAAGACTGGGATTGTAAATGCATTACTTACCTGTTTAACCGCAATATTTTTTTCCCAATAGGAGAACATTGGGCTGTGCGGAAAAGTTTCTTTGTTTATTAGCAGCCCATAATACCTAGACAAGTTGGTGCATCTGTGAACATTTTACTTACATGCTACCCATGTTAGAGATATATAAAACAACACATTTGGCATTCAGTACCAGTTATAGCAGGTTGGGGAAATTACAGAAGTTGCAAAAAGGGGGCTGTGGTATACTGTGGTTCCAGTACCTTCTGCAGAATTTCTGTGGATGCTTTGCAGGATTGACTTTCAGCAAGAGTGTACTATACTCCTTGAAGAAAAGATCAAAGTTTAGTATAGACCTCTTTATATGAGACAAAGTTGGTTCCTCTTGCAAGTGGTAGAACAATAAGTAAAACAAGAAGAACTTTGTGTGTTCATTTAAATGTAAATATATTGTAGATTACATACTTTTCCAAGAAGTTGTCCTCCAGATGTTGCTAAAAAGCCATTGAACTAGAAGTGAAATGCTTTTGTTTTATTGCCTTTCTGCAGTTCCACAGATGCTGCTTGTGGTTTCAGGTAAGCCAAGAGAACTTTCAGTTCTCAGTGCTCCCCTTTGGCCTTATCAGTTCCCTCAGATGTTCACAAAGGTGATGGTGGTGATCACTGCCCATCTGCGTAAGTCTTTCCCATACCTTGACAAAAGGCTTCTGAATGCGGCTCATTTCAAACAGTCGTAAGCCACCTCCAGACAACGGCCAACCTGTTGATATCCTTAGGTTTTTCATCAACATGCCAAAGACACACTTAACTCCTTCACAATGGCTTCCCTTCATTGGCGACCTCCTGGATACGGTACTTTTCGAGCCTTCCCTCCGCCTCAGAGTCCAGGTCATATCAAGCTATAATACCAATGTTTTCCATCCTTTGACTTGGGTCTCCGTGAGAGCGGCTCTGAGGCTTCCTGGCCTTCATCCTGCTTGTGGACCCACGCAAGCTCTGCAGAGGGATTGGATTCTCAGTGGGCTGAGCACCAGTGAAACCTTTTCGATTCCATTGAGGTGTAAGTGGAGACTGGGCAGTGGTGTCTGCTAGACCGCAGTTGCCCCACCAAGAACTTTTGGTAGTGACTGACGCATCGTTGCTGTGTTGGGGAAGTAAACTCAAAGAGGTGGAGCTCAGAGGACTCTGGCCTCTGGAGGAAACTAATTTCCACATCAACAGGGCAGAGTGGGTGGTGGCTTCTCTGTCAGGAGACCCTGCACCTCAGCGTCTCCTGGCACAGGAAATGCCTCAGGAAGTGTCTAAGCTTTTGTGTTTTGGAGTTCCAAGACCGCTCTTGCTCGGAAAAGCCTTCCTCTTCGATTGGAGTTTGGGACACCTTCCTGCCTCATACTCTCCTACTCAGAGTTCTGAAGAAGATCAAGGAAAACCCCGCCAAATTCATCCGAGTGGCTACGGACTGGACGAGTAGAGTGAAGTGCCTAGAACGTCTATCCATGAGCATCTGCCCTCCAAACCGGCTGCCCTTTTGGGAGGAACACCTGTCACAGCAGCATTGCAGTGTCCTGCACCACAGTCTGCACAACCTACACTGCCATGCTTGGACATTGAGCTGTGACACTTGCTTGCTTTCGATCTTCCTTCTAAAGTAGTTAGTGTCATCCTGTCGACAAGGGGTCCCTCCACCAAAACTCCTTATGCGGGACACTCGGAGAAGTTGTTGTATGCTGTTCTTCCTGCAACATCCACCCTCTAGAGCTGACATACTGTTAGTTTGTCTTTCTTTAGCAATTGTTAATGGTTACTTATCAGCCCTTTCAGCCTTCTTATGTCTACCGGATCAGCCAACATTATTCAAATCAGCTGTAGTGATGTGCTTATTGAAAGGGATGATTCATATGTTCCTGCCAACACTTTTTGGGATCTTAATTTAGTTTATAACCTGTGCTCCTTTTTAGGTCTCGGCCTGCACCAGCGCTTGCGCTGGTCTGGCCGAGAGTTCTAGTAAGCGGGTTTTGGAAGTGCAAACACTGGCTTTCGGCTGGTGACCAGCTTGAGTTCACGATGGTCGTGCACGCACGCAGCTGCCATCTATCTCTTCCTCATTTCCTCGTCATGGCTCATTAACTCTCTGGACTCTGATGTTTCAATCGCAGCAGCAGCTCACATTACCAACTGAGGGCCCTGGACTACAGTCACATGAAAAACAACAGCGATTAGCATTGAAATGCAAGTTTTTTTTTGTCTAGTTAGAAATATTGCTTCGGTGGGTTGATTTCACCTTATATCGCTATTTGTTTTATATTGGGAGTCACAGCCTAATTACCAGTATTTTTGTCTCTCACTGTTTTTAAAAAAATATTTATTCGCACAAAGCTATATTTAAGGTTACTTTTTCCGCGTCACTTCTTCACTCTATTTAAACTCCACACCCCCACTCTTATTGTCTCTCTCCTTCTCTCTCTCTCCCTTCTCTAATTCTCTCTCTACTTAATTAACTCTCCCCTCTCTATCTTTTTTAGCCTTTCATTCTCTCACCCCTTTATCTGTTTCTCTTTCAAACTCCTTCATTCACTCTCTCTCCCCTTCTTTCGCTCTCTCTATCCCGCTCCACTCTTTATTCTATGTACACCCTTTCTCTCTCTTTCTCTCTCACCACCCTCTCTAATTGTGCATTATATCTTCACTCCATCTCTCACTCGGCAAGACCACAGCATCACTCAGCGCAACCACAGCATCAATCAGAGCCAGCACAGCATCAATCAGCACCACCACAGGATGCCTCAGCACCACCACAGGATGACTCAGCACCACCACAGCATCGCTCAGCACCACCACAGCATCGCTCAGCGCGACCACAGCATCGCTCCGCGCCACCACAGCATCGCTCCGCGCCACCACAGCATCGCTCCGCGCCACCACAGCATCGCTCCGCGCCACCACAGCATCGCTCCGCGCCACCACAGCATCGCTCCGCGCCACCACAGCATCGCTCCGCGCCACCACAGCATCGCTCCGCGCCACCACAGCATCGCTCCGCGCCACCACAGCATCGCTCCGCGCCATTACAGCATCGCTCCGCGCCATTACAGCATCGCTCCGCGCCGCCACAGCATCGCTCCGCGCCGCCACAGCATCGCTCCGCGCCGCCACAGCATCGCTCCGCGCCGCCACAGCATCGCACAGCATCGCTCAGCGCCGCCACAGCATCGCTCAGCGCCGCCACAGCATCGCTCAGCGCCGCCACAGCATCGCTCAGCGCCGCCACAGCATCACTCAGCGCCGCCACCACTACCACCTCAGCATCACTCAGCACCACCTCAGCCTGCTCTCGGAATCTGACATCTGTTGATTCTCCCCTAGCGTCTGGCCGCTGCTAGTGTTCTAATACAGGTACTAGTTCCCAACCTTCACCCACCCTCCGATTGTTTATGCCCCCTCAAAAAAAAAGCTTTAACAAACAACCATTGCAATAGGCAGAAACAAGTTGCCAGCATTGCAAGAACAAAAGAAAACTGAGGACATTTTTTATTGTAAATACTTTTTTTAATATGGTCGTTCAGTTTTACATAATGCCTTCTTGGTCATATATAAAGTAACAAAAATGCTTCTGACACTTTTTTATTATAACTTTTCAGCATGCCGCACAGCAGCCACACTTCTCTACAGCACAGCGTGAAAACATTGGCAAAGTCAATAGCTCTGGCTAAACACTTATAAGGCCCCAAAGGCGAGACCTATTGGCTATGCCAATGCTTGTTAACTATTGCACAGCTGTTCTCTCCATCTTCTCACATTAAAGACATCTTTCCTCATGACAATCATGTCCGCTCGTCACATCAGCTGTTTAGCAGCTGTATAGCGTGTTCTTCACAGACAAACTCATACTATGGACAAAAGCGCCTTTTCTTCCAAAGGTTTGTCATGCCCTGCCACATAGGAAAGTCTATCACTCTACCAGCTTTCTTCGCCCCACCTCATCCATCTGGTGAGGAAAAAAGACTTTATCATATTGATCCCAAGAGAACTCTGAACTTCTACCATGATCACACCAAAGAACATAGGATGGATTATCATCTGTTTGTGGGTTTCTCTGGGACAAAAAAGAGAATAGCTGTACAGAAGTCTAAAGATGGTCTATGTGTTCATTCCACCAGATCAAAGGCTGCTTCCACTGCACTGGTGTGCAGTGTAAAAGTCTTGACTATCTGCCAGGCAGCTACGTGGGTGTCAGTTCACGAAGCTCCACTGCCGGGATAGCCAAGACCGGCAGGAAGGGCATTTCAACCTATCAGCCCTGCAGGATTTCCTAGTCTGAGTCCTTCCACAAAAACCTCATCTGTTGAGGTACTGCTTTGGTATCTATTCACATGTTCAGGAATCTGCGGTTAGAAATATCTATCAGAAGAAAATGTTACCTACCTTTAGTAACGCTCTGTTCGAGGCATGTGAGCTGTAGATCACATGCTTAGCATAAGTCTGCTAGCTAGTGTTGGGTCCGGATGTTTGCACTTTAATTTTCTTCGAAGAAGTCTTTTCCAGTCACGAGGTAGGCGACTCCTCCTTTCGGTGATAGTGCACATGGGCATCGACTCCATTGTTAGATTGTTGATTCCCGCCATCGGGGTTCAGACGTGAATTGCTGCGCTCCGGTTCGACACCGTTACTCGGGTTCCCCTCGGTGCGCAATCCACTACCCTCGACGGTATTGTTTCTCGATCGCGTTTCCCATTCTCCACGTATCGTATCGGTTCAAGGTCTTCAATCGGAAAATTTGTGGAGGGCCGTTGGGCCTAACCGCGTCGGGTCAGCTCGCAGTAGATGGAACGGACTCCATTCAAATTCTGTCCCGGGTGTCGCTCTAAGTATCTGTGCACTGACTTGCACGAAGTGTGCAACTTGTGTCTATCCCCCGAACACAACGAACAGGACTGCGACGCGTGCCGATCTTTTCGATCCAAGAAGACGCTCCGTGATCCGTGAATGCCGAACAAAAAGGCTACGGTCCCTCCTCTGCCTTCGGGCCAAGGTCTGCACCGAGAACAGGTTTCGGATGCCCCGCCTTCGGGCTCTGCACCGAAACACACATCGAAGCCTTCCGGCTCGGGATCAAATCGGCCCCATTCCGGCACCGAACTGAAAACTTCGACACCGAAATCCAAGCACGCCATCGTGCCCATCCCTTCGGCATCCAAACCTAAATCTTCGGATCCGAAACACTCAGCGCTGAAACCTTCAGCTGCGAAAATTCTGGCGCCGAAAGACAAAACAGCTCCTCCCCCATCTAAGGAGCGTCTTTCGACGTCCCGCCTTCCAACACGGACCCGAAACAGAAGCTACTAGTAATTAATCCAAAAACTGGCCATATTCACGTAAAACTACCAGTTAAACGGAAGCCAGAGATGGAGGTAGTTTACCACATTCCACTTAAGAAGAAAAATGTTGGTACTAATCCTTCTCCCCCTCCTCTTACACCTCCTTCCCCAGTTGACCCAAATTTGTTAACTACTCCTACAAATTCGCCACAGTCACCCGACCACCAAGATGACTGGTATCGAGATGGGGATGTACATGGGGACATTAGTCCTGATCTGACTACAATACAGATCCTAATACAGACAATGATCCTGATGTATACCCTTCAAAACCCTCTCCACCAGACGACAATGTCGGGTACATGGAGCTACTTAAAAGGGCTGCTGAATATCATAGGGTCCAACTTCACAAAGAGCCCCTTGAAGAGAATTTTCTCTTCGAGACCTTAAGTTCCTCTCAAAGAGTAACACACACACTGCACATGCTCAAGGGTATGCTCAAACACGCAGACGAAATTTTTAAAGACCCTGTGCGTGTAAGGATTGTCACACCTAGAGTAGACAAAAAATATAAGCCGGCACCTACAGACCCAATCTATATCAAAGGTCAAGTTCCCTTAGAATCCCTAGTGGTCTCTAAAGCTCACAAAAGAGCAAATTTTCAAACCACAGGAGATGCCCCTCCTCCTGATAAAGAATCTAAACTTATAGATGCCTCTGGCAAAAGAGTAGCTGCACAGGCAGCCAATCACTGGCCTATTGCCAACACCCAGGCTCTCTTAGCACGTTATGACAGGGCTCATTACGACGAGCTGGAAAAATTGCTCCAATTCTTGCCAGGCGAACATAAAAATAAAGCTAATGATTTAATTCAGGAAGGAAAGCTGATTTCTAATACATTCATTAGATGTGCTCTGGGTGTAGCTGATACTGCAGCTCGCGCAATTAACACTAGCGTTCTGTTAAGAAGACACGCCTGGCTCAGAATTTCAGGGTTTAAACCTGAAGTCCAAACTTCCATTTTAAAACTACCCTTCGATAAGGAACACCTCTTCGGACCTTTAGTAGATACTACTTTAGAAAAAATGAAGGACACAAAGGTTGCAAAATCAATGGGGGCTTTGCAGTCTCCTTCCAATCAGGCCTCCTTTCGCCGCTCCTTTTACAGAGGGGGCTCAAAGAACATATCCTCGGACAATGCCTCTGCCACCTACAGAGGCAACAATCAGTCACTCTCTTCCAGAGGTTACTTTAGAGGAGGATTTCGAGGCAATAATGGCAAGGGAAGAGGTAAAGGTAATACAACACGTACTTCCCCTGCAGCCAACAAACAGTGACTTGCCTCCTCCACCCCGCGATCATTCCAAACCTGTAGGGGGACGTCTTTCTCACTTTCTACCCATCTGGAATACAATAACCTCAGACAGATGGGTTCTAGAAAGTATCCGATCTGGTTATTGCCTGGAGCTTACCGACAATCCCCCAAACATTTCTCCAAAATCACACAAAATGTCACCAGAGCACTTGAACCTACTCAAACAAGAAGTTCTCTCTCTATTGCAAAAAGAAGCTATAGAGCCAGTCCCATTACAATATCAAGGGACCGGCGCATACTCACTATACTTTCTCATACCCAAAAAGGACGGCTCTCTCAGGCCTATACTAGACCTCAGAGACCTGAATCTGTATATCCAATCAGACCATTACCACATGGTAACACTCCAACAAGTGCTCCCACTCATTCAGCAAGGCGACTTTCTGTCTACTTTAGACTTAAAGGACGCGTACTTCCATATTCCAATACATCCCGCTCATCGCAAATATCTCAGGTTTGTGGTAGCAGGACAACATTACCAGTTCAAAGTGCTTCCATTCGGAGTCACCACTGCTCCCAGAGTATTCACCAAATGCCTGGCAGTAGTCGCAGCTCATCTGCGAAGACAACATATTCACGTCTTCCCATACTTAGACGACTGGCTCATTAAACCAGTTCACAGGCAAAGTGTCTACAACACTCTCACAAAACAGTACAGCTGCTCCACGATCATCGGATTCACAGTAAATCTGTCCAAGTCTCATCTCCAACCCTCCAACACCCAAACGTACTTGGTAGCCACTCTCAATACACAAAAAGCTTTAGCCTGTCCGAATCCAGCCAGAATCCGCAACATTCAGGCTCTAATTTCCCAGATCCAGCCCCACCACTCATTGCCAGCTCGGGTATTCATGCAGTTATTAGGAATTTTGGCGTCTTGCATCTTAATAGTTCCCTATGCAAGACTTCAAATGCGTCCCCTTCAGGAATGCTTAGCATGTCAGTGGAATCTGTCTCAGGGTCAATTATCAGATCTAGTGTTGGTGGACGGCCGCACTTATCTCTCTCTGCAGTGGTGGAATCCACAAAACCTTTCCAAAGCTTTCCAAACCTTTCATCGACCCAGTTCCACAGACCGGGCTAATAGCAGACGCATCGTTCACTGGTTGGGGAGCTCACCTCCAAACTCTCACAATTCAGGGCATGTGGAGTCAGCAGCAAAAGCAACTTCACATAAATCATCTAGAGCTCCTAGCAGTGTTTCTAGCGCCCAAAGTCTTTCAAACTCACCTTGTAGGCAAAGCTGTCCTGATACGCACATACAACATGACAGCCATGTATTATATACAGAAACAGGGAGGGACACACTCTCTCCAACTGTCGCACCTTGCACAGGCCATTTGGAGGTGGGCCAAAAATCACAAAATCTATCTCCTAGCAGAACACCTTCCAGGAGTAGACAATCGGATCGCAGATCTGCTCAGCAGGCAGAGAAAACAAATTCACGAGTGGGAACTCCACCCTCAAGTTCTCCTCCCGTTCTTTCAGATGTGGGGCTTCCCAGACATAGATCTGTTCGCCACACACCAAAATGCAAAATGGCCAAACTTCACCTCCAGATATCCACACCCATTGTCCAAAGGCAATGCACTATGGATGAACTGGCCAGATATTTGCCTATGCTTTTCCGCCTCTCCCACTCATTCCACTAGTGGTTCGGAAGCTTAGGCAAACATCCCTCACACTAATCCTAGTAGCTCCCACATGGGCCCGTCAACCTTGGTTCACCACCCTGTTGGAGCTCTCAGTAGTTCCTCATCAGAAACTACATCTCACATCCAATCTCCTCACGCAGAGCCGTGGAGAGATAAGACACCCAGATCCCAGACATCTCAACCTAGCAATCTGCCACCTGAAGTCATAGTTTGGCTATCTCAATCTTCCGCCAGACTTCATGAACATTATTAAAGAAGCTAGACAACCTACTACAAGAGCTTGCTATGCAGCAAAATGGAAGCGGTTTGTTATTTATTGCAATAACCATATCAACCCGCTTGATGCTTCAGTTCAAAATATAATTTGCTATTTACTGCATTTACAACGGTCAAAATTAGCGTACACATCTATACGCTTACATCTCGCTGCAATAGCCGCATACCTTCAGAATTGACAACATCTGTCTCTTTTCAGAGGGCCTGTTATTGAGGCCTTTATGGGAGGACTCAAAAGAGTTATTCCCCCAAGACTTCCACCTGCCCCAGTGTGGAATCTTAATATTGTTACTACATAGAAAGGACAAAGCCTTTTCGTAAAACTAAACAACTCTTTGTTGCTTTTGCTCCACCTCACAAAGGCAATCCCATTTCTAAATCGGGTATTGCACAGTGGATAGTAAAATGTATTCAGACATGCTATACAAAAGCAAAAAGGACTTTAACAATTCTCCCTAGAGCGCATTCCACTCGCAAACTGGGGGCTTCTATGGCTTTCTTAGGAAACAGTCCCATAGCTGACATCTGTAAAGCTGCAACATGGTCTACACCTTACACATTCACAAAACACTATTGTGTAGATGTGTTAGCAAGACAACAAGCTAATGTAGGCCAGGCAGTTCTTCCTACACTTTCAAACTACTGCAACAGCTAAAGGTTAGCCACCACTTTGGGAGATTACTGCTGTATAGTCTATGCAAAGCATGTGATCTACAGCTCACATGCCTCGAATGGAAAATGCTCACTTACCCAGTATGCATCTGTTCTTGGTATGTAGAGCTGTAGATTCACATGCGCCCGCTCGCCTCCCCGGGTACCTATACCTGTTGAAGTAATATCTTACTTAGATACATACACATGGACATCTCTATTCTACTCTTACGAACTCCATTCTCACCCTCTGCGGGGAAAACAATCTAACAATGGAGTCGATGCCCATCACCGAAAGGAGGAGTCACCTACCTTGTGACTGGAAAAGACTTCTTCGAAGAAAAACCAAGTGCAAACATCCGGACCCAACACTAGATGGCAGACTTATGCAAAGAATGTGAATCTACAGCTCTACATGCCAAGAACAGATGCATACTGGGTAAGTAGCATTTTCCTTCTGGTGGATACTATATCTAACCGCAAATTCCTCACAGACCCCCACTTTCTCCCTATTCTGTAGAATAGACTCATTGGTCCATATTAATAAGATGCCAATCTAGAGATCTGCACACTGTTACAAACTAATTTCTCAGAGCACCACGTCTGATGGCTTGGACAGAGATTAAAAAAAGAAAACTGGAGTCAATGAGCAGAGGTTACAGCTATATAGGGGACCCGACAACCCTTCAGAGGCAGGACGGAGCAGCATGGCGCCACCTGCCAACACAAGGGAGTTGCTATGAAAATCTTTTTTCGTCCGCTTACCCACTTCTCTGCGTATCGTTTCGGTCAACGAATCCTTCATTTTGATCGTAAACTTCGTTGGCAGCCTTCGGCCTGACCGCGTCTGTCCGGTCTTCTGTCGATGGAACGGACACAGTTTAAATTCTGTCCTCTGTGCCACGCTAAGTATCCTTGCACCGACTCACAAAGTGTGTAACTTGTGCTTGTCTCCGGAGCACAAGACTACTGCGACTTGTAAATCGTTTCGGTCCAAAAAGACTCTTCGGGATCGACGGGCTAGATGTCGTGAAATGCAACATCAGAATATTCAACACACTCCAGATCTCTTCGGTGAAGAATCCGGGCATGAAGACGTCGAAGTGTCAGCGGGAGAAGAAGAAGAGGCCATCTCGGTGCCAGAGTCCAATTCAATCAATCAATCATGTCACTTATAAAGCGCACTACATACCCGCGAGGGTCTCAAGGCGCTGGGGGAAGTGGGGGGTGGTGCTGCTACTGATCGAAGATCCAGGTCTTGAGGAGTCTTCTGAAGGCCAGTAGGTCTTGGGTCTGTCGGAGGTTGGTGGGGAGGGTGTTCCAGGTCTTGGCGGCGAGGTGGGAGAAGGATCTGCCGCCGGCGGTCGTTTTCCGGATGCGGGGGACTGTGGCGAGGGCGAGGCTGGTCGAGCGGAGCTGGCGGGTGGGGGTGTAGAAGCCGAGTCGTCTGTTGAGGTAGGCTGGTCCGGAGTTGTGGAGTGCTTTGTGTGCGTGGGTGAGGAGCTTGAAGGTTATCCTCTTGTTGACAGGGAGCCAGTGCAGGTCTCTCAGGTGGGGTGTGATGTGGCTGCGTCGGGGGATGTCGAGGATAAGACGTGCAGAGGCGTTCTGGATGCGTTGCAGCCGTCTCAGGAGCTTAGCCGTCGTTCCTGCGTAGAGGGCGTTTCCGTAGTCCAGCCTGCTGGTTACGAGGGCCTGGGTGACTGTTTTTCTTGTTTCGGTGGGGATCCACTTGAAGATCCTGCGGAGCATTCGGAGGATGTTGAAGCAGGATGAGGAAACGGCGTTGACCTGCTTAGTCATGGAGAGGGTGGGGTCGAGGATGACCCCTAGGTTGCGTACGTGGTCGGTGGGTGGCGGGGCTGTTCCCAGTGATGTTGGCCACCAGGAGTCGTCCCAGGCTGAAGGGTTGGAACCAAGGATGAGGACCTCCGTCTTGTCCGAGTTCAGCTTCAGGCGGCTGATCCTCATCCATTCGGCGACGGCCTTCATTCCTTCGTGGAGGTGGGCTTTGGCGGTGTGAGGGTCTTTGGTGAGGGAGAGGATCAGCTGGGTGTCGTCGGCGTAGGAGATGATGTTGAGGTTGTGCTGTCGGGCGACGTGGGCGAGGGGTGCCATGTAGATGTTGAACAGCGTTGGGCTGAGGGAGGAGCCTTAGGGTACGCCGCAGATGATCTTGGTGGCCTTGGATCGGAAGGGGGCGAGGCGGACGCTTTGTGTTCTGCCGGAAAGGAAGGATGTGGTCCAGTCCAGGGCCTTCTCTTGGATCCCGGCGTCGTGAAGGCGTGTTCGTAGTGTGTGGTGGCAGACCGTGTCGAAGGCGGCTGATAGGTCCAGGAGGATGAGGGCTGCTGTTTCTCCGTTGTCTAGCAGGGTCCTGATGTCATCGGTGGCGGCGATGAGGGCTGTTTCGGTGCTGTGGTTGCTGCGGAAGCCGGACTGGGAAGGGTCCAGGATGTTGTTCTCCTCGAGGTAGCGGGTCAGTTGTTTGTTGATGATTTTCTCGGTGACCTTCGCGGGGAACGGGAGCAGAGAGATGGGTCGGAAGTTCTTGGGGTCTGCCTTGGGTTTCTTGAGTAAGGCGGTGATCTCGGCGTGCTTCCAACTTTCCGGGAAGGTTGCTGTCTCGAAGGAGATGTTGATTATTTTCCGGAGATGGGGCGCGATGGCTGTACTGGCTTTGTTGAAGATGTGGTGAGGGCACGGGTCTAGCGGTGAACCGGAGTGGATGGTGTTCATGATCTCGCTGGTGTCCTCGTCGTTGATGTTGGTCCAGGAGAGCAGGCGGTTGGTGGTTGTGGGGGCAGTGGTCTCGGTGGTTGCCGGGGCGGTCGTGGTGTTGAAGCTGTCGTGGATGTCGGCGATTTTGCGGTGGAAGAAGGTGGCCAGTGAGTCGCACAGGTCTCGCGACGGCTGGATGTCGTTGGTGTTGGAGCTGGGGTTGGAGAGTTCCTTCACGATGTTGAAGAGCTCTTTGCTGTTGTGTGCGTTGTTGTCTAGGCGGTCTTTGAGTGAGGCCCTTTTGGCGGATCTGATGAGGTGATGGTGACTGCGGGTGGCGCTCTTGTGGGCGGCGTAGCTGTCCGCTGTCCGTTCGTGGAGCCAGATCTTCTCCAGTTTTCGGCATGTTCGTTTGGAGGCCTCGGATCTCGAGATAGACATGGAGTCTGGAGACGTGCCCCCCTGGACAGGGTGCGTGAGTACCAATGACCCCTTGCCCTTTAAGCCCATACCAAAACCTCATAAGGCTTCGGCACCACCTCTGCCTTCTGGCCAAGGTCGGCACCGAGACGATGTTTCCGACGCCCTGCCTTCTGGCTCGGCACCGAAACAGATAGTCAAGCCTGCCGGCTCGGGACCGAGTCGACCAAAATCCTCTTCCGATCCGAAACATTCCAGTTCAAAACCCAAATCTGGTTCGGAGCCGAAATCCTCCACACCGAAAGAAAAGCATGCTTCGGAGCCGAAACCTTCCGCTCTTAAAAGCAAGTCCATCCCAGCATCGAAACCTTCGGTGCCAAAATAAAAAGACAGCAGCTTTGAATCTTCTGACTCTAATTTAGACATTGTTCATCCCAAACTGGATCCCAAACAAAATAAGATATATATCAATCCTGATACAGGACATATTCATACTAAATCTCCAGTTAAATGCAAGCTTCCTTCTGAGGACTCTCACTATAAGATTCCTTTGAAGAAGAAGGATGTGGCTACCAGCCCTGTTTATCCTGCTCCACCCTCCACTTCCACCTTCTTCTCCACATTTAGATCCTTAACACATTACACCTCAGGGATCTCCACTTTCAAAGCCTGAAGAGGGAGATATTGATGAGGAAGATATTCGTTTACCTATAGACCCATGGAAGGATTAAACCATTGACCCTCCATTAGACAATGGCCCAGACCTTTACCCTGCAAAGCCTTCCCCACTTGATGATAATGTGGCTTATCAGGAACTCATTGCTAAAGCAGCAGAGTACCATGGCATGGAGTTACTTAGTCATTAGAAGAAGACTTTTTATTTGAGACACTTGGGTCCACACACAGGTTAAGTCAGATACTCCCTATGCTGAAGGGCATGATGAGGCATGCGGATGACATTTTCAAAGACCCCGTGCGAGCACACATTTTGACTCCTAGAGTCCATAAAAAATATAAACCTTCGCCATCTGATCCTATCTTTATTAAAGGTCAGCTGCCTCTTGATTTCCTTGTAGTGTCCAATGCAAGCAAAAGAGCTAATTCGCAAAATTCTGGAGCTGCTCCACCCCCAGATAAAGAATCAAAGCTCATAGATGCTTCAGGGAAACGTGTAGCCACTCAAGCTGCTAATCACTGGCGCATCGCAAATACACGAGGCCTGCTTGCTAGGTTCGACAGGGCACACTGGGATGAGATGGAGGAACTGCTCCAATATAACTGCTCCAATATCTCCCAGAAGAACACAAAAACAAAGCGAAAGAGTTAGTTCAAGCAGGCAAACTCCTTTCACACTCTTCTATTAGATGTGCTTTAGATGCTGCTTACACCGCTGCTAGAGAGATAAATACCAGCATTCTCCTCAGAAGGCATGCATGGCTTAGGATTTCAGGCTTTAAACCTGAGGTTCAACAATCCATTTTAAACACCCCCTTTGACAAGCAACATCTGTTTGGTCCTGAAGTCGATCAGGCTTTAGAAAAAATGAAAAAGGACACAGAAGTGGCAAAGTCCAAGGGAGCACTTCAGTCCCCATCAAATAGAGGCTCCTTTCGTCGTTCCTTTTACAGAGGAGGGTCCAAAACCACATCCTCAGACCCAAATGCTTCCTCTTATAAAGGCAATACCTAATCCTCTACTTCTAGAGGTTTTCATAGAGGAGGATATAGAGGAAACAATTCCAAAGGTAGGGGTAGGAGTACCTCAACGCGTAACACCCCTTCCCCTAACAAACAGTGACTTGCCCACACTTCCCCCTGATTACTGAACACCTGTCGGGGGAAGACTTAAACAGGTTCTCCCCATTTGGCAATCCATAACAACCGACAAATGGGTGATCTACATTATCCAACATGGTTATTGCCTGGAGCTTACCGCCGATCCTCCAAACATTCCAACGCGCACGTACAAACTGTTGTCAGATCACTTACAGTTACTCATTCAAGAGGTGCAATCCCTCTTACAAAAAGGTGCCATAGAACCAGTTCCTGTACACTACCAAGGTTCAAGGGTTTATTCTCTATATTTTCTAATTCCCAAAAAGGACGGCTCCTTAACACCCATTTTGGATCTCAGTGTTAAACCAGTACATACTTTCAGAACATTTTCATATGGTAACACTTCAACAGGTGCTTCCACTTCTACAGCAAGGCGATTTTATGTCCACACTGGACTTAAAAGATGCATACTGTCACATTCCAATACATCCAGCTCATCGCAAATTCCTCAGATTTGTAATAGCAGGCAAGCACTACCAATACAAAGTACTCCCATTCAGAGTAACTACTGCCCCAAGAGTGTTCACCAAATGTCTAGCAGTAGTGGCAGCTCATCTCAGAAGACAACAGATCCACGTCTTCCCGTACTTAGATGACTGACTCATCAAAGCCAGCACACCTCAAAAGTGTCTACGACACACTCAGATCACCCTAGACTTACTTCACCGGTTAGGCTTCACGGTAAACGCACCAAAGTCTCACCTACAACCTTCACAGACACAATCTTATCTGGGAGCAACTCTCGACACTCAAAAAGCTCGAGCCTCTCCCAGTGCAGCCAGAATTCGCAATATTCAAACACTGTTACTTCAGTCTCATGCCAACCAAAAATTATCAGCCAGAACCTTCATACAATTGCTAGGGATGATGGTGTCATGCATATCAATAGTGCCTCACGTAAGACTACACATGGGTCCCCTGCAAGAATGCTTAGCACGTCAGTGGAATCCGTCACAGGGTCAATTAACAGATCTAGTGTTGGTAGACAGCTGCACCCATCGCTCTCTGCAGTGGTGGAATCCACTAAATTTATCAAAAGGACGGCCCTTCATCGACCCTATTCCACAGATGGTGCTAACAGCAGACGCATCTCTATCAGGTTGGGGTGCCCATCTCCGAGATTACACAATCCACGGTCTCTGGGACATCAAGCACAAACATCTACACATCAACTATCTAGAGCTTCTAGCAGTATTTCTAGAGCTCAAAGCTTTTCAGTCTCACCTCATAGGCAAAGTTGTCTTAGTCCGCACGGACAACATCACAGCTATGTAGTATATACAAAAACAGGGGGGAACACTCTCTCCAACTGTCACGCCTCTCTCAGACCATTTGGAGCTGGACTATCCATCACAGAATTAATCTCCTGTCAGAACACCTCCCAGGGGTGAACAATCAGATTGCAACCTCCTCAGGAGAAGGAGACAGCAAATACACAAGTGGAAACTTCATCCCCAAGTTCTCCTTCCATACTTTCGAGAATGGGAATTCCCACAAATAGATCTGTTCGCCACAGTGAACAACGCAAAATGCCCAAACTTCGCCTCCAGGTTCCCACACCCTCTCTCCAAAGGCAATGCTCTATGGGTAAATTGGTCAGGGATATTTGCCTACGCTTTTCCGCCTCTCCCACTCCTTCCGTTTCTGGTTCGGAAGCTCAGGCTAACATCACTCACACTGATTCTAATAGCCCTCACATGGGCTAATCAACCTTGGTTCACCACACTGTTAGAACTATCAGTGGTACCTCATCAAAAGCTGCATCTCAACTCCAGCCTCTTCACACAGAGCCATGGAGAAATCAGGCACCTAAACCCAAAGAAACTCAATTTAGCGATTTGGCTCCTGAAGTCATAGAGTTTGGCTATTTGAATCTGCCACCAGACTGTAGGCATATCTTGAAAGAAGCAAGAAAGCCTACCACCAGAGCTTGTTATGCAGCAAAATGGAAACAATTTGTTATCTATTGTAATAACAAAATTAATCTTTTAGATGCTTCAGTTCAAACCATTATTTGTTACTTTTTGCGTCTATAATGAACTGGTCTAGCTTATACATCTATTAGGTTGCATCTTGCAGCAGTCGCTGCATATTTGCAAAACAGACAACATTTATCCTTGTTCAAAGTTCCTGTGATCAAAGTCTTTATGGAAGGCTTAAAAAGAGTCATTCCACTCAGAATACCTCCGGCACTAGTGTGGAATCCTAACATTGTACTTACAAGACTCATGGGTCCACCCTTTGAGCCTTTACACAAGTGTCCTTTGTAGTTCCTTTCATGGAAGGTTGCTTTCCTCATTGCAATCATTTCATTAAGGAGATTTGGTGAGATACAGGCATTAACTTTAGAAGAACCCTTCTTCAGCTTCATAAAGATAGGGTAGTTCTTCGCACCAATCCTAAATTTCTCCCTAAAGTAGTTTCTGCTTTTCACATAAACCAATCGGTTGAGTTACCGGTGTTCTTCCCACAACCGGATTCTGTAGCAGAAAGAGCTCTTCACATACATACAAAAGAGCGTTATTGTATTATATTGAAAGGACAAATCATTTCCGTAAAACAAAGCAACTTTTTGTTGCATTTGCTCCACCTCACAAAGGCAATCCTATTTCTAAATCGGGCGTTTCCAGATGGATTGTTAAATGCATTCATACTTGCTATGCTAAAGCTAAAAGAACTTTATACCCCCTATGGCGCATTCCACTCGCAAAATAGGAACATCCATGGCCTTTTTAGGGAACATTCCTATTGCTGATATCTGTAAAGCAGCAACATGGTCCACACCACACACATTTACTAAACACTATTGTGTGGATGTATTAGCACGCCAACAAGCCAATGTAGGACAAGCAGTGCTAAAAACACTTTTCCAGTCAACTGCAACATCTACTGGTTAGCCACCGCTTTGGGAGAACACTGCTATGTAGTCTATGCAAAGCATGTGTATCTACAGCACACATGCCTTGAACGGATTATGTTACTTACCCAGTAAGCATCTGTTCTTGGCATGTAGAGCTGTAGATTCACATGCGCTCTCCACCTCCCCGGACACCTGTAGTTGTTGCAGTTCTCTTTTACATTACATACGCATGGACATCTCTTTACTACACTCACTCACTTCATTCTCACCCTCTTGCGGGAAAACAATCTAACAATGGAGTCGATGCCTATGTGCACTATCACCGAAAGGAGTCACCACCTTACCTCGTGGCTGGAAAGACTTCTTGGAAAAAAAACAACTTGCAAACATCCAGACTCAACACTAGATGGCAGAAGTATGCAAAGCATGTGAATCTACAGCTATACGTGCCAAGAACAGATGCTTTCTGGCTAAGTAACATAATCCTTTTGCAACACACAACAAAATATAAATAACTGTAAATGAACTGTATGCATTTTTTGTAATTTTGTAGTGTTCTGGAAACAGCAATTTTAATAGGATAAAAACAATCAAGACACTTTACTTGTTAATGCACAAAGATAAATATTCACCGAAACCTGATCTCTGCACATTATCATTTGAGTGCTATATAGCTTTAGCAGTAAAACTGTATGTCTTTGCAGAGTGAGTGGTTGTTTCAATGGAAAATGCTTTAGTTATATTTAAAAATCGCCCCACCTCATGTCCATTAAAGGTAGGTGGGTTGCGAAAGTTTGTTTTAAAAAGTGAGTTGTGGTTCTAAAAAGCTTGGGAACCACTGGCCTAGAGTAAAATATGGTGACTCTCTCTCCTACTAAAGGAACATCTTTGCCACTCTTAACCAAAACTTTGTCATTCATGAAGATGTATAACAAGGTCAGAATTCATCCCTATCTTCCTCCCTAACCTGTAAAAGAGTTAGTCTTCTCACCATTTCCCTCAAGGCAAACTAGGCTTGTGTAGAAACGCAATGCTGTTAAAATATTCCCACCATAGCTTAGGCCATACCTTCGGCTTTCAAAGCAGGCCACGATATATAATATCTGTGTATTAAATTAGAGGTCCAAAAAGTTGTTGTGTAGTATGATAACTTGAGAAAGAGATGAGACTACTTTTGTTCCTTCTGGGTTTCCTCTAGAATTGATCTTGTGAAAATGGGAAATAAGCTTTAGTTAAGGACCTTTATAACCCACCATTTTTATTTCTTTTGTCCTTGAGTAACGCTGCACCTAGAGACAATTAATTTTTCTTTCTTCAGGTTTTTGTTAACATTTCCTTAAATGAATGTTTAATTTGTTTAAATTAAGCATGTGTTTCATTTTCCAATATCTTCTTTACTTTCAGATGTAATGCTTGGAGAATATCAAGGAAACAAAGTTGCTGTGAAATGCATAAAGAATGACGCTACCGCCCAGGCCTTTGTGGCGGAAGCTTTGGTAATGACGTAAGTGACGAGCAACCACTCATGAAGGTGGATCTGTCGCAAGTTTAATTTTCTAGAGTGTATCTGGTCGCATTGTGATGCGGACGGTCTATATTTTACCGTAATACATGTATGTCATTTTTTTTAACTTCATTTTTATCATTTGTACGTACTGTACTCTTTGCCCTTTCTTCCATTTTTACTTTGGTCTTCTTTCTAAGTTTTTCTTTTCATTGTCTCTTTACCCATCTGACATTTATGTACACATCCCACAGTGTCTCAAATGCATTTTGCTGTCCCCTTGAAGTGTCATGTGTTTCTTAAGTCTATCTTTCTTTACTTTACCTCACATCTACCTGTCTGGGTTCAATCCTGGGCCCACCGTCTTCTATCTTTCTTGTCTCCAGGAGCTACTTGATACTTTGCCTTATTCTCTGGTCACAGTAGCTTGTATTCTTCTCAGTTGTAATGCTTTGTCTTCATTCCAATCTGTCCTTGTGGTGCTTTTTCCATACTTGCTTTCTCCCCACATTTGTTTTCTTTTCTGTTCAACACTTCGCTGAGGTATTAATACCTTCTCATTGTTGCATCATATTGATCTCTGGTTTCTTTATAGGCAGCTTCGGCATAAGAACCTTGTTCAGCTTCTGGGGGTCATTCTAGAGGATAAAAGCAGTCTCTACATAGTCACAGAGTTCATGGCCAAGGTGAGTTCATCTTTCTGAAGGAGAGATGTAATTAGGACACCTCATCCCTCCCATAGTATCCCTTTTTTTCTCTTTGCTCATTGTGCAATGAGAATTAGAAAATTAAACTTCTTTCTTGCATCTCTTAATTTTTATTTTAGGGCAGCCTGGTGGATTACTTGAGATCACGAGGCCGTGCAGTGCTTGGGGGAGAATGTCTTCTAAAATTCTCTTTGTAAGTATTGATGCTGTGAAGGGTGTATTGCTGACTATAGTTCTTTATTGAAAGAGAATTGTGCATCTTTTCTGTTACCCGGCGTTGTGTGGAATGGTGGTAGGAGGCAGTTGTCTTGTGAAAGCATCTTTATTCTGCGCTGTGCCTTTTTCTTTCCTCTGTGGAACATTTCTTTATTATGAGCCTAAGAGGGCCTCAATGACCCCTATCACACAATTCATAACAAAAAGCATTTGAAAAGAAAAATACGAACTGTTAACAGTAGATTAGGTGTCTTCTCCAAGGGTTGAGAGGGACAAAAACAGCTATACAACTCAGAATATCATACTTCCTCTGCCCTCCCAAACAGTATATCAAAAAAACTATTACACAACCACCGCCTCTGCCTAATGATTTCACCTTTTTCACTTCCTGCCATAGTCACTACCACAAGTCAAGCCTTAAAGAAACCACAAGAATTTTTGGAAAGCTTTCCACCTGATAGTTAAGTTTGTATATCGTTTTTAGGTCTTGCCTAGCGTTGCAGCGCATGCGCTGCTCGCTCGGCGAGACATATTGTTATAGAGGAGATTTCAGAAGGGGGCTCGAAGCCCCGCCCATCATTTTCATTGGGTCGCGTCAGCGTTTATGCTAAACGCTGGCTTCCCATTGAAAATGATGCTTTTTGGCCACTGCCCTTTCTCCCGGCCCATCCGGACTGGCTCGTCTGCTTCACGGCTGTTGTGAAGCAATTTCTTATCTCAACATCAGCCGCGTGTTTATTTTTGCATCGCGCTTTCACTGAAAGTGAAAGCGCGATGCAAATATAAACAAGCGGCTGCCTTCCCGCAATGGCGAGCGCTTGTTGTATCTGCCTCTTTCTCGTTTTACCCCGCGCTCTCGTGTAGTTTTCTGTTTTCTGTCTCCCTCTGCACCCCTCTGTCTAACAGCCTCTCGCCCCCTCTTTCTTTCCCCTTCTCTCTGTCATCCGGTCTCTTTAGTGTTCCTGTCTGTATACCTTCTGCCTCTTACACTCCCTGTCTCGATCTTTCTCTCCGTTGTGGTCACTGCCACACCGGCGTCTCCCCTCCCATCCTCCCTAGCTCTGTTTCTCATCTGTTTTCGTTTTGTCGTTTTCTTTCCTTCCCCGTCCCCGGCGCTTTGCCCTCCTGCACTCTTCTCCCGTCCCCGCTTCACTCTCTTCTTGTCAAACCTTTCTCTCCCTTTCCTCCTGCTCGTCGCTTCTTCCCAGTCATGTCTCGCCCCTTCATTCTTCCCTCGCCCTCTCACTCTCCACCCTCTTCCCTCGCTCTATCCCTCTTGCCTCGCTCCTTGCTCTCCTCTCTCCCGTGAGAGGGCAGGTGCAGGTGCAGGGGTGGGAGTCAGGGGCAGTCGTATTTAGCACATTAACCTTTTCCGGGCTGTGCACAGGGGTCCAGACACATTACAAATGGTCAGCTTTAATCATGATGTCAGCTCATTAACCCGCAGAGACCCCTTACTGCAAAACCATTTCAGAGCCAGTCCTTCATTGCCCGGCTCGGCCGCGCCTACAGCCCTGCCCGTCTACACAGACCCGCCGGTCCAAGTAGACCTGCTTGGCCCCAGCCCTGCCTGCCCCGCATGCGTCACAGTCCTGCCTCTGCCTTCAACCCTGTCTATGCCTTCACCTCCACCTGCCCATATAGGCCTGATTGTCCCCAGCCCTGCCTGCCCCGCACGTCCACCCTGCCCTGCCTTCAGCTGTGCCTGTGTCTCCATCCATGCCCGCCCCGCCCCGCCTGTTCCTTCAGCCCTCCCTGTCCACCCAAACCCGCCTGCCCGTAACAATCTAGCACTCCGCCCTGCCTGTCTCACACACTCCCGCCTGGCTCTAGTACTGCTTTCTCCGCCTCTGTTTTCATACCTGCTGTCCACCCAGAGCTGCCTGTCTCCTGCTATGTCTTTCCACCAGTCCTGCCTGTCCACCAAGATCACCTGTTCTCGGTCTTGGCTGTTTAGCGCACCCTGCTGGTTCTCTAGTACTGATTGAACGTCAGACGTCAGTACAGCCCTTCATGCCCCAGGTCTGTGGTTTCCCGCGCTCTGTCTGTCTCCGTGGTACTAGGCGTCCCACGGGCCTGTCCCCCTCCATCACCTGCCCACCTAGGCCTTGCCTGAGTTCATGACCCCCAGCGCTGCCTGTACCACATGCCCCACAGACCTACTTCCCCCAGCTCTGCCTGTCCCCTCTCCCGCGCGGTGGGTCTGCCTGACCTCACCGGGCTCCTCGCCTGTGCGTGGGCATATTTAGGGCAGCCCAAACAGCAGCGTGTTCACGTGCCAACATATGCACACCTGTTTTTGCATTCACACTATTATATGTGCACATAGTGTATGTTCACAAAAATACAAGCCGCATGCAATGTGAGCGACTGCACAAACACACCGGGCAGTAAGTACACCGTCATGGTTTTATGTGCACACCTCCAGGGTGTTAGTGCACACAACAGAATGGGTTGAGATGTACGAAAGTGAAAGCCCAGAGCTGCTGTCTTCCCGAAACATTTCGGATAGTTGCATTAGCGCTATATAAATGCAAACCTTTTTCACCCTTCTATCTCTTCACTATCCTGCTCAATCCAAATAACTGACTAACATATCCACCACTCAAATCACTTTCATATTTCACTATACTAATTCACCACTAATCCTTTATGGGTTCCGGAGTAGCGTGCCACTCGCCGAAAAAAGTGCTTCAACTGCTGTTGTTGCTATGTTTAGCTCACTTAGGGTGAAATAAATATTTATTTTGAAATTAGAAGATATTTTTGGGTAGCAGTAATATGAATTTGTAAGTAAGATGAATGAGTTATCGATCACGTCTACTGAAAGAATATAACATATTGCTTATTTATGCTAGTAAGTGTGATGTTAGTGAACATATTAATTGTTGTTTTTATATGCTTTTTTGCCTGTAGGAGGCAGATGCCACTGATGGTTTTTTGCAATGTTCTAATAAAATTGCTCTACATTTATATTTTGTGTATAAACATGGGTACAAACACATTTGAGCATAAGGGATTTGCTGAACAGTGTAGTTTGTTTTGATTGCTCAGGGTTTTTTTCATGTCGATAGAACTCAAAATCTGGATGACTGACGAAATCAAACTTGTATCCTATGGCATTAAATGCGTAATCCATAGGAAATTTTGAAATTACCGTACATTATTGAAAATGAATCCGTGATGTGTCATCTTTAGTGCTGTGTGTGCAACAATGCTAGCAAAACAAGCAACAGATAGACAGATAGATAGAAAGACAGAAAGACAGATAGACAGATAGATTAGAAGAACGCTATCTTCTGTCCTGTGATTGCATGTTGGTTCACTACATCAGCCCAGACTGCAAAGGGCGCAGAAGCGGTGCTGTGGTTGAAACAATTGACTGTATGCTCCATTTTAACCATCTAAATGGGTCATTGATTTTAATGGGAGATGATTAGATGAGTAGATGAATGTGAATAAAGTGCATACAGGGAATAACACACAAAACATTAAATTAAATTGAACATCATGCTTTGAATTAGTTTAAATACCGCCTGCAGTTTTTTCTCATTTTTTATCAGCATGGCCAAGAGGTCTGTCTTGGGATTTGTTTGGCGCATGGTTTTGTCTCACAAGAACCATAGCTCCTACCTTAGTTTTATTTTGGATGAGGAGGTTTTTTCTGCATTAAATTAATATGATTAAAAAAAATTCATTACTAAAAGCCAGTACCATTTACAATAGAAAACTCACACTAGTACAAATGCAATGCAATAGATTAGACAATAACAAAAAAGTGAGCTATTGCCATTTGGCATTACACCATTTGATTAATGCTTCACAAAAAGATTTTAAAAAATGTTAAGAAATTACAATGCCAACAGCTCAAAATAATGTCAGTGCGAGACCTATTGCATTGTAAATGTTTGTTGCAAATGTCGCCATTTGGAACGGAACACATCTTGAAGCCATGAATCAGATGCATGGAAATTTGGTGTCTTCCATAATCTCAGGGTCTCTGGAAAACCTGATGTATCATGAAGTAATACAGACTGTGCATCCAAATTCCCCAGCGCTCTGGGTCAGATGTGATTCTCTTCCATATTACTGTCCAGCAGCACTCAAGTCTCCCGCATTCCCATAAACTGTGTACAAAGTTGCAGTCCGGTTTTGTGCATCGCCAACACAAGGATTGATTAAATTGTACTGACCTTAATCAAGAGGGGGAAAAGTGCCATGCATACAAAATCCTAACATATGTATATTTTAATCATATCTCAATACTTTATTGTGGTTTAAGAGTAATCTTCCATGAACTCTTGTTAACCTGTGTTCCTGCCAATCTCTCAGCTCTGACATGGGGGTCTAGAAAATTGGTGATTGATATGTTTGTAAAATCACAATACTGCCCCTTGGTAAAGTACAGGAGATGCGTCTTGACGATGTCAGCAGGGCTGTTACACAGTGCATCAACTGATATCTTCAGTATTGGGAAAGGGGGAGGGTAAATTCCAAAATCACATTTGTGAAGGTTTTTAGGAAGCCCTGAGATATCAGGTCATGTCACGTGGCCCATGGGGACATTTTCGTTTTTCACTAACTTAGCATGAGCTTGTTGCAGCTTGCCTGCTACTTTGCACACGTTACTACACGTCTTTATTTTTTGCAATATTTTCAAAGACTGCTTTCACATGAGAACTCACTGTGTTCGCTCTCTGCATGTTCCTGGTATTTTGACTGAACATGTGCAAGGTCGAACAACAATGCCCCCTGTTATTTTGTTCTGGCCAGTCCTTACCCCTTAGACAAAATATATCTATAAGCTGTTGTTTGGACAGCGTACTTGAGTTTTTAGTGGGCTGCACGAATAGTTAACACACACTTGGAGAGGGACCTTTCCAGGGAGACGAGCGCCCATGATGTAGATCTATCATCTATAGGCTAAAGTATGGGGTCTGCTGACAAAGCTCAGACATCTTCTATTCTATAATAATACTTTTTCTTAGCAAGGGGAGGGAGGTTAGGCACTATAGTCCTTTCTCCATTGTCTATTTATGATGACATCGCCCTTCATGATTTATGGACTGACTGCTATGCTGACTATATTTGTATTATGCATTTTCCTGCTTGTTGTGGCACGTATACTGCATGTTAGGGCACGTTAGTTAAAATAAATATTTTAAACTGTTTCTTGTCTCCGTCAGATCTTATTGTGGACGAGTACAAGAGAGTGAGCGAAAAGGTGCGTCTTGTCACCGCGATTCCTGAGAGATCTGGGATTGTTGTGTTCTGGGGTGTCTAATAATTTGACATCTGTGAGTGAGTAGGAGAGCAAATGTGACACTATAGCTAGTCGGTCCTGGGTACGTGGGTACTAAGGTGGTAAGAAGACTCAGTCCCTATACACCAAAGTCCCATTTCCTGCGCATAGTTCTGTATTTGTGCAGAATCCCTGCAACATGGCGCCACCAACGATTGGTCTGGTACTTATTCACGAGACCCCTGAGTAGCGCTTGTGCTTGTCCACAGTTCCCTCTCTCCGGTTTCTAGAGACGTCCGTGGTGGGTGGGGGGCTTAGTCTCCTATATTTGTGTTTTATAGGTTTTTCAAGCTTGAGATTTTAAAGGTTTTGTTTCTCTTTCTGACCCGGTTTTGCGTTGCCGTGTTACTGATTTATCCAGTTTCTTGTTGTTATGGCGGTCGCTATTGCGGCTCCTAACCGTGCTGCGGTCACAGCACATTTGACTCAACATGGAGTACCTAATGCGGGGGCTTCTATTATCTTTTTAGTCGAGGCGGATGCTGCTTACCGCTTCGAGGTTTTCTATTCTTGGGTTACATTTCCAGCTGTGGATGGGAATGATAACTTGTTTAATGAGTATACTGCAGGGCGGCTCTGCCGAATTATCAACCTTATAGGTTACTTGAAGTTCAGTTGACAGCCTGGGAGCATACCATATGGTTTAATGGCGCCTTTCCTCACCCTGTTTCTGTGGTCCGTTTAGGACCGCTATCGGTCGATGGGGCCACGTGGCCTGTATTGGCTGGGTTTACACCACATCCCAATTATCTTAATGTTACACACGCAGAGCTACGTCAGTTACAGACATCGTTGATTCATATACATAGAGCTGTCATACAGTTTGTCACGTAATATTCAAGTGGCTCCGGCTGGAGCCGCTCCTCAACCACACGGACATGGTGGTAGTCTTGTCATTAGTCCCATCATGATTAATTCAGTGATGGGCAAGTGTCCTCAGAATAGGGAAGATTTCCCTTGCTGGGTGCAGAGAAATTTGAGCAACTCGAAGCTGTTTTTCCCCATACTACACCTGTTGAGAAACACAGGATCCTTACAGTGAGTTTACAGAGTGGTATTGTTCCCACTTTAGCTGATTGCACCTCCTGGGGGACGGTGTTTTCTGCAGTGTATACACTGTGCTTTGACACCCCCTCCATGACCGTTCTACCGAGCGTTCTAAAGAAGGTTCGAGATGAACACTGGGCTGGTCCAGCCCGTGAATTGGCAATGAGATTAGTGGGCATGTTCCCTATTGTCTCCGATATGATTCTGGCTAATGTCAAAGGTGAAGCAGTTAGCTTACAAGTACGTCAACGCCTTTCGGCGTGGCAGACGTTGATCGGCAGCTCAGTTACCGATCATTATTGTGGATGTGTATACATCATTAGGTCGCAATAGTTTGGGAGCAAGACCTTATACTCTGGTACAAAATAAACCCCCACAGGACAAGGAGGGTTGTCCAGTCTTTCCTAAAAAGGCATGGAATAAAAATCATCTGCAGCAACAACAGAAACTTAGTTCTCGTGCTGGTTCACCAACACCGGATGCTTCTGAACGTAGATATGATTTGCGTGACCGCTCTAAAAATAAAACACCGAGAGGTTTCCGGTTCCTGATCCTCGTTCCTTTCAGGAATCGTCGGATCAACAGTTGGAGGGGGGGGGGGGGGGGGGACATCAGGATCGCAGAGAAGGCGAGTCCACAGGATCGCAGAGAAGGCGAGTCCACGCAACCAAGACGTGACCCGCAGCGCCAGCTTGACGTAAAAACCAAACAGGAGGGACCACCTCAATATTGTGCCCCATTTCAGAAAAAAAAAAGTTGCTGCTTTAACTGCAAAGTATGCCTCAGACGGTGAGTACCCTGCTCCTCGATTGGAGATGGGCGGGAACACTCCTCGATAGTGCGGCAGAAGTTACCATAGTGCGGGAGGCACTCCACCGGTGTGTGGAGGCGAAAGCAACTGATACGTTCATTACAGTGGAAACAGCAGACACACGAGTTGCACCGCCTGATAGGCTTCATGAGATAGGCCTCCAAATTGAAGGTGATATTAAACGCACAATTAAGGCGGTCTTTTGGGACAACCTTACTTCTTCCTATGATGTTTTGTTGGCGGAGGTTGATTGGCCTCCCCCATTTGTTCTAGCTTCTTCTAAAGGGGAAGATGTTATTCTCCCGAGTTTTTCTAATTATGTCTCGGAGGAGGCTAAACAAGCATACGCAGCGGAGTGGGCGCTAGCACTTGCCCCGGCTGTGTATCGTAATCAGGTGGGGTGGGATATGGAGTCCCCGGCACATGAAATTCTTTTGCGATCAATGCCACAACCCCAACCACAATATCCAATTAAACATGAAGCAAGAGCTTCCGTCAGTGAAATCTTGACCCAATTGGAATATCAGGGTGTAATTGAGCCCTGTGTTTCATCGATGAATAATCCTCTTTTTCTGATATTGAAACCGGACGGTTCATATCGCATAGTTTTGGATTACCGTCATTTGAACAGTCATCTTCATACCTTTGCAGGACAGAACACGCACAGCTCTGCGTTAGTTGATACCATTGTTCGAAAAAAAATATAAACCGACTCTTGATATCTCAAATGGATTTTACAGTCACAACTTGGCTCCTGAGAGCCGTGACCTAACCGCATTTAGCGCCAATCACAAAAGATATACTTGTTTGCCTATGGGGTATAAGAATAGTCCCGGTGCTTTTGCGGCACGCATAGTGTCGGTTTTGCATGAAATTGACCCTGATGCTTTCTCGTACATCGACATGTACTTGACAGATGATGAATTGGTACCGCATCTTGTGCAAGTGGACCGCATTATATATAATGTCTTTTGCAGACTTGGGGTACAAATTCAACTTTGCCAAGTCGCATATTGCCTGTTTGGCAGTTCTTTTCCTGGGTTACGAACTCGCCAATGAAAGTAGGGGGTTGGCCCCCCACTTTCCTGAGAAATGTGCTCAATTGCAACCTCCCTCTACTCTTAAAAAATTACAATCCGGGCTGGGTTTTTTTAATTTCGGGAGGACATACATTCCTGATTATGCCCAGCGTATCAAACCACTTTACTCTTTGATAAAACCTTTTTTTTTCTCCTTCCTGTTGGCTTCCGGAACATACCGCAATTCTTCGGTCTTTGCAGTCTGATCTGCTTGCGACCAACTTCTTGTTAACACGTGACAATTCTACAAATTTAGTCATAAGGATTGTACCAGGCACGTTAGGTTTCACTTACTTGACGTTCAATGAGGGGGGACACGGTCCCCATTGCATATAAATCTCATTTGTACACTGCGGCTGAGATGCGTTTCTCTCCTACAGAAAAATATTTGACGGCTGTCCAGATGGCGATTCTGAAAGGACGCTCTCTGGCTCAGGGTAAACGCATTTTCATGGTCTCGCCGGTACCTGCTTTAGTAGCAGTTACTAAGGCTAGTGTCCCGAACTCTAAAGCTGCATCCATGTTGGATTTAATTGGCTAGTTCTTTGACATCGGCTGATGTCAATTTAATCTTTGACCCGTCTTTGCAGACACATGTGTTTTTACAATATGAACATGTTCACCCACCTCGTGTATCGTTGCTTCCTCTTGATCAGTATGAATGTATAATTTACACTGATGGTTCTGCGCAACCAGCCGTGGGTTCTAAACATGCTAATTCGACGGCATACGCGATTGTGGCGGGAAAAATTGTAGATGGGGATTTTAAATCCTCTTTGGTGCACACACAGTCCCTTGGTGACTGCACGGCTCAATTGGCGGAGCTACGTGCTCTTGAATTTGATTTTCCAGAGTTCCTACACTTATAGTGTGAGATTCGTTTTACTGTGTACAATCCTTCAATGACAACTTATTCTTTTGGAAACAAAATGATTTCCGTGATTCTAAAGGTAGCGCAATCAAGCATAAAACGCTTTGGGTTCGGGTGGCCGCTCTTAAGAAACGTTTGCCACTCACACATGTTATCCATACTTTGGGCCATGAACGTGTGGGAGCACACGCTGTTGGTAACAAACTGGCTGATGAGGCAGATCAAATCTGCAGTTGCCACTTGTTCTGTAGCAGCAGTCACTAGGTCCATGACTAAAATTGATGATGATATCTTAGTGGCTATTGCTGCTACGAAGGAGGGAACAGAGTTTCCCCAAGGTTTTCCTTCACGTTATACATACCACTTGTCAACAGATCAAATTCCATTTGCTACTATTCAGTCTGTTGGGGATCGGCTGATTCCCAACGAGGACCGCAGACTTTCTTTAATCATAGCCGCACATGAAGGCGTTGCTTCTGCACATGCTGGATTGAAAGCGACTGTTTCTCTTCTGCAGCAGCGTTTTTGGTGGTGTGGTTTATATCAACAGGCATGTAAATATGTTCTTTCTTGTGACATTTATCAACAAATTAAGCCTTCTACTGTTGCACGCCCACCACATACTCAGCTTTACATCTCTAATCAGCCGTTTGGCTGTGTTTATCTTGATCGCTGCGGTCCTTTGACTTCTGACACTACATTTAAACACATCTTAGTTGCAGTGGATTCGTGCACTAGGTTCCTTTGGGTTTGGCCTCAACGTAGTGCTGACGCTCGAACTGTCATTAAAGATTTGCTTGTCTTTCAGACCAAGGTCCTGCGGGAGGCGATGAAGTCTCTGGGGGTGCAGGTGCAATATTCCTCTCCATACTGGCCCGAGGGCAATTCAGTTGTGGAGCGGATGAACCGTGACTTCAAGCAATCTTTGACAGCTAGAGTCTTAAATACTGGCAGGGGTTGGCTGACTCATTTGTACGGAGTCCAACATGCACTAAATAATCTCCCTAGAAGATCTCTGGGTGGGCGGACTCCATACGAAATGCATTAAAATGTTTGTGCCATACCTTGGTGGTCTAGACGTTGTGGCGGCTGCTGCAACCTTTGACGTAGATAACCATTGTGCTATGTTACAGTTGCCCTTTTCTGCAGATCCACCGCTGCTGACTCCTGTTTCTGGCTGGCTTCCTAAAGTTGGAGATCTGGTCCGTGAAAAGGTGGAGAACAAAAATGAATTTGGTCCATCCTACCGTGCACTGGTCAGAGTCCTTGGCTTAAAAGGCACCCACACTGTGATCCTGCCTCCTTTACCAGGTTGTAAGGAGAATCGTTACATTTCAATTGAACATGTCAAGTTACAACATATGGCCGATACTGAATAGAATGCCTGAAAGCGTTCCACGTTGAGAACTTCTCTGAATCTGATTAATTCTGTTTCTTCAGTTACTCCCCAGCAATTACAAGGGGAGATGGAAACTTCAATTAATTGATTACAAGTTTTCCCTTCTACATCCACAGCAGCGCGTATGGAGTATGATTCTCCTCCAGTTGAAGTCATAATTGACATTCCTGAGAGTACCATACCTGAAACATCTGATGCAGCACATCCACCGTTGTTTCAACTGGGGTCCAGTGGTTCTTATATGGATCGTAATAGCTTCTCCTCTGGCACATCTTTCTCGTCATCTTCTGTGCAGGAGACCCCTACCCATACCAGTGTCTTCATTGCCTGGTTCAAAAGGACTTACTTGGTCCCACCCTGGACATATATTTGGATGGTGCTTATGAGGATATTCCTCTTCATGTGGATCGGATATGTGACTGTATTTTTCCTGCTCATTAATAGCCATTATTTACCTTAACGCTCTGCTGTGAAATTTGTTGACGGAGTTCTGCCCCTCACACATCATCCCACATAATGAAAAGAGACCAAGCCCTTGTCAATATATCAGCATTTCCTGTTGTTGATGGTATCGTCTGGGATAAAGTTGCCTTCGATATCCATGGCCCAACGGAAATTTTGAACATTCCATACGTCTTCCGCGTTTCCTTGGGAGAAGTGGTCTTGCCCGACATCCATTCTGATAACTGGGATGTTCATGCCGTTCATTCGTTATTCTCGGATTTAAAATACTATGCTGCATTTGACACTGAAGATTTATATTTAAATTCGACAAATTTTGCAGATTTATTTTGTTATCGGCATTATGGCCATCATTTCTTCCACAAGACGAAAACACAGAGACCCTTTTTTAATTATACCCAATGTGAGCATTGCCCAACACTATTACTGGGAAGTTCGAAGACACAACAAAGTAAATTTGTATATTTTTCTGGTTACAATCTATCCGACCCGCAGTCCTATTTTGTATCATGGTCAAAATCAATTACGTTCTGTAATGCAGTTTGCTTGGACATTGCAAACACTTAAAAATTGAAAAGTGCCATGGGATTATTTGAATGCTACTGAACTGTTTTTACCGTTTAATTTGACTGATAAACAGAAATAATGTCCATGAAGGATGCCACATACACATTGTTGCATATTGAACAATTAGAACAGTTACCGTTTTCGGTAGCCGAGACTGATTCAGCTGTGTGGTTGATTCATGGGGTTATTTCACTGCCTATCTCACTTTTTCAGTTCACAGCATGCATGAAACATTACCCGATTGGAAGATATGAGCCCCTCGACAATAATTTTATTCACAAATTGTGGTCTTTACCTTTCGATACAGATGTCAATGTGTGGAAAAGGAAGTTTTCCTTACAGGGGAGGACTGTGATTCCACAGTAGGACATTCCCTAGTCTGTAAACAGGTTAAGCTAAACGGCGCCTGTAACGTTTCGGCCCCTAATCTAGCTTGTTTTTTGAAAGGTACCCCTGTCACAGCTTTTATTTCCGTATTAACTTTGCTTTCTAGCGGTAGTTATCTTATTTTGATTAAACACGATTGCTGTGGCTTGAGAGCTGGCATCCCGTATATAGTAACAGTTTCTCAAAGAGTTGCATGTTGCAGCAGTGTCCTATTTCCACTCCCGCACGGGATTGTAGATAGTTTGCTTTGGCCTTCCATTCTGACTTTGGAAACAGATTTCAATAAACTAAGCAGACTCAACAAGAAGTCGCTCTCACATCGGCTCGAGAGACCTTCGAATTGCAGGTGGCAAGAACCGCAAGTGAGATAAACTCGCTGCTAAACACAAATCTCCCACTCCATTTTGGGGAATTAATACACCAAATATTTAATGCGTCTAATTCGGCGGCCCTTGCTCACTTTTTAATACTTGTGGGATCCGGCCTTGTTTCTTCCTTTCAGACTATTTTTGGAGTAATTCCGGCCTATATTCATTCTATTTTTTCCAGCGCCTTCGAAGGGTTTCTCCTGATGCTCCTGTTGGTTTGCGGCGTGCTGATTCTCCTATTATTGCTTTGCAATAGATGCTCGATCTGTGGAGCTGCCAAACCCGGTCTAGTTGCAACTGTACCGTGATCGTATGTGGCAGCTCTTTGGTTCTATGCCAGTGGAATATTTTGCCTTCGATTACTGGCTGACCTTCCGCTATGCCTACTTCACCTGCGTGCAACCTCTGTTTCACTGTCTCCGGTGCCCTTTTCAATGGGCCATGGATGTCTGCTTGTCCAATACCACACATGCTGCCCTGGATTACGATCTGCTAATAGGTCCACTAAAGGCCCATGACCGGGGATGTGCCAGGGGTATGCGTTTGGTGTGCGATCCTCTGCTCGGACCAATGGCAGACTTTGCTCTTGCACAGCACCTCATTGACCGCAGTTTCATCGAGGTTAACACAAGTTGCCCTGAGATGCTCCTAACGGCTTCTGGATATGAGGAGCATGTGTGTTCGTTCGACCTACTAAACTGGATGGCATGCATTTTTTCTGTGGAAGGAAAGGACAAAGTCCTGGAGTTCATGGCATTCCGCTTTACCCGCAGCATTTTGAAGTTGTAGACTAACTATGAATGGTTAGCATTTTTTGAGCGCCCAATTGGCAAACTTTTGGAATATTATTTTTTGCCCCCGAAATTACACAAATTGGCCTACAGCTAAGACGCTTTGCCTCTGCTTACCTCTGATTTTTGTTTCTTGCATATGGCTAACGCTCTGGCCAAGTGGAGGGTGTCACGTGGCCCGTAGGGACATTGTCTTTTTTCACTAACTTAGCATAAGCTCGTAGCAGCTTGCCTGCTGCTTTGCACACGTTACTACACGTCTTTATTTTTTGCAATATTTTCAAAGACTGCTTTCACATGAGAACTCACTGTGTTCGCTCTCTGCATGTTCCTGGTATTTTGACTGAACATGTGCAAGGTCGAACAACAATGCCCCCTGTTATTTTGTTCTGGCCAGTCCTGGGTCCTTAGACAAAACAGACCTATGCAGCTGTTGTTTGGACAGCGTACTTGGGTTTTTAGTGGGTTGCACGAATGGGTAGCACACACTTGAAGAGGGACCTTTCCAGGAAGACGAGCGCCCATGATGTAGATCTATCATCTATAGGCTAAGGTATGGGGTCTGCTGACAAAGCCCAGAGATCTTCTATTCTATAATACTTCTTCTTAGCAAGGGGAGGGAGGTTAGGCACTGTAGTCCTTTGTCCATTATCTTTTTATGATGACATCTCCCTTCATGATTTATGGACTAACTGCCATGCTGACTATTTGTATTATGCATTTTCCTGCTTATTGTGGCATGCATACTGCATTTTAGGGCACATTAGTTAAAATAAATATTTTAAACTGTTTCGTGTCTCCGTCAGCTCTTATTGTGGACGAGTACAAGAGAGTGAGTGAAAAGGTGTCTCTTGTCACCATGATTCCTGAGAGATCTGGGAGTGTTGTGTTCTGGGGTGTCTAATCATTTGTTCCTTTGTGAGTGAGTAGGAGAGCAAGTGTGACACTATTGCTAGTCTGTCCTGGGTTCGTGGGTACTAAGGTGGTAGGAAGACTCAGACCCTTAACACCAAGGTCCCATTTCCTGCGCTTAGTTCTGTATTTGTGCAGAATCCCTGCAACAATCAGTCTTGAGGATGCCCCGTCTCTCCAGGTTCTCAGTGACTTCATGGAGCTGTCAGTATTGATCTCTCCAGTGTCCCATATCTGAAAGAGATATCTAGCAGCAGATTTTCTTACTTTAGATTCTTCACCAGGCGTGAGACAGGATCCGGAATTTTTTTCCCATAGCACGTCCGCATGTTGGTAGAGGGCGCCGCACGACTCCTTATCGACATCATCCACCGGATGTGACGATGACGGAGTCCATATAACTCCCTCGCTGACGACAGTTTCTTCTTTTCCGTGCTTACAACATGGATCCGGAGCAGTTAGGGGGGTGTTTTTGGCCCATTTCGTCAAGGAAAATGTTTGCTTTTTGCTATGTCTTTAGGTTTTAAACTCTGTGGATCTTGTGACATACAGATGTCGATCAAAGATCCTTATACAATCTGTTTATGGTGCCTTGGAGAATACCATGACTCCAAGTAGTGCGGTTCCTGTTGACATCTTCGGCCAAAGGCGTTGAGTAAAACTTTTAGCGGTGCGACTATCTGAGGCACTGTGTCGTCATCAGTCTTCGTCTAAGTCCAGAGAGCGGTCAAGGAGCTGTTCGGGTGAGGGGCCTTCTCCGTCAATGTAAAAGAAGGCTCCGAAGCACCAACGGTCAAAATGTAAGTTAGTTTCTGACGCTGTCTGCCAACTTTCAGTTGCGGAGCTTTCACAGGAATCCACCCAGCGCCTCCCTAAATGACCTGGAGCCGGGGCCATTCTAGCCAAAATGTGGGAATTTTAAATTTCCCTGCATGAGGTCTGTGGGCCCCACTCTGGTGCGTCTTTGAGTCTCAAGGAGGGGAGAGGTGCCCTGACTGCATTCTTGCTGGCGGGTTCGCCCTTGTTGACAGTTGGGCCCTCTGAATCCGTTATCCAATTCGAGGCGGCACCGGTGCACAGACCTTCGAGGTTCACAGCGATGGGGTCGGGGCAGCCAATGACATCGGTGGCGTCTGTCGACGCCGTATCCCTTACTCTTTCTTACGTTGGTACGAGGTCACAACTGCGTCGGATGTGGCGCTGATGGAGCCGTCTGTTTTTGGAAACGCTCCATCTGCCCTTATGCAACCTGTTTCTGCTTCTCCTACGGGAATGCACAGTTTTGCAGATGAAGGTGAGAATATAGGGTGTCAAAACCCTTTGGGCAATGCTGTCCAGCCTCCTTTGGAGGAAAATTGGCTGACTGAGCTGGGTGAGGCTTGTGAACTTGAGTCCACCCCACCCCCCAGTTTCAGATTTACGTTCTCCACCTGGTATGTCAACGGAGGTGAGTTCCTCTTAAGCAGCGGTATTGAGGAGGGCAGCTGTAGTTTTAAGTTGCCAGCTTCCCTCAGTAGAATTGTCCACAGACTCTTTGGTGGATGTTCTTCACCAAGGTGAGTCTCTCTATGACCTTTAGTTTGGGGCTTGGGCGAAACCAGTATCGAGAGTTCCAGTTGATCAGGCTATAGCCCATAGCCATCGACCTGCCCCTGGGCACCCAGTTTGTCTTGTGCGACGTCCCATCACAAAAGGACTGGTAGTACATGCTGCTACGGCTTCGCTGGACCCTAGTGTCCTTCCCTTGGTTCTACCAAATAAAGAATCCAGATGGCTAGAGCATTGTGAGAGCAATATATTCTCTTCCGTTAGTTTAGCATTGAGGTCGTTAAACATGGCATTTGTTTTGGGCAGATTTTCTCATGCTTTATGGAACTTTGTGGTTAATCAGCTGCCTTCTCTTTCAGAGGAAACCAGGAGTGAACTCCCTCAGGTGGTACAAGATGGTCAGGAAGTGTTGAAATTCACCATAAAATGTGCCATGGACACCACTGATTCTGTGGGAAGAGCTTAGGCTCAGTCAGTTGCGCTGCGCAGACATGCATGGCTGCGTTAGTCTGGGTTTTCAGAGCCTGTACAGGATAGCCTGAAAGATATGCCATGTGATGGTGTACATTTATTTGGTGAGCATGCTGATTTGGCATTATGGCGATTCATAGCTAGTTGGTGTGACAAAGCCATCTAGACAGGTCTTTGAATGTTTTGGTGGATTCTTTCTTTCTGACTTGTGCGGAAAGAAGTGTTTAGACATGACTGGGTTGCAATATGTATTTTATCTGGTGACAACCAGTGTTGTGTTTCTACTTAAGGCAGAGGTTTATGGTTGTCTAGATAACCTGGAGGTTCTTTACGCCTTTTTTCATGTCCTTAGTTCTGGTCATTTAGGATTATAGGAGAATGATGGGCGGCAGAATAATTTTTAGTGAAGCTATATTCTTTAAAGTATATTCCATGACCTATTCATGCACTATTGGTCAGTCGTATGTATCATGCCTTAAAATAGTAGGTTGGAAAAGCTTATTTCCGAGGGATGAGTCCAACTGAGATACAGTTGTGTAAATTACAAAGGTAAGTTAGTGCCATGAGCCCATTGGTGTTGAGTGGTAAAGGACAGTAGATGTACAAGGTTATTCAGACTGATGCCTTTTAAAATGGTTAGTATCAATTCCTACATTTTCGTTTTTGTTTCAGGTAAAACTTATGTTTCAAACAGTTCAAAACGTCAGGAATAAATATCTAGAACAGAAGAGATAAAATAATATTGCATTTCATTAACCACGGATATAGGAAAAAGAGCAGCGTTATTCTTAATAGTCTAATGCAAATTTGGTGTTGTCTCGGGGCGGCCCCGGCGTGCAACCTTCGCGCACAACTTAGATGCGGTCTGATTAAGGGTTGAGATTCATTGTGGTGCATACGTTACTGCTGCTATTTAGGTCACGTGTAATACACTGACTGGGTCACTTTCCCCGACATTAATTGGGTAAGAACTATTATAAACATTGCACTAGTTTGTTTGTAGGTATGTTGTGGTGTGCAACATGAGGCTAATCCCTAGCGTATATCATGCGCATCATTTTGAATGTAAAGTTCAAAATCTGAAAGAAACACGTAGTGATAGATTCCTTACCTTAGAATATCTCCAGGCGTCAGTCTGGATCCGGAACGTTTTCGTCAGCAGTATCCCTGCGCGTCGGAAGGTGGAGTCGTGCGGCTCCGCGTCCGTCGTAGGCGTCGTGATCGCCGGGATGTCGTCGCGGCAGCTACTTAGACGCCGCCCTCGCGCGCTGATGTCAGTTCTTTCTTTTTCCGCGCCAGCAAGCGCAGATCCGGAGAGAGCGGTACCCCCAGTCTTTTTTGACTGAGTTTTTTGAGATTTTTGTCTCACCTTTTTGAGTCGATACGACTCCTGGTGCAGTTAGGGATGCCCGGGTTTAAGTCTTGCGAGGACTGTCATCGAATGATGTCGGTGACGGACCCACACCGCGTGTGTCTCTTCTGCCCGGGGCGCGACCACGACCCCAAGTCGTGCCCCGACTGCCGGTCCATGGCACCGAAGTCTTTGCGGGAGCGGTCCCGAAAGCTGCTTGAAGCCCGGCAGTCGGCTCCGCGCTGTGAAAGGTCCCGGTCCAGAGGGAGGTCGAGGGACCGGTCGCAGAGCCACCACCATCGGAAGTCGTCTGAATCGAAGTCTTCGCACTCGGGGTCAGGTAAGGCGAAGCGCCAAAAGAAGTCGAAGAAACGTCATCGTTCCCCGACTTCCCCTTGCCAGTCGCGCGACTTGGCTGAGGGTGCGGGTGGTGCCACCCCCGCGGCGCCTACGCAGTCGCCGGTGACCTACCCGCCCTTCCCGGGTTCATCGGCGAATCCGGCCCAGGTGCAGGAATTCCTGTCCTCTATGGCTCGCCTAGTTGGGCCGTCGGCCCCCTCCGGTGCGCCTTCGGGCCCCGCGGGCCCGACTGGGAGTCCTCGCCCTTTGACGCCGGCGGCTCCGGCCACGGCGTCGGCTCCGGCCTCGGCACCGCAGGACTCCCGTGAATCCAGTCGTGGATCCCGGTCGACCCCGGTTAACCTCGTGACACCTCCACCGACGTCGACCCCACCGGCACCACGTTTCGCGTCGCCGGGCACGCCGGACGACGTCGTCCCCGGTTTCAGCCCCGAAGTGGAGACGGTACCGGAACGGTGTCCCCCGACGCCGATTCCGACGCCGTTTGGGAATCTGTTTCCCTATCTCCATCCTCCTCCTTTTAGGACTGTACAACAGCATGAGGAGGAAGGGGAGGACTGGGAGGGGTCTGAGGACCCTCTCGCTGCTCAATGCGAGTATGACCCGGACTGGGCAGAGGAGTTGGGTGATGCCAGTGGTCTGGACACCTCTCCAGACCTTGGCATGCTGTCTCCTCCTACCATGGCTACGGAGGAGGGTGCTTCTTTTTCTGTGGTGTTGCGTAGGGCAGCCGGGGCTCTCCACCTCGAGCTACCTACTGTGGCTGTCAGGACTAACCTCCTGACGGAAGTGCTTCAGCCAGCAGTTACCTCTGCGGAACCACTGCTGCCCTTTAATAACGCACGTTCGGACGTTCTTTTGGGCTCTTGGTCCAGGCCCAACACAGGGGCTCCTGTGGACAGGAACGTGGCCCGACGCCATCGCCCGGCCCCGGGCGACCCCATCTTCCTCTCCCAACACCCCACCCCTGAGAGCTTGGTTGTCCAAGCCTCCGCTTCCCCAAGCGCATTCCCTACCGCACCCCTGTACAGGGAATCCAAGAGGCTGGAACAATTTGGGAAGAAGGTTTTTTCTTCCGCCAGTCTAGGGCTGCGGTCGGTGAACACCGCATGCCTCTTGGGCCGTTATTCTCACTCTCTGTGGGATACGGTGGCGCAGGTGCTGCCTCAGTGTCCGGAGGAGGCTCGGACACTACTCTCCCAGTCTATTGCTGAGGGGAGAGATGCAGCCAAGTTCACGATCCGTTGTGGCCTTGACACCGCCGACTCGCTGGGCAGGGCGATTTCCACGACAGTGGCGCTCCGCCGCCACGCCTGGCTGAGAACAACTGGCTTCTCGGGGGATGTCCAAAACACTTTGATGGACATGCCCTTTGATGGCATTCGCCTCTTTGGCAACAAGGCAAACAGTGCTTTGGAGAGATTTAAGGACTCACGGGCTACGGCCAAGTCCTTGGGCCTTTCGGCCACACGGCCCCCTCAGCCTTCTGCCTTTCGCTCCTTTCGTGCTCGCGGAAGGGGTAACCCACCACGTTCGCAACAGAGCCACAGGCCGGCGCAACAGTCCACGCGCGGCCGCGGACGTGGGAACCGCCGCAGCGGTTTAGAGGGTCAGCGGGCGGGTCAGTCCACCACCACCCCAGCCACCACTGCCTCCAAACCTTCCTAGTCCGACCTTTCAGGCCCACCAAACGCCAGTGGGTGGAAGGCTTCGCCATCACCTCCCCTACTGGCGCACCATCACGTCGGACAGGTGGGTTTTACAGATAGTCCGAAGGGGCTACTCCCTCCCCTTCGAGACTACCCCTCCAGCCATGCCACCTCAATACCACCGCATGTCGGGGGATCGCTTGGCACTTCTCCAGCAGGAAGTTGTGGCCCTCTTGGCCAAGGGGGCCATAGAGCGCGTTCCAACGCCAGAAGTAGGTCGTGGTTGTTATTCACACTACTTTCTGATTTCAAAGAAGGACAAGGGCCTGCGTCCTATCTTGGATCTTCGGAACGTCAATCTCTTCCTCCGAAAGGAGAAGTTCAAGATGCTCACACTTGCTCAGGTCTTGTCTGCCCTGGACCCACAAGACTGGATGGTAGCGTTGGACTTGCAGGACGCTTACTTTCATATCCCCGTCCTGGCGGGCCCACAGGCGTTACCTGCGGTTCACGGTAGGCCACGAGCATTTTTCAGTTCACCGTGCTTCCTTTCGGCCTTACCAGCGCCCCTCGGGTGTTCACGAAAGTGATGGCGGTGGTCGCAGCTCATCTGCGCAGATCAGGGGTTTCAGTCTTCCCCTATCTCGACGACTGGTTGTTGAAGGCGGGCTCGCCCCAGGCAGTCGTCTCCCACCTCCAGACTACGGCCGACCTCCTGCATTTGCTGGGGTTCTCCATCAACGTGCCGAAGTCGCACCTGATTCCCTCTCAGAAGCTCCTCTTCATCGGAGCAGTTCTGGACACAGCGCAGTTTCGGGTCTATCCTCCCGAACAGCGAGTCCGGGATATTCGGGCTATGATTCCAATCTTTCAGCCCTTGTCCTGGGTTTCGGTCAGGATGACCTTGAGGCTGCTGGGCCTCATGGCCTCCTGCATCCTGCTGATCAATCATGCCAGATGGCATATGCGGGCTCTGCAGTGGGACCTGAAGTTCCAGTGGGCGCAGCATCAGGGGAATCTGTCCGATTACGTCCAGATCTCGGAGGGCACTGCAAGATAGTTGCAGTGGTGGCTCACGAACCAGCATTGGGTCAGCGGCAGATCCCTCTCCCTTCCCCAACCGGAGCACACAGTGGTGACTGGCGCGTCCCTCCTGGGATGGGGCGGCCACATGGGAGAGGCGGAGATCAGAGGCCTCTGGTCTCCGGCGGAGTCCAAGCTCCATATCAACATTCTGGAGCTCCGGGCGATCCTACTTGCACTCAAAGCATTCCTTCCCTCTGTCAAGGGGAGAGTAGTGCAGGTGTTCACAGACAACACCACCGCCCTGTGGTACTGCAACAAACAGGGCGGGTGGGGTTGTGGACCCTATGTCAGGAGGCTCTGCGCCTCTGGACATGGCTGGAACATCAGGGCATTTCCCTGGTGGTTCAATACCTGGCAGGTTCACTGAACGCCAGGGCGGACGAACTCAGCCGCAGGTGCATGATGGATCACGAATGGCATCTTCACTCGGACGTGGCGCAAGGTCCCTTTCAACAGTGGGGAGAGCCTTGGTTAGATCTATTCGCCACCGAAGAGAACGCGCAATGTCAGCAGTTCTGCGCGTTGGAATTTCCAAGGCGGCACTCGCTTGGCGACGCTTTTCGTCGCGAGTGGAGTTGCGGTCTATTGTACGCCTTTCTGCCTATACCCCTTCTACCCAGAGTGCTGAAGAAGATCAGACGCGACCGGGCCCAAGTCATTCTTGTGGCTCCGGACTGGGCTCGAAGAGTTTGGTATCCCGAGCTACTCAGTATGAGCGTGGATCCCCCGATCCAACTGCCTCTTCGGGAGGATCTTCTGTCGCAGCAGCAGGGGACGGTCCTCCACCCGAACCTGTCCTGCCTCCACCTCCTTGCGTGGAGATTGAGCGGCGACAGTTGATTCCATTTCACTTGCCTCCCGAAGTCTGTGATGTAATTCTGGCAGCCAGGCGTCCCTCCACTAAATCGGTATACGCCTGCAGGTGGAACAAATTTGTGGCATGGTGCACAACAAAGGCTGTGGATCCCCTTTCTGCCCCTCTTTCTGAGGTCCTACTGTTCCTTCTCTCTTTAGCCCAGCAGGGCTCTGCTCTGGGCACTATCAAGGGCTACCTTTCTGCAATTTCAGCCTTTCTCAGGCTACCTGATCAGCCCTCTCTTTTCAAGTCCCCTGTTGTAAATAGATTTCTCAAAGGCATTACTCACCTTTTCCCTCCTATTCCGTTTGTGATGCCACAGTGGGACTTGAATCTAGTTCTTACTTATTTGATGTGCGCTCCCTTTGAGCCGCTTCACAACTGTCCTCTTCGTTTATTAACCCTGAAGACTGCTTTCCTGGTTGCCATCACCTCCGCTAGGCGCGTGAGTGAGCTCCAGGCTCTTTCATGTAAACCTCCTTTTCTGTCCATCCGGACAAGGTTGTGCTACGCACACGTCCATCCTTTTTGCCAAAGGTTGTTACTGCCTTCCTTATCGGGCAAACTATCACCTTGCCCACTTTCTTTCCGCCTCCGCACCCTTCCAGAGGAGGAGAGGCTCCACCGTCTGGACCCAAAACGTGCGATCTCATTTTACCTCAACCGCACACAACAGTTCCGGGTGGATGACAAGCTCTTTCTTGGCTACGTAGGCGCCAAGAAAGGCCGGGCTGTACACAAGAGGACTATCTCCCGCTGGGTTGTCTTGTGTATAAAAGCCTGCTATTCTCTAGCTAAAAAGGAGCCTCCGGTGGGGCTGCGCGCCCATTCTACCAGGGCAACAGCAGCTACTACTGCATTGGGACGTGGTGTCCCCCTGCAAGACATCTGTCAGGCAGCCACGTGGGCCTCGCTGCACACTTTTACTAAGCATTATTGCCTTGACAACCAAGTCCGGAGAGACTGCTTCTTTGGCCGTTCTGTTCTCCGTGACTTTCTGGTGTGATCTTGGTTCGCAGACCAACCACCGGGGTTGGTATTGCTGGGGTATCTATTCTAAGGTAAGGAATCTATCACTACGTGTTTCTTTCAGATGAACAAGTTACTTACCTTCGGTAACAATATATCTGTAAGAAACATTAGTAGTGATAGATCCCTTACCGCCCCACCCATCCTCCCCGTTCTGCAAACTGCTTTCTAGGGTTAAGGTCATCCCTTTCAGGGCCCTAGTTTCAATGCACCAGTGGTCAGTATCTTGCATGGCTCTGCGTTCCTGGCACGGAAAGTCGTGTACAGAACTGACGTCAGTGCGCGAAGGCGGCGTCTAAGTATGCCGCGACGTCATCCCGGCGATCACGACGCCTATGACGGACGCGGAGCTGCATGACGCCACCTTCCGACGCGCAGGGGTACTGCTGACAAACTTTCCGGATCCAGACTGACGCCTGGGGATATTCTAAGGTAAGGAATCTATCACTACTAATGTTTCTTACAGATATATCGTTACCGAAGGTAAGTAACTTGTTCTTTTATATCGTCCTTATTCTATATGTAGACTAAGCGTGTGGAATATTACCATTACGTATCAACGAATACGTGCTTATTGTCTGCCTAATGTGGGAGTGCAGGCGCTTAGAATGGCTGTATTGCAAGGCACTCCAAATTATAATAATAACCAAACGCTACAGAGTCAGGTTGCAAGTTATGATCGAAAACCAAAAGCTGTAAAGCTCCGGGGATAGTATGACTTTGATATCTGATTCTAAAGTCAGGAATCTGCTTCTAAATGTTTTTTTACAGATGAACAAGTTACTTACCTTCGGTAACGCATTATCTGTTAAAGACCAGTTCTGGCTGTAAATTCCTTAACAATCCTCCCCGCTCTGCGAACTGAGTCATCTTTGGTCTCACACAGTTCATTGTGGCATTCACATCCTAAAAAATCAGTGTTTATCGGACACAAGCATGTCTTTTATTTTAGCACACTGTTTCAATAGGCAGTTTCTATATGTGGCTCCACGTTTTGAGCAAGTAAAGTTGTCACAGAAGAAACTGACATCAATGAGGGAGTTATATGGACCCAGTCGACGTCACATCCGTTGGATGACGTTGATACGAAGTCGTGCAGTGCCCTCTACCGTCGCATGGACGTGATGAGGGGCGACGCATGGACGTGATAAGGGGAAAATATTTCTGGATCTAGTCTCGCGCCTGGGGAAGATTCTAAAATAAGGAATCTGCGGCTAGATCCTGTCTCTACCAACATGGACCCTACAGTGGGTGCGTATTCTTTTGTAAGCTTGGTGCCAGGCATGTGCTAAGGAATGCAAAAGACAAAAAAGCACACAGCAGCTGACCAAGGTCGAGCACTTAAATTCCACCAGTTTCATATATCCCACAGCTGCTGGGGGATGTCAGTCATTAGAGAAAGTCCACAAGAAAGGAAGGTGCACTCTGAAGTCGGTCAGGAGACATACGTTGTCCAAAATATCTTCTTTTTATTAACGTAGTTTGTTTTAAAATCGGCACACAGCCAACGCGTTTCGTTCCCTAGTGCCACGGGAACTTCGTCAGGGCTGGCTCAAAAATCAAACGAATGGATATGACCGGAATTGTCCCAAAAGTCCATTGGTGTATGGTGTCACCTATTTAGATCGTCCAATACAGTCAGTCCAAATATCTCTCGAGCATAGTCAGCTCTTCCGAAAAATATATATATTGGATGTAAAGTAGCACAAAGATAAAAACAGCCACTCCCCTTGGTTCTAAGAGGACACGTGTGGAAAATACCAGACAGCACTATCTTAGATCAAATCAAATGAACGTCCACAGTATTAGGCCACAGAGACACAGTAGTTCTCAATAATGGATCAAGCAGCTTAGAGCGAATGAAATGGGCATCCAAAGTATCAAGCCCTAGGGCACACAGTAGTCCTCAAATTTGGAACAAACAGCTCTGTGATAGCACACAAGTCCTATACGGCATAGTAACCGGCAGCAGCGTGGCACCTAGGGCTTGATACTTTGGATGCCCATTTGATTCGCTCTAAGCTGCTTGATCCATTATTGAGGACTACTGTGTCTCTGTGGCCTAATACTGTGGATGTTCATTTGATTTGATCTAAGATATTGCTGACGATCTAAATAGGTGACACCATACACCAATGGACTTTTGGGACAATTCCGGTCATATCCATTCGTTTGATTTTTGAGCAAGCCCTGACGAAGTTCCCGTGGCACTAGGGAATGAAACGCGTTGGCTGTGTGCCGGTTTTAAAACAAACTACGTTAATAAAAAGAAGATATTTTGGACAACGTATGTCTCCTGACTGACTTCAATCAGAGTGCACCTTCCTTTCTTGTGGACATGTGCTAAGGAATGAATAATAGGATTTGCATTGGTGCCCAACAATGTCCTTGACTGGTAATCACTGCAATTTTCTTCTAATCTGATGCCTCAAACCTCTCGATGAACAAAAGATTCATGTCGCCAGGTCCCCCCTTTACTCCTTTCTCAAGGTTGTGTTGGCCAAAAATATTGTATCACAAATTAATCTACCCCAAGGCTCATTTCCATTGTTTGTTCTTTATCCCACTTACCAACTTTCCTGGTGATGGGGTCTCCCACAGTTTTGCATTCTTTGGGCACAATGGTATTCTGGCACGTCTCTTTTGAAGTAGGGTAGGCTATGACGCCCTGCGTTTAGTGAGAATCCGTGGCTGAGGAACGGGGCTGGCCACCTTACGTCTGTCTCTGCATGAATTCCACTGTCTGGGTGAGGCACTCTGCCTCTGGCTTAGCTTAACAGATCGATGTCTCAGGAAATCATTAACCGCTCCGCTTACTGCCTTTGAAAGCAGTCGCATCGTCTGTTGATGTTCTCAGTGGTACCAATTAGTACCGAATTATTGTAATGTGTTCTTTTTGTTCATACTGTCATAGCATGATGAGATTTTGCAAGTAAGAGACCAATCATCCTCTGTAGATTTTTTTGTAGAAATTAAGAAATGTATATGGATGCATGGATATATTGTTCCCTTTCGGAGGAACTCTATTGACAATCACGAGCACAGATTTGTCCCACCCATATTTCCGATCCTGGTGTAATCTTTCAAAATATGTGCTATCCTATAGCAAAGTCAATTTTTTAGAAGAAAAAAGTACTTTTTGTTACAACATATCTCTGTGATGGCCAAATTCTAACAAATTACTAGATTGGGAAAATAACAAGAACTTTTTTCTTTTTGTTTTTCTTTTTAAGAAAAGTGAAAAAAAGCCAGATAGGCTGCAGGAGTCCACATAGGCTAAATAATCGAAGGTGACCTATTCAATCAATTTCCCAACATGCCCTTCTGTTGCAACCGCTCCATATTTTTTTTTTTTTTTTTTTTTAAGTGGAGTCTTTGCATCCTTATCAGTATCTGTTTTGTTCCACAGATTAAGAGGGAGGGTTGCCTATGATTTTAGTAGAGTCCCCTGAAGTAGAACTACAGATAAATAACATTTTCTTCTCCTTCAGTTGATCTGTATTGATATTCATCAGAACTGAATAGAGTAGCGTCCAACTCCTAGAATATAAATCAAAACAATAGTGTCTTGTGAAAATGTGATTTCAAAAAGACAGCCAGCAGTGGTGTTTCTGGACGTCACCGGTCAAATATCCCAATCTTATAGTTTTCTAATGCCTACTCTTGGAGCTCTAGTGAAAATGTGAACTGATCTGCAGGTGGTTGCTTTACCAATCTGTCTGTGCTAAGGGAATGTTCCTCAGGAGGCAGTGCAGTGGTAGTCATCTGCTGTGAATCATTGTATTGGGAAGCACAGGGGTAGGGCTCTCTCCCCAGATGGAAACATTGGGTCATGCACAGTGCAGATACAATTTTCTTTTTATGCTATTTTAGTTTCCTTTTTATATACAGTTAACCATTAAGTTCTAAGTGAAGTTTTCCCTTTTTTGATGTGATGCATTCTGTTTGATATTCCTAGTATGCTTACTGTTAAAAAACAAAAGTGCCAGACTCAGGGGGGTCGCAACGTATAGATGGATTATGATCGCTGCAACCTGGAAACAATAACTCTTGAAACAGGCTGCAGAGCGTGTGCAGGTTTATCTGGATTAATGTTGCAGGGATAATTATAAGATTGCTAATGATTTTGATATGGATTGAATGTGTACCGGTTCAAGACAGGCAGATCACTCACAATCAACCTTTAAGTCTAAAATGTGCTTTCTTTGCATGTATACAAAATGTGCACATTTTTGAGGTCTCGCCTCATAATCCATCATGCCACTAGATTAGAGCGGTCTTCTGTGAAGTGGTTCAGTGAGCTGTGGCATTTTGACTGTTAGCTACCCTTCAAAAAATGCTTCCATAAGCTTGACAACCTAATTCTTGGTAACTGTTTATTTTTAGCCTGGAGGTTTTCACAATTGAAGGTATATGGAAAGGGAACATAATTCTACAATTTTATTAAACCAAATATTTTCTCAAACACTTTTCTCAGTTTACAGGTATAGCAGCACACAATCTTATCTGTAAAGGACATTTTGCAAAAGCTAAATCGCCTACTGTTGGTATTGCAGTTTTTTCCCATGGATCATTCTGAACACCTGAAAGTGCACTCTGATCTCAAGGCACCTGGCTGTGTACTTCCAAATCGAAAGAAAGTAGTCCGGATCTTGTTTCTCCTTGTCTGCTCATATAATTCATTGTTGTTGTATTGGTCATCTGCCCAAGTAAACCATTGGTCTTTATTTCTAGAAGAAACAACTTGACTGCCAGATAGGCTGCAGTGAACTCCAGTTGATTGATGTGGTTTTGCATCTCTTTTTACGATAGTTTCCACTGTAGATGGTGGATTATCCTTCTGGCCTCAGCAGCCCTTGAGATACATCTGTTGTGATTATCTGAATAAGACTGTCTTGCTGGAACAAAACCTTTTTCTGGCGATTCTCTGACTTGCGCCACCACAAGAAAGATTAATTTGCAGAAGGAATTGGAATCAGCATGCATTCCCAAATGTCGCAGAATTGGCACCAATGACTGCTGAAATCTCTTCATGTAGCTACAAGCTTGAATCACTATGAAGCTGCAGGGAACCATGAACCCCAGTAATGAGATTTAGCAAGCCAAAAGCCTGCAATGTCCTCGGAAGAGTTTGACATTTCAGGGGGTTCACTAGCAAGGTACCAAATGCACACCTAACTCTTTGCCAGACGCTCCCTTTCATCTGAGCTATTCCCGACAAGAAGCTATTTTTACCCAGAGTGGAGAGTTCAGGACCTTTAGGCTATATTACTGATGTTTCAGCCTGTGTCTTGGATCTGTGAGGATGACCTTGAAGCTTCTGGGGCTGGTGGCCTTTTGCATCCTGTTGGTCAAGCATGCCAGGTGACCTATGCGTGTTCTGCAGTGGGATCTGATCTGCGGTGTGCACTGCATCTGGGGGATCTCTGTCCAGATTTCAGAGGAACCTGCAAAAGACTTGCCGTGGGAGCCGTTGGATCATCAGTGGCAGACCCCTTCTCCCTTTCCCATCCAGAGATCACAGTGGTGACCGAGGCATCACGTTCCTGTCAGTGGCAGGGCTCCATTGCAGTCTTCTGTAGTCACAAGCCATTCACTTTACTTTAAAAGTGTTCCTGTCATCCAGAAAAGGGAGTTTGATGCAGGTACTCACAGACAACATCACGGCCATGTGGTGCTGCAACAAGCAGAACAGGATGGTGTTGTGGACCTTGTGACAGGAGGCGCTAGGACTCCTGAAACTAGTTGTAGTACCATGAAATGTCCTGGTGGCGTACCACCTGGTGGGATCTTTAAACGCCAGCGCTGACTGGTTCAGCTGCCAGCCCCTCACTGATCATGAGTGGCAGCTACACCTGGAGGCGCATGGTCTCGTTCACAAATGGGCAAAAACTTGCCTTGATATTTTTACCAGCGCAGAGAACGTGCAATGTCAGCATTTTTGCATGTTGGCTTTCCCAAGACAGCTCTCTCTGACGCAGTCCACCTGGAGTGACACTCAGAGCCTCCTTATGTCTTTTCACTGCTACCTCTCTTGCCCGGAGAGCTGAAGATCAGGAACGATTGAGCCCAATCCGTCCTAGACTGGACAAGGAAAGTGTGGTACCCGGAATCCTGGACATGAGCATCTGTCCTCTCTGATCAGGCTGCCTCTTTGAGAAAGCATTCTGTCGCTGCAGCAGGGCAGGTTCCTGCACTTGTGTCTACACAATCTTCATTCCATAATTGGAGATTGAGTAGCGGCAGATGATCTAATTCGACCATCCTTCCAAAGTAGTTGATGTCATTTTGGCAGCAAGGCGTCCCTCCACGATATCAGTATAAGCCTGCCATCGAGACAAGTTTGTGGCTTGGTGCGGTACTAGGCAGATTAACCCACCTCAAGCCAAACTATCTGAAGTGTTGCATTCTGTTTTCTCTAGCCCAACAAAGACTTGCGTTGAACTTTTCAGTCACCTGTGATGCGTTTTTCAAAGGATTGCAGTTTATGTTCCCACCCGCACCCTTCATTATGCCTGTTAGAAGGTGGTTCGGACCATCTGAGCCGCCCGGATTTTTCGCTTTTTGAACACATATTTGTTGAGCTTTTACTGTGGGAGTGCCTCTTAAGTTGGGACTCACCCACAGTGAACTCATGATGAAAGGGACTACATGGGTATTTTACCGGTGTCCCTCTGGCGCGAGTAGGCCGCAGCCAGAGTAAAGGGCACTGGGCTGGTTACATGCAGACACGTGTGTACATGCGTGTGCACAAGTGTAAGGGCTGCGCAGGGAAGATTCCTAGCGTGTGCAGCCCAGGAGCAGCTACAAGTTGAATGGTGTGGCAGGACTTATGCAGAACTGGGTGGTGACATGGAATAGGCTTTCTACAATGGGAAGAAACATTTGAGGGAAAGTCAGTGTGCTTTACTGTTTTTATTCCATTATTCTCCTCTGAAGATGGGGATGGGGAGCACATGGGCTAGTTTTACTTTCCTAGGGCCTACAAATTCCAGACACACACTTAAGTCAACTGTAACTTATGTGAAAAGAGGTATTCTGCAGAGTCCAAAGTCATAGTTGTACTGCTTTTGGGTCATCCAGAAATGTCATATTTCTCTGAGTCAGCTCCTAACCAGGGCCTGGCTGGGGCTGACCCTGCCAGGCTGAATTAATGACCTTCCTTCCCAAACTGTAGCATCAGAGGCCCAGCCCTGCACAACAAGCATTCCAAGGGCGAAGGCCTCCACTCCAAGAAGAGAAGATGGGTGGAGCTACAGGTTCATCCATCAGCAGCTGACACCTGGTGCCAGGCACCAAGCTGCTCTGGAGAGAAGGCAGCGAGGGGGGAAGGGGCTCTCAGAGACCATGTGGCATGAGAACCCTGGACGACGACATTTTGAACAAACCCAGAGGCCTGGGCAGGAAGGAGGGAGCAAGGGCAGAGAGGTGATGTGTCGCTGTGTGATAGGGCAAACAGAGACTTCCTGCCAGCCCCCTCCCCATTCTTTAAAAAGACTCTGCACAGGAAGAGGAGCTCTCTCTGGGGTGTGGTCTGCTGAGGACAACTGGTGCTGGAGCCTGGCACCATGGGCAGCTGGAAGGAAGAACCTCCAGACTAGCCCAGCACCCTGACTTGTGCCACAAGGGGAGACCAGGACCAGTGAGCAGAAGCCTGGGCCTCTGTGCAAGGAGAAGAGAGGCCCAGGAGAAGAGCCAGGTGAGAGGCTGGCGCAGGGAGCCAGTGAAGACAGCTCCCTGCTGAATCCCCCCACCGTAAGACCAGGAGTGCGAAGGAAAGTGCTCCCAGTGGCTAGGGCTGGCCACCAGGAGCGAGAAGAGGCCAGAATGGAGCCGATCGGTCGCCTGGGGGCCAAGATATGCCCCCCAGAAGGTAGGCGACCTTTGACCTCTGCAGGGACCGACGACGAAGCGCGTGGGGCTCCGCCGCCGGTCCAATATGTGCCCCCGGGGTGGGTCAGGTCCCAGGGGCTGCCCCACAAGAAGAGAAAGTCGGGGAGTGCCGTCGCGCTTCCCGTGAACTTATCCAAAGGGGGGGTGCCAGGAGCCCACCCTGGCCCCCCCCCGAAGCCACGGGAGGAGGGGGAGCGCCGTCGCGCGTCCCCCCTCGCGGGGAAGACAAAGCGAAGATTGTCCAGGGGCCCAAGATCCCAACTCCGGGCCCCGAAGAGGGAGAAAACCAGTCTGGGTGCGCCATCGCGCTCCCCGTGAAAATGGCCCCAACTGGGGTGCCAGGAGCCCACCCTAGCCCCCGAGGACTCCGCAGTGAGGGGAGCGCCGTCCCGCCCCCCTCGAAGATGTTCGGGGGCCCGGGACCCCATCTCCGGGCCCCGAATGGAGGAAGGAGGAGGGGGAGTGCCGCCGCACTCCCCCTCAGTAGCGGGAAGGCGGGGGGAGTGCCGTCGCACTCCCCCGGAGACCCGCTGGAGCGGGGAAGCAGCCTCGTGTCTGCCCGCCGGAGCGGGCAGACCAGAAGACGGGTGCCGGCTCCCGCGGCAGCACGCGAGTGTGCTGGCCAGTCGGGGAGCCGGTGGGAGCCACCGGGGGTGGGCTCCCCGAGTGGCTCTCCATCGAGCCAGCAGTGAGGAGCCCGGGTGGGACCGGGCCCCCCAAAAACCATCGGAGCAGCAGGGGGTGGGCTCCCCGAGCTGCCATCGCTCACCTGGGGGTCCGGGTGGGACCGGACCCTTCACCGAGGCAGGGTGCGGCCGGAGGGCTACGTCGCGGCTCTCCCCGAAGCAGCGGGAGAGCCGCTGCTATAATATGTGGGGCTAAGGAGAAGCGCCCCATAATACCTTGCAGGCCTGGATCGGCCTGCAGGGGAAAGCTGCTTTTCCTTGGCTGATGGTGGCCCCAGGAGGACGGGTTCACTGCAAGATGAGTGCCTAGGTGCAGGGGGAGCTGCAGGAGCAATGCAGTCTCCCCCAGCACGAAAATGGAACGTCCCTCCCTAAGTCTCTGGGGACTTACAAAGAACAACCCCTCAAGGGCTCAGCCAGGCGTCATCAGCATCCCCATGGCTGGAACTTTTGTTCTGCAGCTGGGGGTTCATTAGGGACTGCCTCAAGGTGTGAAGGGCTGAGTTGGGGATGTCTGGAGAAGGGCATCCCCTGGAGGTGAAGAGGTGTAATTGCACCACAAATGCATTTAACCATGTTATTTCTTTTTAGAGGGACTAAAAGGCCCATGTGTAATGTGAAGTACCTGCGTGAGGTAGAATCATAAGCAAAGTGGGGTTATGTGGCCAGACAGTCCTGCTACGGTGTCTGGCTGTAAATGCTTAATCCTGTGATTTTACCTGTGATGCCTTTTAGAGGCTGTGATTGCAATGCATTACAACTGTTATCAGTTATGAAAAGTACCTCATTTAAAGTGGTGCCCAAACATGTATTCTTGCTGCTGCGTTAGGTGAAGAACAACCCAGACTGTTAGCCCCTAAGATGTAGAGGTGTATACCATATGGTCAGTATGACATGTTCAGTCAGGGTTGTGTCACCAGGGCAGGTGTGCCTATTTTAAATGCTTGTTGAGATAATGGGGTAGGTCGCCACTGGGATGGTGCCAGTGCGCAGGGCCCTCGCTCCAGGTTATGTTCGACTAACTGCATTGGGGGGGCAAGATGATGTGCATACTTGGGAATGGTGGTACTAGACCCCACCCTCCTTTGGGAGAGGTGGAAATGTTATGCAATGTCACAAAGTAATTCCAACAGCTTATGTATATTTGTAAATTGGTGCATAGTATTGAGTGGGGCATGTGTCTAATAAATGTACTCTTACTTTTATAAAGCAAAGTACAGACTGGACAATCAATTATTGAGTGTTACTTCTGCGCACCTGTAATGGCGATTACTAGCCCACACCACCTCCCTCGAGTAAGCCTTAGGCTGCTCTGCAACGCTACCCTCTGAGAGTCAGGCGCTACACTAGGGTGTTTGGTTCCCAGTGAAGGACAAATGTGACATGTTATTTGTGCAGGCCTCACAGATACTGCCCCGTTTTCCAACAATGCCTCACTGCGACCTAAACTTAATCCTCACATTCCTAATGTGCTATACCCTTCGAGCTTCTGCACAGCTGTCCATTGCGGCTCCTCACTCGAAAGACACTGTTCCTCATTGTCTTTACATCATGCAGCTAGTGAGTAACTCTCTGTCAACCCTCCTTACACAACATTCTTTCCAGACAAGCTGGTGTTGCAGATCCGAGCCTCCTTCCTCCCCAAAGTGGTTACTCCCTTTCATGTCGGCCTAAATATCACCCTCCCAGCTTTCTTCCCTCAACCTCACCCCTCTATGGAGAAAGAGAGACAACATTGGCTGGATCCTAAAAAATGGTCTCAGCTTCTGTATTGTTTGTACCAGAGAACATCATGTAGAAAATCAGCTCTTTGTTTGATTCGCTGGAGCGAAAAAGGGCGGAGAAGTGTTGAAGAGGACCATTCCTTTCTGGATCATTCTTTGCATCAAAATCTGCCATGTACTGTCTAAGAAGCAGCCTCCAGAAGGCCTGCCGGCTGCTACCACTGTGTTAGCACACAGTCTATTGTCCGGAGAGCCATGGCCGATGACAAGGGCATTTTGCCCACTCAGTTCTGCAGGGTTTTTTGATCTAAGCCAGTTCACAGACCTACCACTTGGGAGGTACTGCTTTGGTATTTATTCAAAAGGTGAGGAAACTGCAGTTAGAAGTATCTATCAGAAGAAAGTTACTTACATTTGGTAACACTCTTTCCGGTAGACACTCTATCTAACTAAACATTTCTCACAGGTCCTCCCCTCTCCCTGTTCTGTTGACGGGGCTCTTTTCCTGCCAAAAAGGCCACAGTTCTAGAGATGTGCACACTGGTCACCAACAATGTGCTGGTGGGCTCTGCGTCTGAAAGAGTGGACAGCCTAGAAATCAACTGACAGCGCGCATGTCACTTCTGGAGAGAAACGTGAGTTCTGCTTGAAAGTTTCAGAATCCAGTCTGACGCATGGAGGAGTATTCAAAAGATGAGCCCTCTGTTTTAGGTAAAGTATCTACACAAAAGAGCATTACCGAAGGTGAGTACCTTGTTTGTCAGGTTGAAAATGCAAGCACCCAATTTTGAGTTTTCTTTTTAGAGTTGAAACTTGAATCTATTTTTTTTCACAGGAACGCAGTATTTTAATAGCAACTCAGTCATTAATGGTCAAGAAAACAGTTTTATCTGATAGAGCCTTCTGACTGCAGATTCCTTGGTGTCAGACTGAATCTGGAAAATCTAGAGTAGTACACCTGCGTGCTGGTTGGTGACATCAAACAGCTCCACGTAGGCTTCGTCTGCGCTGGATGTGACATGTCTGGTGCCTACATAGGCGCCACCCCCCCAGCGAGCTGACATCAGTGCTTTCCTTCTCACACGAACAGCACAGATCCAGCAAAGCTGCCCCAGGCACTTTTTGCTCCCACTGTGCTAGGTATGTCCGCTAAGAAAGCCAGTAAGTTTTAAACCCTGTGGGCCTGTCACAGGCAAATGTCTGTGCCGGACCCCCATTTGGTTTGTGTGTGTTGCCTGGAACTGGACCACAACTCCAAGAACAGTCCCGACTGCCCTAACCATGAATCCGAAGGCGATCAGAGAGTAGGAGACGAAGCTCCTGGCGACCCGACACCGGATTACTCTGAAACGCTCAAGGCCCCAGTTATTTGGAGGTTCCCAGTCCGCCCCTGAAGTCCCACAAGCACCAAAAATCTAAGAAGTCCAAGCTCTCTGCGACCTTACTGCGCCAGTCCAAATCATCAGACAAAACGCAGAAACAACGCCACAAATTGAGGCCCCATTCCCGCACTCCTTGTATCAGGCGTGAGCCTGGGTCTGCTCCGCGTTTCCCTGAATTTCCTGGAACTGGAGCGACCCTGGCCAACTCAAGCAGGTATATGAGGCTATGAACTGCATGTTTGGCCATACAGATCCCTCTGGAGCGCCGTCAGGATCCATGGGTCTGGGAGATGTCCCCCGTTAGCCGGCAGGTTCGCCTCAGGCACCAGTCGGGCCTTTTTGAGGTGGCGTTCAGTCCTGTGGCACTGTTCCTGGCGCGGAGTGTATAGTCATACCTGAATCCAACATGGAGCTTGTTAGACCTGGCATCCTTAGCGTGGTTTCACCTGTCTTTTTGCCTCTACCTCCTGTTAGTTTTTGACTGTGTGCTGAGTTTCGTTTTTGCTGGTTTAGGTACTCTGGACACTTTGTCACTTCTGATCAGTGCCAAAGTGCAAGTGCTCCCTATGTAAATTGTAATTCTGATTGGTTCTCCAGGATTGAGACATTTGTTTTACTTGTAAGTCCCTAGTAAAGTGCACTGTGTGTTCCCAGTGCCTATAATTCAAATGCTTCTATTGGGCCTGCAGCACTGATTGTGCCACCCACACAAGTAGCCTTTCAAATGTGTCCCAGACCCGCCACAGCAGGGTCTGCGTGCGCGGTGTTTAACTGCCATGTCGACTTGGCAAGTGCACCCACTTGCCAGGCCCTAACCTTCCCTTTTTTACATGTCGGACACCCATGAGGTAGGCCCAAGGTACCACGAATGGCAGGGTGCAGTATATGTGAAAGGTAGGACATGTACTGGTGTGTTTTACATGTCTTGATAGGGAAATACTGCCAATTTCGTTTTTCACTATTGCAAGGACTAGCTCTCCCATAGGCAATCATTGGAGCTGCCTTGTAACATTTTACAAGTATAACGTTCAATTGGGAATAGCTACAGATTTAAAGTTTGGGCTCCTGGAGCTCAGAGTTTAGTAACACATATTTTAGTAAAGGTAGTTTTTAAATTGTGTTTGAAAATGCCACTTTTAAAAAGTGGGCCTTTTTTTTTTGTTTAACCATCATGTGCCCCTGCCAGAGGAGTCAACGTCTGGTTTTAGATTGACAGGCTTGTTTATGCATTTACCCCAGACACTCGCACAAAGGGAGCTGAGGTGTGCCCTTCATATGCTAGAGTGGTGGGAGGAGTTGTCACTAGCACCTGAATAGGCTGTGGCTGCCCTGCACAATGCTGTCTCCACCCTCTGTAGCGTGGCTGGACCAGGGAGGGCAGAACTAGTTCTGCTGAGCAAGAGAGACTTTCTGAACAAAGACTTCAAAGGGAAAAAGGGGTATAAGTATTAGACCTAAACCCCCAGAACTTTAGATTACTTCTGGATTAAGGGGACCCTGCCACGAAGAGCTGAAGAGCTGCCAGGAAGAGTACTCTGCCCCTTTGCTGTGTGTTTGCTTTGTTGGGTTGGTCTGCAGTTGTTGCTTCTGGGTGTGGGCAGTGGAAAGGACTGGACTTTTGCCTTGCTGTGGTATCCTGATTCTCCAAGGGCTTGATGTAGAGCTTGCCTCCTGTTAAGAAGTCTCAGGAACACAAAGACGTCATCTGCAGAATCATTGAACTCCACTGCTGGGAGTTCTGATCTGCCTTTTGGTGCCAAATCCAGTTCTGGGCTCTTCCAGATTGTTTCCGCTGCAAAGAACTGAAGAACCCTGCAAAGTCAATTCTTTGCCCGTCTTGCAGCTGTATTTCCGATGCAGCTCCGCTGTGCAGGAGAAAATCCCTACACACAGCCCCGTGCGGGCGAAGAAACAGATGCAGCGGCTGTCAGCGGCCCAAACCCGCCGCACACTGAGTTCGACGCACCAACTCCGAAGCAGGCCCTGCTGTGCGGCTAAGAGAAACGACGCATCGTGGGACTGCGGCTGAAGAAATCAACGCAGTGACTGCCACCACCGCATCGACCTCTAGCACATCCCAGATTTCCACGCATCATACCTGTGCACCACGCATCGCCGATGCAGCACCCAGGGTATTCACAAAGTGCCTCGCAGTAGTAGCAGCACACTTGCGAAGACAACACATTCATGTGTTCCCTTATCTGAAAGAGACACGTTAGTGATAGATTCCTTACCTTAGAATATCCCCAGGCGTCAGGCTGGATCCGGAAAGTTTTGCGCAGCAGTACCCCTGCGCGTCGGTAGGCGGCGCCGTGCGGCTCCGCGTCCGTCGTCGGCGTCGTGATCGCCGGGATGACGTCGCGGGCAGCACCCAGGCGCCGCCCCTGCGCGCCGACGTCAGTTCTTCTTTTTCCGCGCCAGCAAGCGCAGATCCGGGAAGAGCAGTGCCCTGGTCAATTTTTGACCATACTTTTTGGTGATTTTTTCACTGGTTTTTCCAACTTTAAGGTGTCGTAGGGATGCCCGGCTTCAAGCGATGCGGCGCCTGTGCGCGGATGATGTCCGTCACCGACCCGCATTGGGAGTGTCTCTTCTGCCTCGGCCGAGGCCACGACACCGAGTCTTGTCCCGAATGCCAGGCCCTCAACCCGAAAGCTTTGCGAGAGCGGTCTCGAAAGCTCCTCGAGGCCCGGCATTCGGCTCCGCGGAAGCCCCGGTCGCGTGAGAGGTCCAGGGGTCGCTCGCGGAGTGCACACCGGTCGTCGACTTCTTCGTCCGGTAAGTCTAAGCACAAGAAGTCCAAGAAGCATCGTCGCTCTCGGACTTCGCCTCGCCGGTCTCGCGACTCGGCTGAGGCCCCTCCTGGCACCGTCCCCGCCCCCGCGGCCCCGGACTTGCCTGTGGAGTCGCCCCCGTCATACCCGCCCTTCCCGGGTTCGGGGGCGGATCCGGCCAAGGTACAGGAGTTCCTGTCGGCCATGGCCCGCCTCTTCGGGCCTTCAGGCCCCTCCGGTGCGCCTTCGGGCCCCGCGGGCCCTGATGGGGTTGCTCCGGCGTCGCCGGCGGCTCCGGCCCCGGCGTCGCCCGAGCCTCCAGCCTCGATCCCGGCTCCGGCTTCGGCCCCGGCCTCGATCCCGGCTCCACAACCCCCATCGACGCCGGTCGACCTCACGACACCTCCGCCGGCGCCGATGTCTCCGGTGCCGTTCTCGACGCCGCCCTGGGCTCCGGGCGGCGTCGTCCCCCAGTTCCTTCCGGCTCCGGACATGGACCCGGAGCGACGTCGCTCGACGCCGGCTCCGGCGCCGATGGGACCTTGGGTCCCAAATGTCCCTCCTCCTCCTTATTTTGAACCAGAGGAGGACCAGGAGGACTGGGAGGGGTCTGATGACCCTCTGACACGCAACTGTCAGTATGATGAGGACTGGACAGAGAGTCTAGGGGAGGCCAGTGGTCTGGATACTTCTCCTGACACTGGCTTGCTGTCTCCTCCCGTGGCTACGGAGGAGGGGGCCAATTTTGGTACGGTGTTGCGTAGGGCTGCTGGGGCCTTACGTCTCCAGCTCCCTACTTTGACGGTCAAGCCTAACATCTTGACAGAGGTGCTTCAGCCGGCAGCCTCCTCTGCGGAGACTGTGCTGCCGTTTAACGACGCCCTCACTGACGTTCTTTTGGGCGCCTGGTCCAAGCCCAACACAGGGGCTCCTGTGGTTCGGAACGTGTCACGACGCCATCGCCCCGCTCCGGGCGACCCCTGTTTCTTTCTGTCCACCCCACTCCTGAGAGCTTGGTTGTCCAAGCCTCCGCTTCCCAAACCGCCTTCCCTACCGCTCCTCCGGATAGGGAATCCAAACGCCTGGATCAGTTTGGGAAGAAAGGTTTTTCTTCCTCCAGTGCTGGCTTGCGGTCCGTTAACACCGCTTGTCTTTTGGGCCGATATACCCACTCCTGTGGGATTCGGTGGCGGATGTTTTGCCCCAGTGCCCTGAGGAGGTCCAGGCACTGCTTTCCCGCGCCATTGCGGAAGGAAGGGATGCGGCCAAATACACTATCCGTTGTGGCCTTGACACCGCCGACTCGCTGGGCAGGTCGATTGCAACGACGGTGGCGCTCCGGCGCCACGCCTGGCTGAGAACCACTGGTTTTTCAGGGGATGTCCAGAATACTCTCATGGACATGCCCTTTGATGGAGTCGGTCTTTTTGGGTCCAAAGCAGACCATGCGTTGGAGCGCTTTAAGGACTCACGGGCTACTGCAAAGTCCCTGGGCCTTTCTGCTACACGCCCTCCGCTACCTTCTGCTTTTCGCCCCTATCGTGGCCACGGTAGGGGCGCCCCTTCACGTCAGCAGCCCAGCCACCGGCCCGCGCAGCAGGCGTCTTCGCGTGGCCGAGGACGTGGATTCCGCCGTGGCGGATCGGGCAACCAGCGTGCGGGTCAGGCCACCACCTCCAACCCGTCCGCGGCCTCCAAGCCCTCCTAGTCCCTCCTTTCAGGTGCACGGCACGCCAGTAGGGGCAGGGTCAGCCATCACCTTCCCCACTAGCGCACCATCACCTCGGACAGGTGGGTCTTGGACATTGTCCGAAGGGGCTACTCCCTCCCCTTCGAGACCACCCCCCAGCCATGCCACCTCAATTCCACCGCATGTCAGGGGATCACTTGGTGCTTCTACGGAAGGAAGTCACGGCCCTCTTGACCAAGAGGGCCATCGAGCATGTTCCGACCCCAGAAGTAGGGCGTGGTTGCTACTCCCACTACTTTCTGGTGCCCAAAAAGGACAAGGAGGACATGCGTCCTATCTTGGACCTCCGGAACGTCAATCGCTTCCTCCGGAAGGAGAAGTTCAAGATGCTCACCCTAGCTCAGGTCTTGACTGCCCTCGACCCTGGAGACTGGTTGGTAGCGTTGGACTTGCAGGACGCGTATTTCCACATCCCCGTCCTGCCGGCCCACCGGCGTTACCTTCGGTTCACGGTAGGCCCCGAGCATTTTCAGTTCACCGTGCTCCCCTTTGGCCTTACAAGTGCCCCTCGGGTGTTCACGAAAGTGATGGCGGTGGTCGCAGCTCATCTGCGCCGGGCAGGGGTTTCAGTCTTCCCCTACCTCGACGACTGGCTGCTGAAGGCGGGCTCGTCCCAGGCAGTCGTCTCCCACCTCCAGACTACGGCCGAACTCCTGCACTCGCTGGGGTTCTCCATCAATGTGCCGAAGTCGCATCTAATTCCTTCTCCACAGCTCCTTTTCATCGGAGCAGTTCTGGACACGACGCAGTTTCGGGCCTATCCTCCCGAACGGCGAGTCCGGGATATTCAGGCTATGATTCCGATCTTTCGGCCTTTATCCTGGGTTTCGGTACGGATGACCCTGAGGCTGCTGGGCCTCATGGCCTCCTGCATCCTGCTGGTCAATCATGCCAGATGGCATATGCGGGCTCTGCAGTGGGACCTGAAGTTCCAGTGGGCGCAGCACCAGGGCAACCTGTCCGATCACGTCCAGATCTCGGAGGGGACTGCAAAACAGTTGCAGTGGTGGCTCTCGAACCGGCAATGGGTCATGGGCAGATCCCTCTCCCTTCCCCAGCCAGAGCATACAGTTGTGACGGACGCGTCCCTTCTGGGATGGGGCGGTCACATGGGAGAGGCGGAGATCAGAGGCCTCTGGTCTCCGGCGGAGTCCCGGCTCCATATCAACCTTCTGGAGCTCCGGGCGATCCGGCTTGCACTCAAGGCATTCCTTCCCTCTGTCAAAGGGAAGGTAGTGCAGGTGTTCACAGACAACACCACCGCCATGTGGTACTGCAACAAACAGGGCGGGGTGGGGTCTTGGACCCTTTGTCAGGAGGCTCTGCGCCTCTGGACATGGCTGGAACATCAGGGCATGTTCCTGATGGTTCAACACCTGGCAGGTTCTCTGAACGCCAGGGCGGACGAACTCAGCCGCAGGTGCATGATGGATCACGAATGGCGTCTTCACTCGGAAGTGGCGCAAGGACTCTTTCTACAGTGGGGAGAGCCTTGGTTAGATCTATTCGCCACCGAAGAGAACGCGCAATGTCATCAGTTCTGCGCGTTGGAATTTCCAAGGCGGCACTCGCTCGGCGACGCTTTTCGTCGCGAGTGGAGTTGCGGTCTGTTGTACGCCTTTCCGCCTATACCACTTCTACCCAGAGTGTTGAAGAAGATTCGGCACGACCGGGCCCAAGTCATTCTTGTGGTTCCGGACTGGGCTCGAAGAGTTTGGTATCCCGAGCTACTCAATATGAGCATAGATCCCCCGATCCGTCTGCCTCTTCGGGAGGATCTTCTGTCGCAGCAGCAGGGGACGGTCCTCCACCCGAACCTGTCCAGTCTACACCTGCTTGCGTGGAGATTGAGCGGCGGCAGTTGATTCCTTTCGACTTGCCTCCCGAAGTTTGTGATGTGATTCTGGCAGCCAGGCGTCCCTCCACTAAGGTGGTATACGCCTGCAGGTGGAACAAATTTGTGGCATGGTGCACAGCAAAGGCTGTGAATCCCCTTTCTGCCCCTCTTTCTGAGGTCCTTCTGTTCCTTCTCTCTCTGGCCCAACAGGGTTCTGCCCTGGGTACCATCAAGGGTTATCTTTGTGCTATCTCGGCCTTCCTCAGGCTCCCTGATCAGCCCTCCCTTTTCAAGTCCCCTGTTGTTAACAGGTTCTTAAAAGGCATTACTCACCTCTTCCCTCCTGTTCCGTTTGTAATGCCTCAGTGGGACTTGAACTTGGTTCTTACCTTTTTAATGTGCGCTCCCTTTGAGCCTCTGCATAACTGTCCTCTTCGTCTTCTGACTCTGAAGACTGCCTTTCTGGTGGCCATCACCTCCGCTCGGCGGGTGAGTGAGCTCCAGGCTCTATCTTGCAAACCTCCCTTTCTGTCTGTTCATCCAGACAAGGTTGTTCTTCGGACGCGTCCGTCCTTCTTGCCAAAGGTGGTTACTGCTTTCCACATTGGGCAGACCATCACTTTGCCCACCTTCTTTCCGCCTCCGCATCCTTCCAGAGAGGAAGAGAGGCTCCACCGTCTGGACCCAAAACGTGCGCTCTCCTTCTATATCGACCGCACAAAACACTTCCGGGTGGATGACCAGCTCTTTGTTGGCTACGTGGGCGCCAAAAAGGTCGGGCGGTGCACAAGAGGACCGTCTCCCGCTGGGTTACCTTGTGCATCAAGACCTGCTATTCTTTGGCCAAGAAGGAGCCTCCTGTTGGGCTGCGTGCCCATTCCACCAGGGCAACGGCTGCTACCACGGCCTTGGGCCGCGGTGTTCCGCTGCCGGTTATCTGTCAGGCAGCTACGTGGGCCTCGCTGCACACGTTTACTAAGCATTACTGCCTTGACAGTCAGGTCCGGAGGGACGGCTTCTTTGGCCGTTCTGTCCTCCAGGACTTCCTTGTCTGATCTTTGTTCGCAGACCCACCACCGGGGTTGGTATTGCTGGGGTATCTATTCTAAGGTAAGGAATCTATCACTAACGTGTCTCTTTCAGATGCACAAGTTACTAACTTGTGTAACGATATATCTGTAAGAGACAGTAGTTAGTGATAGATTCCTTACCGCCCACCCATCCTCCCCGTTCTGCGAACTGATTTCTAGGGTTAAGGACATCCCTTTCAGGGCCCTAGTATTTTTCAGACACCTGTGTCAGCTTCTTGCATGGCTCTGCGTTCCTGGCGCGGAAAGTCGTGTACAGAACTGACGTCGGCGCGCAGGGGCGGCGCCTGGGTGCTGCCCGCGACGTCATCCCGGCGATCACGACGCCGACGACGGACGCGGAGCCGCACGGCGCCGCCTACCGACGCGCAGGGGTACTGCTGCGCAAAACTTTCCGGATCCAGCCTGACGCCTGGGGATATTCTAAGGTAAGGAATCTATCACTAACTACTGTCTCTTACAGATATATCGTTACACAAGTTAGTAACTTGTGCATCTAGACGACTGGCTCATAACAGCCAGCTCACACAACCACTGTGTTCAACACACACAAAACAGTTCAGCTCCTGCACGACTTGGGATTCACAATAAATCTCACCAAGTCACACCTGCAACCGTCCCACATACAACAGTATCTGGGCGCTACACTAGATACTTCAAAAGCCATCGCGTATCCCAATCCACTCAGGATACACAGCATACAGGCTCTCATAAAAAGATTTCAACCTCAACACTCACTTCCAGCTAGAGTGTTCATGCAACTAATAGGAATGATGGCCTCTTGCATTTTCATAGTGCCTTACGCAAGACTCCAAATGCGCCCATTACAGGAATGTCTGGCACATCAGTGGAACCAGGCCCAGGGCCAGCTTACAGATCTGGTGTTGGTGGACAGCCGCACACATCGCTCTCTGCAGGGGTGGAACACACAAAACCTATCCAAGGGGTGGCAGTTCATAGACCCGGTTCCACAGATTGTGCTAACAACGGACGCATCGCTCACCGGCTGGGGAGCGCATCTCTTACATTATACCATTCAGGGCATATGGACCCCTCGGCAAAAATTACTCCACATCAATAATTTGGAGTTACTGGCAATTTTCCTTATGTTAAAATCATTCCAGGTACATCTAGTACACAAAGCAGTCCTAGTCAGGACAGACAATATGACTGCAATGTACTACATACAAAAACAGGGACACACACACACTCTGCAGCTTTCCCACCTAGCGCAAACCATATGGAGATGGGCCATTCCGCAAAAAATATACCTGTTGGCAGAACACCTACCAGGGCTACACAATCAAATTGCGGATCTACTCAGTCGTCAGACACAACAGATTCACGAATGGGAACTTCATCCACAAGTTCTTCATCCATTCTTCCACAAGTGGGGCCACCCAGACATAGATCTGTTCGCCACACACTTAAACGCAAAATGCCCAAACTTCGCCTCCAGGTACCCACACCCATTGTCCAAAGGCAATGCGATATGGATGAACTGGTCAGGCAAATTTGCGTACGCTTTTCCGCCTCTCCCACTCCTTCCATTAGTGGTTCGAAAACTCAGACAACAGTCGCTCACAACGATCCTGGTTGCTCCAACATGGGCTCGACAACCATGGTTCACAACCCTGCTGGAACTTTCACTAGTCCCACATCAAAAGTTGTACCTCTCTCCAGAACTTCTTACTCAGAACCATGGAGAAATAAGACACCCAAATCCAGCTCAATTGAACCTAGCAATCTGGCTCCTGAAGTCTTAGAGTTTGGATACCTTAATCTACCTCCACAATGTATGAATATTATTAAGGAGGCTAGACGTCCTACCACTAGAGCCTGCTATGCAGCCAAATGGAAAAGATTTGTGATCTACTGCAATAACAATGCACTTGATCCTTTAGATGCGTCAATTCAGAACATCATTTGTTACCTTTTGCATCTACAAAACTGTAATCTAGCATACACATCCATACGGTTACACCTCGCAGCCATAGCTGCTTACCTACAAAATAGACAACATTTGTCGTTGTTTAAGGTACCTGCTAGCAAGGCTTTTATGGACGGCCTTAAAAGAATAATTCCTCCCAGAACTCCACCAGCTCCTGCGTGGAATCTAAACATTGTCCTTACTAGGCTCATGGGCCCCCCATTTGAACCTTTGCATAGGAGCGAGCTACAGTTTCTCACATGGAAAGTAGCTTTCCTTGTAGCAATCGCATCTCTCAGAAGAGTTAGTGAGCTCCAGGCCTTAACCATACAAGAACCCTTCTTGCAAATACATCACAACAAGGTAATTCTTAGGACAAACCCTAAATTCTTAGCAAAAGTCATCTCTCCCTCCCACCTTAACCAGTCTGTTGAGCTACCAGTCTTTTTCCTTCAACCAGACTTGGTGGCAGAGAGGGCTCTTCATACACTCGATGTCAAAAGAGCTATCCTTTACTACATTGTAAGGACAAAAACTTTCAGGAAAACCAAACAACTTTTCGTAGCCTTCTCACCACCACATAAGGGCAACCCCATATCAAAATCAGGACTTGCCAGGTGGATTGTTAAATGCATCCAGATATGCTACCTAAAGGCAAAGCGTACATTATCTGTTCCTCCTAGAGCGCATTCCACACGCAAACTAGGGGCTTCTATGGCATTCTTAGGAAACATCCCCATAGATGACATCTGTAAAGCAGCAACATGGTCTACACCACACACCTTCACAAAGCACTATTGTGTAGATGTGCAGGCAAAACAACAAGCTACTGTGGGCCAGGCTGTATTAAAAACACTTTTTCAAACTACTGCAACAGATACAGGTGGCCACCGCTAAGGAGATAACTGCTGAGTAGTCTATGCACAAGTATACAATCTACAGCTCGTATGCCTCGAACGGAAAATGCTACTTACCAGTATGCATCTGTTCTTGGCATGTAGAGCTCTAGATCTGTATACGCCCACCCTCCTCCCCGGTTGCCTGTAACTGTTCCAGTATTATCTTACTTAGATAACTATACATGGGCATCTTTTTTCTATTACTATTATTATTTATATTTCTTTCTAACTCCATCACAACCCTTCATGGCGAAAACAATCTGGAGATGGAGTCGAAGCCCATGCGCACTATCGTCCTAAGGAGGAGTCGCCTATCTCGTGACTACAAAGACTCTTTCAAGACAAAAACAAACTGCAAACATCCGAGCCCAACACCAGATGGCGATCTATGCACAAGTATATAGATCTACAGCTCTACATGCCAAGAACAGATGCATACTGGTAAGTAGCATTTTCCTTTCTCTTCAGCCAGCCTTGAACTGTGATCAGTGAACACCGCATGTCTCTTGGGCCGATATAGCCACACTGTGTGGGACTCAATTGTGCAAGTGCTACCCATGGTCTTGAAGGAGGCTTGAGCCATCCTGAACCAGCCTATTACGGCTGGCATGGGCGCAGCAAAGTTTGCCATCAGATGCATGCTGGATACGACCGACTCACTGGGCAGGCATATTGCTTCATCGAAGGCACTTCGCTTCCATGCCTGACTGAGGTCATCTGACTTTTCTGGTGATGTCCTGGCAACCCTTATGGACATGCCCTTCGATAGCACTCACCGGTTCGGCGAAAAAGCAGATTCAGCACTTTGAGGAGAGTAGGTCACCTCCCGGTCGTTAGGGCTTGCCAAGGTCCCACACCACCTCACTCTTCCTTTCGTGGCTGCAGTCGGGGCTACCAGTTGCTTCCTTTCTAGCAAAGCCACAATGGCCAACAGGCTTTTCAGACGTGGAAGCAGGCGTGGTTTCCTCATGTCCCGTGGGAACCAAGGCCAGAGATCTGCCCAGTCCGACACCTCTTGCTAACGTGCCATTTCAGCTCCGTGTGCTGGAGTTTCCAAAGCAGGCTCTTGCTCGGTGGCCCATTCTGACTAGACTGGAATATGGGACTCCTATATGCCTTTCTGCCAATACCTCCTCCCCCGAGTTCTGAAAAAAGATACTAACTGACTGGGCACAAGTCATCCTGGTGGCTCTGGATTGGGTGAGGAGAGTATGATATCCAGAACTCCTGAGCATGCTCATCTGTCCTCCGATCAAGCTGCCCCTCCAAGAGGATCTTCTATTACAACAAGAGGGCAGGATTCCGGACCAAACCTGCGCACTCTCCACCTTCATGTTTTGGAATTGAGTGGCAACAGTTGAGGGTCTTTGATCTCTGTCCCGAAGTATGAGGCCATCCTGGCAGCCAGGCGTCCATCAGCAAAACTGTATTTTGAAAAATGTAAGGGAAAACCGTACCAGATAAATCCATGGAGTCCCTTAATCAGCAGATTTTGCAATTTACTCCTTTAGTCCTTGAAGTCCATAGAATACCTTGGTCCAATTTAAAGTGTAGAAATAAGCTGCAGAGAAATAATGCTATAGTGTGTCTGCTTCTTTCCACTGAAATGTGTTGTCAGTCAGTGCTCACTGGAAGGGTCATCCCTTAACTTTAGCCAGAGCTTCAGTGTCACCCTTGCTTCATGTGCATCTTTCAAGCTCATCCTACCAGAATTGATTAAAAGCTTCTTTGCAGGGAAGAAAGTTCTTTGAGTAAATAGGACATTCTGATGGATGCTTCTGACCACAGACTTCTCACCTTTAGAATGTTCCCACTGGACCCAGAAATTGGAAGTCACCCCTTGCACCCTCTTTCGAATCATGGCGCGCAGGGATTTTACATTGGGCCGAGGCCAAAAGTAAGGCCCTACACAGGGAAGAGAGTAAAGGCCATCGCAAATATTTGGTAGCAGAGGGCTGGGATGGGTTAAGCGAGGAACCCAAAGAGGACACCTTAACACCCACCCCCCCCCCCCTGAAATGTCAATGTCAAGGCCTCACTGAATACTCAAAATATCCCCCATGTGATATGGCCAGACTTTCATGCTCCAAGGATCACCCACCTTCCCCTTCAGAAGACACGCACACTGACTACTCCCACTCCCCATTTGAGTCCCTGAAGACAAACCTTCTCTTTATATTTTTCTTTAATATTTTTCATTGGAATAGGGCTCCGTGCACACCTTTCTTTCCCTCTCCCCAGCGCCGTTATTAGACATGGGACACCAGTTATTCCCCTTGTCTTTTTGTTGTTCTTTAATGACCTGTTACTCTTATGTACAAGTATGCTTTTATTTATTAATTTCTTTAATACGTTCTCCATTTTATACTGTTTGACACACACTGGACAACTGGGTTGTTCAGCAATTCACATCTTGCTAACAGCTTCCTCTTCTTTTAACCCAGCATTTCCCATTCCTGGGATTATAATTGCTCACATGTTATGTATCAAGAAACATTTCAGCTATTCTTTAAGTGCTCCTTTGTTGTTTAAGTCGACAGGTTCTACTTACCATATGTATCACATGTATATCCTGTGAAATGCTTGTTAAAACCAACAAACCCAGTGAAAATGAGTGTCAAAAGGAAAATAAAGTGTAATAGATTACATTAGCAAAGTTTTTAACGTTGGACACCCCTTCTGACAAGCCATGGACATAGAAGAATTTCACCTTAATAATCCTTGTTTGGTCCTTTTCATAGTGGTTCTACATAGTGCTGCAAACAGTAATTTTGTATGCATTTCCAATGTTTTAACTATGCATGGCGGTTTCCAGCTTAAGCAAACTTCAGTCGAACTGTTTTTGTTATGCTGTCTTGCCAGTGGTGAAAGCTGTAGTCCTTATTGATGCATTGGGAAAAGAATGTCCAATTCCATAAGTTTGATTGTTTTATTTTGAAAAGGTATGGCAAATTCAGCAGGCCATTCTTACTTATTGTGAAAAGCATGTGTTAAAGGTAATGTAGTTGTACAGGTGGAATGTTACTACATTTGAGCTAAAGACTGTAGACATGTATTTTATTTCATGGAATCTCACAAATTATATAGCAGTCTAGTTTTAGTTTCAGTGACCCCTCCCCCCACACCCTATCCTCAAACAAACGTTGGGGGAGATAGATCATTTGACTAGTATTCCTCCTAAGTAGGACATCGAGGAAGGGTTTTTGTGTTTTGACAACACCATGTTAACATTTGTAATGCTATTAGGGGAGAGTATGTGGCCTAACGGCTACAATGGTCGACCTCGGTGCTGGGGAACCGGGTTCGAGTTTCGGTTGGGACGCTCGACATCCTGTGAGTCTGAGCAAATCACATAATCTCCTTGTGTCTAACAAAATAAATAAAATGAATGCGTTAGTCTGTGACTCAACTGGTGCTCATGTAAAGCGCTCTGATACCCTCGGGTCTAGTTCGCTCTATTTTGCGCTATATAAAGCAAAAACAAAACATATATATTACAGTATACCTAATGAGTTGGTAGTCTCATATTCAGAACCATGGATCTGACTTTTTTATGGTGACAAGCCATTGACATAGGCTATAGGCCTGATTGGTTCATTGGGAAAGGTATTTAGTTAAAAGTTAAAGGCTTGATTTATTATTAATGAAATGCATGTTAAATTTCATGGTCCTTAAAGGGTGGATTATTACTGCACTTTTTAAAGCCTGTTGTCGTATAGTTTCTTACATGAAATCTCACTGATCACCTTTATCAACAAGAATTCTGGTGTTTTGAAACCTTTGGCGTAGAAAGGTTGTACTGTAGTCATTCTTTGCTAGCATCTCTAAGGAAGGCCTGGTTGTCTGCTACGATATTTTAATCAAAATAATCAAAACATACACATATATAAATAGGAGGAGATTTGGCTTAGACCTTTTCTGCCATTGTTCGTATGAGTGTCATTTACACTCTGCTGCCGTCCTTGACAGCATACAGTATGTGAGCAGTGGGTCAGCCCACTTCAGCCATTTGCTCTCTTGTTATGAGATAGACAGCATTTTTGACGAGTCCACACATGCCTGAAGATTAGTTTGCTTTAGTGTTAGTGTGGTGTGCTAGTCCTTTAGGGTTCCAGCTTCTCTTTTTATAGATCACTTTACATTTCTTTCCATCTCCCCTTACTTTCATTTTTACAGCATACTTCAGCTCCTCACACAGTGCCAACAGCTTAGCTTGCTGCTCATTTCATCTGCCGTGGGCTGTGTTCTGCGTGGCCACTGGCTGTATACCAGGCGTTCATCATGGAACAGCAATGCCTATAGTGTATCATTGTTTTACCATTCTAAGATGGCCAACATGTTGGTTCTGAAAATGGCGACCATGCTAGAGATTTAAAAAATGATAGTTCATTGCAAAATGACCACCCGCTGCTATGTTTAATTTTATTGCAAGCATTTACCCACCATTTACATGTAGTTGAGTTTGTTTCATTGTGCTTGTGTAACAGGTGAATGTAATGTTAAGTCAGCAAGTGCATGAATATGTGCATGAGTGCAGCGATTAATGCGAGTGCCTGTATGATGACTTACTGAGTAGCCAATCAGTGACTAAAGAGACACTTTCATTTATAAGTCAGACATGGTGTCATTGTCAATGCTTGGGTTAGGATGTGAGCACTCCAGTCTGTCATGTCAGATGGCTAGCCTGAGAAAAGTCTTATTTTGTTTTATTTGCTAACAATTCTCTAGATAGTGTAGTGATTTTGAAGTTGTGGCTCTAGATTTCTTGGCACCCTTTATTGGAACTTTGTCATTAAATATCTATTCTTTGTAATTTTTCTTCCTAATGTGCTACCACTGAGTGAGACAGGGACTGCAAAATGCTTCAGTGCAGATTGCAGGCCATCTGGAAATTCAGGACTCTGTTCAGAATCCACCAGACCAACCAGGGGACTCAAACTAAATATAAAAGCCCAGCACTACTTGTGATAGTGGAGAAGTTAATGTTTGAATTTGGCTTATTTTATCCTGGGACACAAACGGACAAGATGTTTCTAAATTGAATTTATATAACATTATGTCTAATGAAACAATGCCATATTTCACATCAAAATCATTAGAGGTAAGTTGTGTGCCCTACGTTAAATGGTGACAGAAGAGCAGGTCCTCTTTGTTCTGTTAGCCTAACCATACCGTTTCTCTGATCTTCCTAGGGACGTGTCTGAAGCAATGGAATATCTGGAAGACAACAATTTTGTCCATAGAGACCTTGCTGCACGAAACGTCCTGGTTTCGGATGATAACATAGCCAAGGTGAGCGACTTCGGACTGACAAAAGAGGCATCTGCCACGCTGGACACAGGGAAGCTGCCAGTGAAGTGGACTGCACCTGAGGCATTACGAGAAAAGGTGAGAAGAATGATAGGTTTGATCTGAGTTTAACTGCAGTGTCCACCCACTTTGGTGACTGTCTGTGTTGTTCATACTTTCATCCATAGAACACGCAACACTTACTGTCAATTTAAATAGTAACTATTGGCTTTGCATGTTTTGTTGGGGAAATCCTGGATTTAAATGCCTCTAGCAGGTTTTTTTCCGTTTTCCACTCTGCAGTGAGTTTACCTTTTATTACATCAATATTGCATGAACCTTATTTCTGTTGAACATGGTTAGCTATGGAAGCTTTATACTTTTTGCATATTCTCTTTTCTTTGAACAGTATGTTTGGACACCTGTAACTTCCACATTACAGAGTCTAACTTAAATAATGTTTTGAGACATTTTCATTTCTGTATAGCACAGTGAATGTGCTTCTGTAGGAACTTCAGAAGAAGAGCATAATGTGAAAGAAGGTGGCACTTTTTAATTGCATGTGCCCTCCCTCCATCTCAAACTCTGCCATAGTGTACAGAATATGTTGGTTCCTGTGACTAACTGGCTTTAATACTGTTCCTGGCACTTGCCAAGCCTCTCTGCTCCATCCATTCTGGAGTCCCCAACTATACAGATTGGCTGTAACCAAAGAACGAGGTCAGCTTCATATTACAGAATCTGACTTTTGTTTTGAGACATTTGCATTTCTATACAGCACAGTGTATGTGCTTCTGTAGAAACTTGAGAAGAGTGCAGTGTGACAGAAAGTGGCACTTCTTTAATTGACGTGCCATCCCTCCATCTTAAACTCAGCCACAGTCTACATGATATGCTTTGTACCTGTGGTTAACTGGCATTAATGCTCTCCATGGCACTTGCCAAGCCTCCCAGCCCTACCCATCCTGAAGTTCACAACGATGCTGATTGGCTGCGAGCAGACGAGGTCAAAGACTGCGGACTACCCACACAGGATATGGAGAAGCTGCCGGTAAAATGGACATCTCCAGAGGCGATTCGAGAAAAGGTGAGCCAGAGCTCCATGGGTCTACATAGCCCAGATCCTTTTGCTGCATTGCAGGAAGGCACCGAGATCTCCATTAATAGACAGGGAGTTCTTTGTAAATTATTGTCACATTTAAATAACTAGCATGATCCATAACAGGGAGTGCCAAAGGCAGAACAAAGTGTGCTGATCCACTTCTTTAATTTGTTTATTCTTTGCTTGCTCTGGTCATTTCCCATGCACGTTTGTGCTTGATCAGAAGTTTCTTGAGTAATGCACGGAACTGAAAACACCCAAATAGCCCAAGGCAGCAAAGGTATTAATTTAGTCTTGGCCTGCTGAATGCCACTTGTGAACGATCAGAATTTAAATCCCATCACTGCCATAGACCTCGTCGTTATGTTGCTTTCTGTGTACTGCACAACTCTAGGAACAATAAGTGGACCGTCACCAGTTTAATAATACCTTAGAATTATAGATGACTTGCAAGTCATGCACCGCATTCCTCACATGTTTGATTTCTTGATTCTGTGTCTTGGCCACAAGGAATCTATGTAGTATATACCTCTTCTATGACAGAAGAAAATTCAGTTAAGTGGCTAGAGACTTGTCCTGGGCCTGACGCTAAGAACAGGTCTATAAAGTGCCTACTCCAAATTAAAAAAAGAGTGCTTTAAACCCAATGAGCATTAAAATGGTGGTTTTGTAGAAAATGTCATGACACAAAACTCTAAGCATTCCCCTGCATGTAACCATGTAATTTTGGGATCCAGCTGCTATAGTTCACACAGCCAACAACCAGGGATGGATCCTGTTACAAGCAGTGGGGGAAGTGATCCAAACTAGATATCAGTATGCATTTATCCTTCACTAATGATTGCAGTTTAAAGCTCTTTTAGTATTCAACATGCAAACTTTATTCGCCATATTGCTGTGTTCTCATCACTTCCTGTTTTTTGAAAAATTCTACATATACCAGCACAAGGGTGTATCCGTAAATGCTTATTAAATGTACATACACATCAATTTGTGTTAATCTTTTTGATCAACAGACATTGATAATACATCTAAATAAAAAGTGACATTAGAAAAAAATGAGCCAAACAAAAATTAATTCATGTGGACAAACAGATGTTATATTGATAGACCCTAGCAAAATGTCCAAGTCAATTAGGTGTACTGAACAGGGACACATGCATCTATTGTTTGCTTCATTTAATGAAGTCCATATGAGGGCGATTTACTAATGCCTCGGGTTCCCTTAATGCACTTTAAATAACCTCTCCTTATCACTCCTCAATAATTTGCCACTCGTCTCGAATTTGTATAATGGTGGGACAACTGTTTTTGGAGATCTTCTCTGAGGTCCAAATCTTGTAATGAAGTAGTATATCCTGAGTTATGGAATGCACGTTATTTATTATGCCATAAGTAAAGAAAAAGAGTGACCAATTGTTGGTTGGGATATTTATAAATTACACTACTCCCTTCGCTATGCACAGATCACCTTGATGATCTCACCTGATTGTTCGGGATAGAACTGTTTATGGGAGCTAAAACAAGAAAGCTATGATGGAGCTATGAAAAAATTTAAATCTCCTCCATAGTTTTCCCCGTTTCTCAAATGCGTTCTGAAAGGCACTTACATATATGGCACTCTTTTGGTGCTTCCTCTGCTTAGTGCAACTTGTCCTTGATGTTCATTCTTTGCGTCGTGGGTGGTTGTATGCTTCTTTATGGAGCCCATGCTGTGTACAATTGGCTGTGTAAAGTAGGGCCTTGGATTGGGTGTCCCAAGCTCTCCACACGTGTATTGGGCACTAGTTCCATTTTGGTACCTATAGCATGACGTGTCTTGAACGTTCAATAGTTTGCCGTTATACCCATTTCTCTCATCCGGTGTTGGGCTACGCATTGGTAACATTTCTATATTTTTCAAGTACAGTGGTTCTTAACCTGTGGTCCGAAGACCCCTAGGGTCTGCGACGCCTATTCAGGTGGTCCAATGCTGGTCATAAAATGAAATATTAGCTGATTAATAAAGTATAGATATAAAGTTACTGATAGACTTCTAGCCGCAGTTTCCTCACCGGTTTAATATTCCCCATATGTTAGACTGGATCTGGAAACCTTTTAGCTGTACCTCTCTGCCTTAGTGGGTGGCGCTGTGCATCTCTGCACCGACGCTGTTCTGCTCCAGAAATTGTGCTGAGCCCATACAGGCCCCACTCTTGCACGCTGCTGTCAGTTCTGCGTGGATCCATAGCTCCCTCTAGTCTCTCGGAGACTCCTTCTAAAATTGTAAAACAATGTGCAAGGGAAATGTCACCTCCCAAAGCAACAAGTTTTACTCCTTGTAGGGTCAGTCGCAAAGTAATCTGTGACAAACTCTCATTAGGTTTGCCTGGAGTCTAGTCATGACTCTAAGGCCTGATGCGATTGTGCATCGATGCACCCAAAGACTATGCGAGACCGCAAGGCCAACTCTACATCACCAAGAACTGGAAGACTCTGGGACTGCTCCAAGTCGACAGTTCAATCCTGGTTCCATTCCTGATCCAGGGGTCGGTTTTCATCTCGATCAAAGTTATCGGGTATGTAGAAGAAAAAAACACAAATCTAAGCGGGACTTGGCCATTTCCTGTCATACTCCTCGATCTTGCTCTCCAAGTGGTTTGATTTCAGTGCTCATCCTACAACTTGTTCTGGCACGGCCAGAGTTTGTGGGGCTGCCCAGAACTCCTAAGCAGATTGAAGAGTTCCGCGAGATCATGTGCCAGCCCTTCAGACTATTGTCGACCCTCCCTCTTGTGTGCCTTCTGGCCCCTTGGAGTAGAGAGGCCCTCTATCCGTAATATAGCTGGCGGGTTCGCCCTCGGCGCAGGTTAGACCCTTTGGAATTCGGTGGCTCACATCTTCGCATGTGTTCTGAAGATCTCCGACCTGTCCTCACTCAGGGTATTCAGGCTGGGTTGCGCATCCAGGTTCACAGTTCGCTGTGGCTGACCTCATGGCAGTTAGAATGAACGTCTTGACTAAGAGGTGCTTCAGCCGGGAGTCGCCCCCACAGAACCTCTCCTCCCTTTCAGAGAATCCCTCACAGATGTCTTGCTCAGGGCATGAGCCAAGCACTGCACAGGGGCTTCTGTGCACCAGACAATTGCTGCCGTCTTTGCCCCACTCCTGAGGACCCAGCATTTCTCATCTAGCACCCCAGCCCAGAGAGTCTGGTTATCCAGGCCTCCACCTCCAAAGTTAACCCTGATGCGTGCCCTACCACCCGACCAGCTAGGGAATCCAAGAGGGTGGATACCTTTAGCAAGAGGATATTCTCTTCTGCCAGCTTTGCACTGCGGTCAGTGAACACCACATTCCTCTTGGGCTGATAAACCCATACAGTTTGGAATCCTGTTGTGCACGTGCTGGCCAGGGTGTCGGAGGAGACCCGAGCCTTACTAAACCAGGCTTTTGCCGATGGCAGGGACGCATCAAAGTTTACCATTCGCTGTGGACTGGATATGACGGCTCACTGGGCAGATCAATTGTGTTGCCAGTGGCACTCAGACTTCACACCTGGCTAAAATGTACTGGCTTTTCGGAGGATGTCCAGGCATCCCTTAACGACATGCCCTTTGATGGCACCCACCTCTTCGGAGATAAGGCAGATTCCACACTCGAGCACTTTATGGCCAATCTGGACACTACCTGGTTACTGGGCCTCTCCATGGACCCACGTCAACCTCATTCTGCCTTTGCACTTTCCATGGCTATGGTAGGGGCTACCAGCAGCGTCCATTCCTGCCCAGCTGCCAAGGCCGACAGGCTCCACAGTCCTTCCACAAGCTGTGTGGGACACAATTGAGGTCTACCCAGCATTAACCCCTAAGTGAGCCCCCCATCTCCGCCAGCTGCTTTATCCTCAAATCCACTTTAGTTTGCCCTCTTACCAACACGGGCAACTACTTGGCAGTGGAATTAGACACCATCTTCCACACTGGCAGTCCATAACATTGGGCAAGTGGGTACTGCAAATTATTCAGCTGGATTATTCCACCCCATTCTTAGAAACCTCGCCGCCCATGCCACCATCCATAAACCGGCTGACTTAGGACCACCTCTCCTTGCTCGGTCACGAAGTGTAGGCTTTTTGCCTCCTGAGTCATTCTTGTGACACCCATTTGGGCACGGAGACAATGGTATCCCGAACTCTTGAGGATGAGCATTGGTCCTCCTATCAGGCTGCCCCTTCAGGAGCATCTACTGTCGCAGAAACAGGGCACCCAAACCTGCGCACGCTCTGCCTTCATGAACGGAGATAGAACTGCAGCAATCGACAGTTTCTTACCTTCCTTTACAAATCTGTGATGTCATTTTGGCAGCCAGGTGTCCCTCGACAAAGACAGTATACGCCTGCCATTGGGACAAATTTGTGATTTGGTGCGCTACCCAACATGTTGATCCCCTTTCTGTACCTCTGTCCGGTATCATTTGTTCTTTCATTAGCCCAGTTAGGTTTTACTTTGGGCACAGTCAAAGGGTGTCATTCGGTCATACCGGCGTTCTTGTAGTTGCCAGATCAGCCCTCCCGAGTCACCAGTTGTGACTCGGTTCCTGAAAGAACTACATCACATGTCCCCACCAAAACACTTCATCATGCCCCAAGGGGACTTGAACCTGGTGCTGACATTCTTTTTGTGCTCACCCTTTGGTCCTGTGCACAGCAGTCCTTTACGTCGTCGGACCATCAAAACTGCCTTTCTAGTGGCATTACACCGGCCTGCAGGGTTAGCAAACTGCAGACTAATCTGAGCACCCTGCATAAACCACAATGTTTCAAGACAAACTATTCCTGAGAACACGTGCCTCATTCCTGCCAAAAGTTGTGACAATCTTCCACGTCGGCCAGACTATCACACTGACGACGTTCTTTGCTCTGCCTCACTCTTTCAAAGAGGAGGAAAGACTCCATCGCTTCGATCCACAAAGAGCATCAGTGTTCTGCATTGATTGTACTAAGGAACACCGGGTGGATGATCAACCCTTCATCCGGTTTGCCAGAGCAAAGAAGGAAAATGCTGTGCAGGAAAGGAGCATCTCAAGATGGTTTGTACTAGGCATTAAAATCTGCTATGCATTGGCTAAGAAGCAACCCCTTGAGAGCTTGCGTGATCACTCCACCAGACCAAAGGCTGCAGCCACTGCATTAGCTCGCGGAGTCCCTGTCCTGGACATCTGTCAGGCTGCAACAGGGTGTCTCTGCACATGCTCACCAATCACTACTGCCTGGACAGTCAGGTCCGTCGTGACGGGCACTTTACCCATTTGGTCCTCCAGGAATTCCTGGTCTGATCTGTTTGCATACTCATCTCCAGAGAGGTATTACTTTGGTATCTATTCTAAGGGAAGGAATCTGCAGCTAGCAGTCTCTGTCAGATGAACAAGTTACTTACCTTTGGCACCGTCTTATCTGGTAGAGACTCTTTCTAATTGCAGATTCCTTACAACTGCCCGGCTCAGTGAATAGATTTTTCCATGTAGGATGACACTTATGAAGTCCTTAGTGTCTGCACACTGGTACATCGTCCTCCTTCGTTGTCACGTGCTTCTGACATGAAAATGTTGCAAAAAGTACTTTGTAGAGTCATAGCCATCTTCAAAGCTCAGATGTGTGCATGGGACACCAAGGTGCTGAGTAAATGAGACCTAGTAAGTCTAGATATTTCAGGAATGGAAAGACAATCGATCATGTTGTAACCTCAGTTTTGCAATCTCCTCAAAAAAGTGACTATTGTCAAACATTTTTTTACAAAATTGTGGAAAATAAAGCTCCTGGCAACTCAAGATCTTGTTGTCACGCCCATTCAGGAACATCTGTTGAAAAGAGAAGCACCTCAGCGACTAAGCACCTGGGAATAATTCACAGTATCAGGGTCCGTGAAAGAGGCAATCATTACAGCACCCTAGACAGAAATACGTATGGAAGACAGAGGTGGAAAGGGAAACTTCTGTGCTTCTAACTGGAGGACTTTTGTCCGCATACATGTATCTTTTCAGGAGGGCCACTAACAGGTTTCTAAAATGATGCATGCTTAGAGATAGGATTTTGCCTCTAATCCTACACCAGGTATACTTTTCGTAGGGGCACTGTTAAAGCATAAGGGATCTTCATACACCACATTCCAGGACATGATCTCCGCATCCTTGCCATTACAGAAGTAGTGCTAAGGACATGTTGGTCAAGTTGTCCACACTTTATGGATCAGAATAATGTCATACTTGGCCCCTGATTATGATCAGGCACATATCACATTTTAGCAGCAAAATGATAGCACTCAAAACATGTTTGCAGTTGAAGTGTAAATCTCACGAGTTTGTAACACAATCTGTAGCAGGATGTTTGGAAAGTGCACCAAATGGCATTTTGAACACCAAGTAATGGGCAGGGGCAGAATCCCGAGACAATTGAATCCCCATTCCTGGAGGGGCATACCATTCCTGGATAAGCATAACTCGGTCGGCTAGAAATTGCCCACATGATAATTTTAGCTGCCTGAATCATTGCAAATTAGTGTTGACACTCTACATCTAATTGTGCTTTAATGTCAACAAATGTGTTTATGCTTCAGTGAGGTGGCAAGTTTTCTCCCCCCACATGAACCATGTGAATCTGTGTTACCAGTGGCCATGTTGTCCTTCAGTTGTTTAGATCACCGTGTCTGGGTGTGCTGGGTGGGTGATATCAGCCTTCTGGGGAAAGACATGAGGGCTGACATGGAAGTGCTTTCATGTCAGCCCCTTATAGGGCTAGCAACTGTAAAGGGTGGTGCACTAAAAAAGTTAAGGTCGACAGTAGAAGAAGCTGAAAGGGACCTTCTCCCTCCTTGTCGAGAGGTTACAAAGGCCCATGTAGACGCCAGATATTATGTAGAATGATTACAAAATCAGGTTTTCCAGACCTTGGAGGATCCTCTGTAAGCCAAAGGAGATGTTTTCACGATGCTTTTTCTTGGATTCCAATACTTCCCAAGGTGATACCCAAGTTTAAACTCAACAAAATGAAGATGATTCTCATTGATCCAGACCAGCAACGTCAGTAGTGGTATCCAGACTGCCTTCAAATTTACCCTGTTCCTTAAAAAGGACTTCATCTGCTTTCCAGGATGTCAGGAAAGATATTCCATACCAGCCCTCTGTCGCTGAGCTTGACAGCCTTACTCCTGAGATCTTACAATATGGATAATAGAAAATTTTTGATTGCATCACCATCCTGAAAGCGATGAAATGCCCTTCCACGAGGTTGTCCAAAGAATTCAAGTGGAAAAGATTTTACTAATGGAGTATCAACAAGCAGGAGGACCCGAGAATATGCCAGGAAGAAACTGTACTACCGTACGTTCTTTTTTCTTGCTAAGTCTGGTTTAAAGTTCTCTCTTATCAGAATACGTTTGTCTGCCATAACTGCTTATCCTTCCTAAGCATTTTTTCTTCATGATTTTAATGGTTAATGATTTCTCAGAGTGCCCCAGAAACCCCTAATGATTTCCCAGAGTGCCCCACTAAGGGGTTTCCTCTTGATAGAATACCTTTTCCTCCTAGAGAATAAAATGTAGTATTAATAAGTTAATACCCACCCCCTTTTGTTGTTTTTTTCAAACCAAACCAAGGCTATGTTACACCATCTGTCTCAGAGGGTGGTTTTCTTAGTGCCGATTACTTCATCCAGAAAAGTGCTTATTACTCCATCCAAAAAGGTGAATGAGCTCCAAGCTCTTTGTACAGCTGAGCTATACACTGTTTATCATCAAAATAAGTTAACCTCTGATTTTCACTTTAATAAGACTTTTTCTTTACTTTCTTCCCAAATGCTGCATCTCCTGCAGAAAGAGCTTCGCACACCCTCTGTGACAAGGGCCTTACACTGCTGATTAAATAGTACCACTGATTTGTGACGAGAAACCGCTCTCTGTGAACCATGGAATTGTTCATACAAGCCTAGCCTCTTCTAAACAAACTACAGCCGATGGATAGTCTCATTCTTGTTATGGCAGTACTAAAAGGCTCTTAGTTGCCAAATGTAAGGCCCATTTTACCAATGTGAAGACCGTTATTGCCTTGAGGAGAAATCTTCCTATTAACATTTTTAAAGCTGTTACTTTTTTGGACTTTGACTCCATGTTATAAACTTTTATGGGTCAAGCGGACTTCATAATTTTCTATGCCTAAAAGCTCATACTGTGTCCTAAGTTGGCCCTTTAAGGTTGGGTTAGTTGTTCCTCAATTCTACCTTTTTTTGCAGGTTTATATAGCGCGAACCCAACCCGAAGGTATTGGAGAGCTTTACAAGAGTACCAGTTACATTACACAAGGACACATTCATTTTTGGTAGGCACAGAGAGATTAAGTGATTTGTGCAGAATCACAGGATGTTGAGCCAACGCCAAGACTCGAACATGGTTCCCCAGTTCCAAAGTAGGCAGCTCTGGCCGTCAAGCCACATCCTCTCCCCTTCACCTTTAATGAATATTAGAAAAAAAACGGCTTGTGAAGAAAAAGTTTCATGTAATCCTAGCTTTTCACTGTTACCACTGGGATTCCGTTTTTTGGTAACCACTCTTTATAAATATATGTTCGAGGCATATGAGCTGCAGATTGTACACTGTGCATAGATCGCCATCTGGTGTTGGGCTCGGATGCTTGCACTTTGTTGTTGTCTTGGAAGAGTCTTTTGTAGTCACGAGATAGGTGACTCCTCCTTTGGACAATAGTGCGCATGGGCATCGACTCCATCCTCAGATTGTTTTTTTCCGCCATCGGGTTCGGATGTAATCTGCTGCGCTCCGGGTCGACATCGATCGGTTCCCCTTCGACGCGCAAAAAACTCCCACCGTTCGTCGGTATTGTTTCGATCGCGATCCCCTCTCATCGTGTATCTATTCTCCAAGACATTTTCGAGTCCGGTCGTCGAAGTGGGCCGTTGGGCCGATCGGCGCCATCAACCAGCATTTGGAAAGGACTCCGTTTAAAAAATGCAAGTGTGGGGCTAAATTCCCACACACAGATCTCCACGAGGTCTGTAACCTTTGTCTCTCGCCAGACCACGAGAGTCGACACTGCCGGGCCTGTGAATCCTTCAGGTCGAAGAAGACTATACGTGATCGCCGGGCCCGACGACACGAAATGTCCAGATCAACCGTTCCCGCACCGGACAACATCTTCGACACAGGCTCCGACAACCCAGACACCGGAGATCAACAACCCGACACCTCCGGAGCCGAAGACTCGGGGTCGGACGACCAGACCATCACGCCAGGTCAACGTACTGTGAGTACTGACATCGACGCCCCTGCCCCGAAAAAACTAAAGGCTACGGTCACACCTTCACCTTCGGGTCTAGGTCGGCGACAAGACTTCAGAAGCCCCGCCCTCCAGCTCGGCTCCGAAGCATCCAAAGCCTTCTGGCAGCTCGGGATCGAGCCAGCCACATCCCCGGATCGAAAAACACTCATCGGCACCCAAGCCCAAAACTAAGATCCCGTCGACATCAGAATCTTCGGCACCGAGAACCAAGGTCTCCGACACTTCGGCACCGAAGCCTACAAAACCTTCGGAGCCGACAAAACAGGATAAAACGTCAGGGTCGAAAACTCCACCACCCCAAAAGGAGACCAAGCAGCCTCGTAAACATAAGGAGCATCACTCGGAACCAAAATCTTCGGTGCCGAAAAAAGACACTAGCTCTAACGAACTTTCTATTCACATGGATCCAAAGCAGAAAACTCTGCATATTGATCCCATTACTGGACTGGTCCAATCCATACAGCCTGACAAGAGGAAGTTGGACGAACCAAACACACCTGAGCCACCTCCCAAAAAGAAAGACTCTTCTACCTCACCTATAAGGTCTTTCTCTCCACCTCCACCACCTTCCAGCCCTATACAGTCTCCACCTCACTCTCCTGTGCCTTTCTTTTCACCACAGGGGTATACAGGGGATGATGATAATGATGATGACAAACAGTCACCTCATAAAACAGATACTGATGACGACCTTCACAGTATCCCTCCTCAGGACCCCTGGGACAATTATGATCTCCCAGATATACCCGTCCCTGAGCCATACCCATCCAAACCATCCCCCCCCAGATGATGCTATAGGGTTCACACAGGTTATAAACAGGGCAGCACAATTCCATGGAGTCAAATTACACTCAGACCCCCTGGAGGAGGACTTTTTATTAGAGACTTTTGCTCAGCCTCAAAAAACTACACACATTCTCCCTATGCTTAAAGGGATTATTAAACATGCCCCTGAGGTCTTCAAGGACACAGTTAGAGCTAGGGTTATTAACCCAAGAATTGAAAAGAAATATAAACCTGCCCCTACTGATCCAGCTTATATTAAAGGTCAGCTCCCTCTTGATTCATTAGTAGTTGCTAATGCACGTAAACGAGCAAACTTGCAAACTACTGGTGAGGCACCACCACCAGACAAGGAGTCTAAATTGCTCGACGCATCAGGCAAGAGGGTTGCGTCTCAAGCAGCAAACATGTGGCGCATCGCCAATTCACAAGCCTTACTAGCAAGGTATGACCGGGCTCATTACGATGAGCTAGAAAAGCTCATTCAGTACCTTCCAGATCAGCATAAGACCAAAGCAAATGATCTAATACAAGAGGGCAAGTTAATTACAAACACCTCAATAAAATGCGCCCTTGATGCAGCAGATACAGCATCACGCACAATAAATTCAAGCGTTTTGCTACGCAGACACGCGTGGTTACGCATATCTGGTTTTAAGCAGGAGGTGCAATCTACCATCCTCAATCAACCCTTAGACCAGGAACACTTGTTTGGGCCCACTGTAGACACTTCTCTAGAGAAAATGAAAAAAGACACAGACAAAGCTATGGGGGCTCTACAAGCAACAACTAGTAGAGGTTCCTTTCGTCGCTCCTCCTATAGAGGCGGCTCCAAAACCACTGCGACAGACACTACCTCTGCCACTTATAAAAAATCCCACCCAAACCTCCTCTAATAGAGGTTACTCAAGAGGTAATTCCAGAGGTAACAACAACAGGGGTAGAGGACGTGGGTTTAACACACGCAACTCCCCTACCACAAAACAGTGACTTCCCTCCGTTTCCCCCCGATCATTCCACTCCAGTCGGGGGAAGACTATCACAGTTCCTACCTGTGTGGAATTCCATCACCACGGACAGGTGGGTAAGACAAATTATCCAGTATGGTTACTGCCTGGAACTCACTTCTACTCCCCCCAACATACCACCCAGACAGCGTCCCATGTCCACACAACATTTCACGCTCCTCAAACAAGAGGTTCTCTCCATGCTCCAAAAGCAAGCAATAGAACCAGTCCCTCTACAACATCAGGGCACAGGGGTTTACTCACTGTATTTTCTAATCCCCAAAAAGGACGGTTCCCTCAGACCAATATTGGACCTCAGACCCCTCAACTATTACATTCACTCAGATCATTTTCACACGATCACTCTTCAGCAAATACTGCCACTCCTCCAACAAGGCGACTTCCTTGCCACATTAGATCTCAAGGACGCCTACTTCCATATTCCCATACACCCTGCGCACAGGAAATACCTAAGGTTCACAGTGGACGGACAACATTATCAGTTCAAAGTCCTGCCATTTGGAGTAGCAACAGCACCAAGGGTTTTCACAGTGCCTAGCAGTAGTAGCTGCACACTTATGAAGGCAACACATTCATGTGTTTCCGTATCTAGACGACTGGCTAATAAAAGCCAAGTCACACAAGCAGTGTGTACAGCACACCTTCCAAACAATTCAGCTACTACACAATTTGGGGTTCACAATAAACCACACCAAATCTCATCTCCATCCCTCCTACATACATCAGTATCTAGGGGCCACAATAGACACCTCCAGAGCCCTAGCATACCCCAATCCTTCCAGGATAACCAGTAAGCAAGCCCTCATCAAAAAATTCCTGCCTCAACACTCTCTTCCAGCTCGGGTGTTTATGCAGCTAGTAGGAATGATGGCCTCCTGCATCTTCATTGTCCCTCACGCACGACTTCAAATGCGTCCCTTGCAGGAATGCTTAGCACATCAGTGGAACCAAGCTCAAGGCCAGCTTACAGATCTGGTGTTGGTGGACAGCCGCACACATCGCTCTCTGCAGTGGTGGAATACACAAAACCTTTCCAAGGGGCGGCCGTTCCTAGAGCCAATTCCACAGATAGTACTAACAACAGACGCATCTCTCACCGGGTGGGGAGCTCACCTCCTCAGCCATACAATGCAGGGCAAGTGGACCATTCCACAAAAACTGCTCCACATCAACCACCTAGAATTACTAGCAATATTTCTAGCGCTAAAGTCATTCCAACCGCATCTCATTCACAAGACTGTCCTAGTCCAAACAGACAACATGACAGCAATGTATTATATACAAAAACAGGGGGACACACACTCTCTGCAGCTATCTCAACTAGCGCAAGACATATGGAGATGGGCCATTCCTCAAAGCATATACCTCCTTGCAGAACATCTTCCAGGTGTTCACAATGAAATTGCGGATCTGTTGAGTCGACAAACACAACAGATTCACGAATGGGAACTGCATCCGCAAGTTCTTCGACCCTTTTTCCAAATGTGGGGTCATCCAGAGATAGACCTGTTCGCCACACAAGAAAACACAAAATGCCTAACCTTCGCCGCCAGGTTCCCACACCCGTCGTCCAAGGGCAATGCAATATGGATGAATTGGTCAGGCAGATTTGCGTACGCTTTTCCGCCTCTCCCACTCATTCCCCTAGTAGTACGCAAACTCAGGCAGCAGTCTCTAACAATGATCCTAGTTGCTCCCACATGGGCAAGACAACCATGGTTCACAACACTTCTCGAACTCTCAGTGGTTCCCCACCACAAACTGTGCCTCTCTCCAACCTTCTTAACCCAGAACCATGGAGACATCAGACACCCCGATCCAGGTCAACTAAATCTGGCGATATGGCTCCTGAAGTCCTAGAGTTCGGTTACCTTAACCTTCCACCAGACTGTATGCATGTTATTAAAGAAGCCAGACGTCCTACTACCAGGGCTTCTTATGCAGCAAAATGGAAGAGGTTTGTTATTTACTGTAATAACAATATCAACCCACTAGATGCTTCAATACAAAACATCATCTGTTACTTGCTGCATTTACAAAAATGTAACTTAGCATACTCATCCATAACTTTCTTCCCTTCTCCCGAGCTGTTATTACTCACGGGCATTGTAGGGGTAGCGCTGGGACGCCCCGTTGCTGGGGCAGCTATGCGCTGTATAAATCTGCTAATAATAATAATAAGATTACATCTTGCTGCTCTAGCCGCATACTTACAAAACAGACAACACTTGTCACTGTTTAGAGTACCTGCAATCAAAGCCTTTATGGAAGGCCTTAAAAGAATCATTCCCCCTAGATTGCCACCCTCTCCAGTATGGAATCTAAATATTGTCCTCACCAGGCTCATGGGTCCCCCATTTGAACCTCTACACAAATGTGAGTTACAATTTCTTACATGAAAGTAGCCTTCCTAATTGCAATCACCTCTCTCAGGAGAGTCAGTGAGATTCAGGCTTTAACCATACAAGAACCATTTTTACAAATACATCGTAACAAGGTGGTTCTCAGACCAAACCCCAAATTCCTACCTAAAGTAGTCTCTGCTTTTCATCTCAACCAATCAATAGAGTTACCTGTCTTTTTCCAAGACCCAGACTCTGTAGCAGAGAGAGCTCTACACACTAGATGTCAGAAGAGCTCTACTTTATTACATTGACAGGACCAAACCTTTTAGAAAGACAAAACAATTGTTTGTAGCTTTCTCCCCACCACATAAAGGTAATCCCATCTCAAAAGCTGGGATTGCTAGATGGATAGTCAAATGCATTCAAATATGCTACCAAAAGGCTAAACGCACATTAATAATTCCCCCTAAAGCTCATTCCACACGTAAGCTAGGGGCTTCTATGGCATTTTTAGGGAACATTCCCTTAAATTACATATGTAAAGCAGCAACATGGTCTACACCACATACCTTTACCAAACACTATTGTGTTGATGTACAGGCAAAGCAACAAGCCGCTGTGGGCCAAGCTGTTCTTAAGACACTTTTTCAAACTACTGCAACCCATACAGGTGACCACCGCTAAGGGAGACACTGCTATACAGTCTATGCACAGTGTACAATCTGCAGCTCATATGCCTCGAACGGAAAATGCTACTTACCGGTATGCATCTGTTCTTGGCATGTAGAGCTGCAGAGTTGTACACGCCCACCCGCCTCCCCTGAACCTGTATCTGTTCCAGTATTATCTTAATTAGATACATTCACATGGACATCTTTCTTCTTACTGACTCCATCTTTTCCCATCATGGCGAAAAACAATCTGAGGATGGAGTCGATGCCCATGCGCACTATTGTCCAAAGGAGGAGTCACCTGTCTCGTGACTACAAAAGACTCTTCCAAGACAACAACAAAGTGCAAGCATCCGAGCCCAACACCAGATGGCGATCTATGCACAGTGTACAACTCTGCAGCTCTACATCCCAAGAACAGATGCATACTGGTAAGTAGTATTTTCCTTATTTCATTCATTTATAATAGATATTCTCTCGGAACTCATAAAATTCCCACATACTTCTGTGTTTTGGGGCCGCTTTTAGTGAATTCCCTGTGCTCCAATGAATTGCTTCATGCAATAGTGCTATCCTCCAAACCTTTTAACTGGGCAGGAAAAGTTTGTATTCTTTGACAGTGTTATATAGAAAGGCACAATTTCTTACACTCCCTGACATGTTTTCTACTTGCTTTTGATTAATAGAAAGCAGTGCTTAATTTTTCAAAGGAGGAGTTCCTATTCCCGAAGCACTGCTCAGAAGTTTGTGGCCGGTGCAATTAAACATCGGCGCACTGAATATCAAGGCTGGCAGTTTTAAATCTACCTCATGCCTCTTTCATTTACCATCAGACACTTCCTGCCCCTTTTTCTTTTGCAGGTTCTTGCATTCTCCCTTTGTGATGGTTTTCCCGTCTTTCTCGTCCTCCATCTTACCAATTTGCATGTTTTTTCCAATCTTGCTTTTGATGTTGAAGACTAAGTGCAGGTCCCCAAAAATAAGTGCCCCCCACCGACAACCACCGGCTCAAATTAAGCACCAATAAGAAGAATGAAATTTGAAAGCAAATAGTAAAATAAAAAATTGTCTACTGGGAACTCTTCTTCTTTCTACCTTTTATGAATTTAGGGAGAATACCGATGGAGAATAATAGGATTACAGTATTAGAATTAAGTAACATTTCCTTCAAGAAGTAATAGGATTGCTGCACTATTCAAAACTGGCTTTTATGGCACTGACCATCCAGGTTCAGGCCTTCAATATGCTCTCCCTTAAACACAGGAAAGCTAACGGATAAATCCAAAAGAATAGTTGGGAGACTAACCCAGACAATGTATAATGAATTCAGTTCCTCAGGGAAAAAGATGTCATATCCCGAACATTCGAGTTAAAGCTGACGTAATGATCTTTTATTAGGTAGAGCCTAGAGTCAGCGCGCATGCGCTGCTCTGCGAGGCATGGTGTATTCAGTCCGTGGACTTTGGTCATGACCACCGCCTTTCATAGGTTCCTTCCTGTGCTGTTCAAGGTGTCTTTCTTTCGTGTGGTGCATTGGTGCCATTTGTCCCTCCTTTTGGTGTTTGCTACACCCATGGCCACTGGCCCTGTTACAATGGTCATTTCGCTTCAGGCCATGTCTCTTACTTGCAGCGCACTTTTTTTTTAACATTTGTTTTCGTCCGGAACACGAGCGCACGTATTTTGAGTCACTGTTATAACTTCATTTTTACATCTCCCCTCAATGCGTCCACACCTTAATGTAGTATGTGGGGAGACTGTTCACTATTACTTAAGGTAGCATTCCCTAAATATAGCTTCCAATAACAATAAATACACAGCGTAAAAGACGCCATAATAGAAAAGAAGATGCAAGATACATTTACCATTCAAGTTTCTTGTAGAAGTTTGGAGCAGAACAGACGTGCAATCTTTGTTGGTGCTTTACTCCATGCCTCTGCCTTAATCCATGCCACTCTGCTTTGCTCCACCCCACTCAATGCCACTCTGCTTTACTCCACACTGCAGCACTCTGCTTTACTCCACTCAACGCCACTCTTCTTTACTCCTCTTCACTCTGATTTACTCCACACCACTCTACTTCACTTTACTCCAATCAACGCCACTCTGCTCCACTCTACTTTACTCCACTCCACCCTGCTTTACTCCACCCCAGCCCAGTCCACTTACTTCACTCCATTCTGCTTTATTCCACTCCGCTCAACACCACTCTACTTTGCTCCACGTCCCTTTGGTTTACTAGACTCCACTCAACACTAATCTGCTTTACTCCACGCCGCTCTGCTGTACTCCACGCCACTCTGCTGTACGCCACGCCTCCTCTTCAGATTTGCAGAAACTCTTACTCTACTTAAACATCTCACAAGCACTGATACTAAAATTATTTTGCTATCTCCTAAAATAACTATTATAGCTCACTATCTACTACACCCCACTATAATACCATCTTTCTCAAACTCTTTATCTCTTAAACTCATACACATACACAATTTCAAACAATCTCACTCTCTCATTATTCTTTCTTAATAACTCTTTATACTACCTCTAGGTATAATTATTTATATTGTTACTCTCATCTCATACTAACTCCATCTCGGTTTCACACAAATATATTTCTAACCCCCTATACGAACAACATATTCGAACTTTCATTCTCTATCTATAACACTCTCTATAAATATTATACTAATTACTACAATATGCCATCAAAATATAGCAAAACTTACAAACATCAAAAGCTCTAGATAGACACTTATAAGGTCCCAAAGGCGAGACCTATTGGCTATGCCAATGCTCGTTTATATATATCAAATTATCAGTGATGATGTATCAATCAAATCCATGTATTTGAGCTATTAAAAGTATGTCATGCGGCATAAGTGCAGATTTTAATTTTAAGGCGGTCACCTTCTTATATAGGAGGCTGAGTCGGACGACACTCCTTCCACTTAATGACCTGCAACAGAAGTGGGAAGAGGACCTGGGAGAACCTATATAGGAAAAAGTATGGGGAGAGCTAACGGAGAGGGTCAGCAAAGTCACTAGAAATGCTAGATTCCAACTGGTAAACTTTTATGTATTTCATAGGGCGTACCTTACCCCAGGGCGCATTAATAAGTACTTCACCATGACCACGGCAGCCTGTCCCCGCTGTGGCGAGTTAGGTGCGGAGTTCCTCCATATGTTTTGGAGTTGCCCGGAAATAGGGACTTACTGGAGGGAGGTGACGGAAACACTAGCCGAAATTAACAAAAAAGAAGTAAACATGACAGCAGCATACTGTTTACTACACAGATTCCCACACACTTCCAAGAACAAGGTAACCAGCAAATTTCAGGACCTGGGATTAATACTAGTAAACGAGATATTACGAGTCATTGGAAGGCAAGGGAAGGTCCTAACATAGGCAGATGGAGGAGGGAGTTTGTGCGTTGGGCAGGTTGTGTAGGGACGCTAGACATAACGGGAGCGAAAAGACGGAAGCAGCTAGTGCATGGGAAGCCCTGATGATGCACCTAAAGCAACTCAATGATATCTCAGAAGAAGGAAACCGGGAATCACCACAGGCTGATGGTTGGTCGCACACCTTGGGGTGGATGCATGGGTGTGAGGGAAAGATGAGGGGTACTCACTGAATGGAAGTCCCAACAGGAAACTCAGGGGCCACGATGATTGGATAGGAGTCTCTGGAAGGTGGCCCGGAGAAGAACGCTTGTACATAACAGCCCTAGAAATGCCTGGGGGGGAGGGGGAAGCTTGAGGGGGTGGGAGTTGCCATTTGGCAGAGGGTAGGGTGCTGAATTAACCACTGTACCGTTTATTGACATGTAAATCTGAAAGAGACATGTTAGTGATAGATTCCTTACCTTAGAATATCCCCAGGCGTCAGACTGGATCCGGAAAGTTTTTCGTCAGCAGTACCCCTGCGCGTCGGTAGGTGGCGTCGTGCGGCTCCGCGTTCGTCGCTGGCGTCGTAAGCGCCGAGATGACGTCACGGAGACTACTTAGGCGCCACCCATGCGCGCTGACGTCAGTTCTTTCTTTTTCCGCGCCAGCAAGCGCAGATCCGGTTAGAGCACGTACCTTAGTCACTTTTTGACTAGTTGTTTTTGGGACTTTTGTCTCTATTTTTCTAAATCTTGACTCCTGGTGCCACGTAGGGATGCCTGGGTTTAAATCCTGCGGGGCCTGCCGCCGTACGATGTCAGTGGCCGACCCCCATGGCGTCTGTCTCTACTGTCTGGAGCGCGACCATGACTCCCGGTCATGTTCCGACTGTCTGGCCATGGCTCTGAAGGCTTTGCGGGAGCGGTCCCGAAAGCTGCTGGAGGCCCGACAGTTGTCTCCGCGCCGTTCCAGGTCCAGGGGTCGCTCGAGGGACCGGCCACGGAGTCGTCATCATCGCTCCTCGGGGTCCAAGTCTTCACCATCGGACTCGGGTAAGCGACGTCACAAAAAGAAGTCGAAGCGCGTACGCTCTCCGACCTCCCCCCGTAGGTCTTCGGACGCGGACGAGGGGACCCTGGGTCTTTCCCCCGCGGCTCCGTTGGAGCCGGTCAGTCCCGCGGCCTACCCGCCATACCCGGGTCTGTCGGCGACTCCAGCCCAGGTGCAAGAGTTTCTTGCTGCCATGGACCGCCTTTTCAGGCCTAGGGCTCCCGCCGGTGCGCCTTCGGGCCCCGCGGTCCCTCTTGGGGGCCCTTGGCTGCCGCCGGCGCTGCCGCCAGCTCCGGCCCCGGCGCCGCAAGGTCCTCCGCCGGCGGCTCCGGCACCCCCTGTGGCCCCCTTCCCGGCGCCGCCCTGGGTGCCGTTCGTCCCACCTCCGCCCTTGCCCGCGTTTCCATCTTGGGACCCTGATTGGGCCTTGGAGCCGGAGCGGCGTCGACCGGCGCCGTTCTCGGCGCCGGTGGAGCATTTGTTTTCCCCTGTGCCTCCCTCGCCGCTGCAGCCTGTGCCTCTGGCTGTTGTGGAAGGGGAGGACTGGGAGGGGTCAGAGGACCCTCTTGCACGGCAGTGTGAGTCCGAACAGGAGTGGGCAGAAGACTCGGAGGATGCAAGTGGCCTTGACCTCTCCTCTGAGCCTGGGTTTGTGTCTCCTCCCACTGTCATGGAGGAAGGCGCAACATACACTGTGGTGCTCCGTAGAGCAGCTGAGGCTCTTGGCCTTGAATTGCCTACTGTTACCCTCCAGACTAACCTCCTTACTGAAGTGCTTCAGCCGGCGGCAAGTTCTATAGAACCTCTGCTTCCGTTTAATGAGACCTTAACGGAAGTTTTGATAAATACCTGTTCTAGGCCAGCCACAGGGGTTCCTGTGGATAAAAACGTGGCCAGGCGTCACCGCCCGGCACCAGGTGACCCTGCCTTTTTGGTGTCTCATCCGACACCGGAGAGCCTGGTCATTCAGGCTTCCACTTCCCAAACAGCATTCCCTACCGCTCCGCCGGATAAGGAATCAAAAAAGCTGGAGCAGCTTGGCAAACAGTTGTTTTCCTCTGCCAGCCTGGGCCTGAGGTCGGTCAACACTGCATGCCTCTTGGGCCGCTATTCTCACGCTGTGTGGGACACGGTGGCGCAAACTCTGCCCAGTGCCCAGAAGAGGTTCGGGCTGTGCTTTCCCAAGCTGTTGCAGAGGGGAAGGATGCCGCGAAGTTCGCCATTCGGTGTGGGTTGGACACCGCGGACTCTTTGGGAGGAGCCATCTCCACAACGGTGGCCTTGCGGCGACATGCCTGGCTGCGATCCACCGGGTTTTCAGGGGATGTCCAGAGTTCCCTCATGGACATGCCTTTTGATGGTACTCGCCTATTTGGCGATAAGGCAGACAGTGCGTTGGAGCGTTTTAAGGACTCTCGGGCTACAGCCGAGTCCTTGGGTCTCTCCACCACCCGCCCGGCCACGTCTACCTTTCGTTCCTTTCGTGGCCGAGGAAGGGGCGCCCCTACACGTCCGTTCAACCAAAGGCCTGCGCAGAACCAGCCTCAGCGCGGCCGAGGGCGTGGTGGCCGCCGTGGTGGCTGCCGTGGCGGCACAGGGGGCCAGCGTGCGGGTCAGCCCACCTCCGCTCCCGCAGCATCCGCCTCAAAGCCTTCCTAGTCCGCGCTTTGGGGTGCACCCCACGCCGGTGGGCGGCAGGATTCAACATCACCTCCCCCACTGCCGCTCTGTCACTTCGGACAGCTGGGTGCTGCAAATCGTCCGAAGGGGCTACTCCCTCCCCTTCGAGTCTGCCCCCGTCTATGCCACCTCAGTTCCACCGCATTTCGGGGGATCACTTAGCGCTTCTCCAACAGGAAGTCACGGCCCTCTTGGCCAAGGGGGCCATCGAGCGCGTTTCTGGGCCAGAAGTAGGACATGGTTGTTATTCCCACTAGTTTCTGGTCCCCAAGAAGGACAAAGGGGGCTTGCGCCCCATCTTGGACCTCCGGAACGTCAATCGCTTCCTCCGGAAGGAGAAGTTCAAGATGTTGACTCTGGCTCAGGTCTTGGCTGCCCTAGACCCTGGAGACTGGATGGTAGCGTTGCACTTGCAGGACGCATATTTTCACATTCCCGTCCTGCCGGCCCACCGGCGTTACCTGCGGTTCACGGAGGGCCAGGAGCCTTTTCAGTTTACCGTGCTCCCTTTCGGCCTTACAAGCGCCCCTCGGGTGTTCACAAAAGTGATGGCGGTGGTCGCAGCTCATGTGCGCAGGTCAGGGGTGTCAGTCTTCCCCTACCTCGACGATTGGTTGTTGAAGGCGGGCTCGCCCCAAGCCGTCGTCACCCACCTTCAGACTACGGCCGACCTCCTGCAATTGCTGGGGTTCTCCATCAACGTGCCGAAGTCGCACCTGAGTCCCTCTCAGAAGCTCCCCTTCATCGGAGCGGTTCTGGATTCGACGCGGTTTCGGGTTTATCCTCCCGAGCAGCGAGTCCGGGATATTCAAGCTATGATTCCAATCTTTCAGCCTCTATCCTGGGTTCGGTCAGGATGACCCTCCGGCTCCTGGGCCTGATGGCCTCCTGCATTCTGCTAGTGCAACATGCCAGGTGGCATATGCGGGCTCTGCAGTGGGACCTGAAGTTCCAGTGGGCGCAACATCAGGGCAAACTGTCCGATCATGTCCATGACAATTGCGGTGGTGGCTCACGAATCGCGATTGGGTCAATGGCAGATCCCTCTCCCTCCCCCAACCGGAGCACACAGTGGTGACGGATGCGTCCCTCCAGGGCTGGGGTGGCCACTTGGGAGAGGCGGCGATCAGAGGCCTCTGGTCTCCGGCGGAGTCCCGGCTCCATATCAATCTTTTGGAGCTTCGGGCGATCCGACTTGCACTGAAGGCATTCCTATCTCTGTCCGGGGCAGTGTAGTGCAGGTGTTCATGGACAACACCACCGCCATGTGGTATTGCAACAAACAGGGCGGGGTGGGGTCGTGGACCCTATGTCAGGAGGCTCTGCGCCTCTGGACATGGCTGGAACATCAAGGCATTACCTTGGTGGTTCAACACCTGGCAGGTTCTCGGAGTGCCAGGGTGGACGAACTCAGCCGCCGGTGCTTGATGGATCACGAATGGCGTCTGAACTCGGACGTGGCGCAAGGTCTTTCTGCAGTGGGGAGAGCCTTGGTTAGATCTATTCGCCACCGAAGAGAACGCGCAATGTCATCAGTTCTGCGCGTTGGAATTTCCAAGGCGGTACTCGCTCGGCGACGCTTTTCATCGCGAGTGGAGCTGCGGTCTTTTGTACGCCTTTCCGCCTATACCACTTCTTCCCAGAGTGCTGAAGAAGATTCGGCACGACCGGGCCCAAGTCATCCTTGTGGCTCCGGATTGGGCACGAAGATACTGGTATCCCGAGCTACTCAACATGGCGATCGATCCCCCGATCCGACTGCCTCTTCGGGAGGATCTTCTGTCGCAGCAGCAGGGGACGGTCCTCCACCCGAACCTGTCCAGCCTCCATGCGTGGAGATTGAGCGGCGACAGTTGACAGCTTTCGATCTTCCTCCCGAAGTCTGTGATGTCATTCTGGCAGCCAGGCGTCCCTCCACTAAGACGGTATACGCCTGCAGGTGGAACAAGTTTGTGGCATGGTGCACAGCAAAGTCTGTGGATCCCCTTTCTGCCCCTCTTTCTGAGGTCCTTCTGTTCCTGCTATCCTTGGCCCAGCAGGGCTCTGCTCTGGCAACTTTCAAAGGTGATCTTTCGGCCATCTCCGCCTTTCTCCGGCTTCCAGATCAGCCTTCTCTCTTTAAGTCCCCGGTTGTTAACCGTTTCCTGAAAGGCATTACACACACGTTTCCTCCCGTGCCTTTCATAATGCCTCAATGGGACTTAAATCTTGTCTTGACCTATCTGATGTGCGCTCCTTTTGAGCCCTTCATAACTGTCCTTTACGTCTTCTTACTCTAAAGGCGGCTTTCCTGGTAGCTATCACCTCTGCCAGAAGAGTGAGTGAGCTCCAGGCTCTTTCTTCTAAACCTCCTTTCCTTTCTGTTCATCCGGACAAGGTGGTTTTAAGGACCCGTCCTTCTTTCTTGCCAAATGTTGTCACGCCCTTCCACATCGGGCAGACCATCACTTTGCCCACCTTCTTTCCGCATCCTTCAAAAGAGGAAGAGAGGCTCCATCGTCTGGACCCAAAACGTGCGCTCTCGTTCTATCGAAGCGCACACAACCAGTTCCGGGTGGATGGCCAGCTCTTTGTTGGCTACGCGGGCGCCAAAAAAGGTCGGGCCGTGCACAAACAAACCATCTCTCGGTGGGTCGTTTTGTGCATCAAAGCGTGTTACTCGTTGGCTAAAAAGGAGCCTCCTGTGGGGCTGCTTTCCCATTCTACCAGGGCGACAGCAGCCACTACTGCCTTGGGACGCGGCGTTCCCTTGCAGGATATTTGTCAGGCAGCCACGTGGGCCTCGCTGCACACATTTACCAAGCATTACTGCCTTGACAGTCAAGTCCTGAGAGACGGCTTCTTTGGCCGTTCTGTTCTCCGTGACTTTCTGGTGTAATCTATTCGTAGACCCACCACCGGGGTTGGTATTGCTGGGGTATCTATTCTAAGGTAAGGAATCTATCACTAACGTGTCTCTTTCAGATGCACAAGTTACTACTTGTGTAACGATATATCTGTAAGAGACATTAGTTAGTGATAGATTCCTTACCGCCCCACCCATCCTCCCCGTTCTGCGAACTGATTCTAGGGTTAAGGTCATCCCTTTCAGGGCCCTAGTTTCATGGCACCAGTGGTCAGTTTCTTGCATGGCTCTGCGTTCCTGGCGCGGAAAGTCGTGTACAGAACTGACGTCAGCGCGCATGGGTGGCGCCTAAGTAGTCTTCGTGACGTCATCTCGGCGCTTACGACGCCAGCGACGAACGCGGAGCCGCACGACGCCACCTACCGACGCGCAGGGGTACTGCTGACTAAAAACTTTCCGGATCCAGTCTGCCGCCTGGGGATTTTCCAAGGTAAGGAATCTATCACTAACTAATGTCTCTTACAGATATATCGTTACACAAGTAGTAACTTGTGCTTTGCAACTACCCGATACTGAAGCTTTTGAGGACAAATTGAATGAATATGGATGCTAATACTGTATACCGAGTTATATATATGTCAAGAGTGTGATTAGGGTTGCTTACACAGCCATGCAAATGTCCATAATATACTGGTACATGTCTTACAAATGCCCAATAAAGTTTGTTTACAAAAAAATAAGTGCAGATTTTCATCAAAGGATCTCACAGTTTAGTTAGTGATCATGTTCTGATTTTATCTTTTCTCTGAAGCTCTCTTCTAGCTAAGAGACATAAAATAACTACATTTTAGAACAATGGGGAGCTTTGGTACATTTAAAATGGGCTGCTTTCAATGTGTAAAACAGCTTTCAAGCATAATGTTTAAAGTGATAATGCTTTGGTTCCAAGCTCTGATATGTGTCACATTGGTTTGGATTGCAACCTTTTACATGTCTCGCATGGGACCTTTGCAATTCTAATTTATCAAGTTAACACCTTTACAAGTTAAGTGCTTGACATTAGGGAGAGGAGCATCGATGAAAGGGTTTCCTTTAGTCTTATTTGAAGTCATAACAAATATTTCCCTCCAATAAGACAGACAATGCCTCCATGGGAACTAAACCTAGGTCTAAGAAAGTTAAAGTAGCCCCAATATCAGCCCTTTCATAAGGCTTCTTTGCAGCATCTTTCCTTGAAAACAGCTGCCGTAGTAATTACTTTAGCTTGCAGGGTTAGTGAAGTTAATTACTTATACTCCTAGATTATCTTTGTGGGACTCTTAACTAAAATTATACACAAGCCATTCTCCTCCCCAGTGTCTGCTTTAGGATGGGGCATCTTATATAGTTGGGATCCTTAAAGTACCCATAAAATGACCTAAATCACCTGTCATTACAGGATATTGGAGAATCTAGCTACCTCAAAAGTTTATTGTCAGATTTCAGCTCTTTGGACCTACTGCTAGTCTAGCGTAATTCTTTGTTTTCCTTTTAAAAAGATTTCAGTAAAGCGAAGCAGTATAGTTTGCTGTATATAAAGTTAAAATCTGAACTGTCCGATTTTTTAAATAATAAAAACCATTGACACTAAGCTGAAAAAGCCTTCAAATTGTCTGAAAAAGTCCTTCTGAAAAACAAAAATAGTATATGTTGTAAAGTGCTCTGGGATCCTGCACATGACTTGGTCTATTCAAGTTTTCATCACTTCACTGAAGTTCGCGCAATGAAGAATTGTTGTTACTAGCATTTAACTTTACTTCCTTTTGTTCCAAACCACCAGCAAGTTGAATCTACTAAATGTTAATTTTCTGATTGGCATATTAGTCAAACATTGCAGCAGTTTTTTCTTTTGAAGGTAATGTAGTAGACTGATCGGTTGTGTAAACAGCAATATCATGTGTATGTACCATGGTCAGAATAGTGATACCTCTATATCTCACAAGTGTAATTTCTGTATGAGCGATCAGCGGTGTCGGAAAAATGGTCCATGTACAATGTGTATAAAGAGTGTCAGAGGACTGCCCACCCTTCTGCATTCTGAGTAATTTTCTTACCTAGATAAGGCTGTGAGCTTGGATTATGCTGCCGGAACAAGTTTGATAAAATTGTCCCAATAACTATCCAATCCCTAACTTACCAAAAGTATTGCCAAGACATGCAGTCAAATACCTTCTCTGCATTGAAATATGGCATCTAGTGGAAAACTAAGAATGAATACTCAATCACAGCTGAGTAGTTCTATCTTCTTTGCTGACAATCAGTCATTCTATGCTATGTTATCAAAAATATCAATATCTTGTTGGTCTTTTCATCTAGCTCACAATAGTTAGAATAATGTAAAACAGATCTTTTAGAAAGCCCTGCCTGAACTATCACTCTAATTTGATGGATGATCATCCTTTGAAGAAGGCTATGATCTTTACCATTCCCCTCCGTATGTTCTTTGAATGTCTGGTAAGAGGCAATGCAGGAATAAATTAAGAACAACAAAAAGAAAAAAATTAATATTAAATTAAAATTGTATAGATTGAGTTTTACTTACCTTACGCCTAATTACCATGCGTGGAAAAGGCTGCGTGGTAAAGGCATCTGTTGTAACCTCATGCAACCTCAAAAAAGCATTCTTCATACAACTCCGAAATCACATAAATAGCAACCATTTCTAGCATAACCAATTCCGCTTTAGATCACACTGCAGCACATAGCTAGCTACTTTATAAATTGTAGATGACTCCCTGTTGACCACAGATAAATATGACTCCTGCCTCAGGATATTGCTGGACTTCTTAGCCGTCTTTGACCCCATCGACCATCCAACCCTCATCCACAACTTGATGTATTGAATGGGACTCACTGGCTCTCATCTTACCTATGCAGTGAACACCACCAGTTCATTCACATGGGTACCTCCACACCGCAAAACATCTTCAAAAGATCTCTCTCACCTACAGTCTCCCGAAGTTGTCCCCTTCACGGAGACTCTTGCGACTCTACTTACTAATAACAGCATCAAAATTCACCAATACACCACTCTAATTGTGCCCTCTGCTCTAGACAGCTCATGCCTCAGATACTCCCTGCAACTATTCCAGACCTGAATGTCCAGCACCCACCTGATGCTCTATCCAACCAAAACAGAATTTCTGCACTTTCCAGAGAGCAAGCAACAACCAATACAAACCTTGCTCAGTGACATGAACCAGGATGGAGTTGAACCCCAACTTTTACCCAATACCAAGATACTCTGATTCACTCTGGAACAGACCTTATCCTCCAGGAATGTATCGCCAAGGCAGCCTGGTACCAACTTTCTCTACTAAGGAAAGTGAAACCATCCTTCCCAGAAAACAAATTGAGAACTGCAGTTCCAGCCCTGTACTGGGGAGACCTTCAGCAGACAAGCAGTGTGGTAGAAGCAGACAGGTTTTACCTTGAGTGTAGCTGTTTACTAATAGTGTAATGGGAGAAAATAGGTATGTCTTTGGGAGGATCCTTCATCACTAAAGGAGGTGTTGTTGAAGTAGAGTGATGTGCAGTCAGGATCCAGCTTTACTAAGGAAAGAGTAGTATAAATGGTAGTATGCTCTGACTTATCCAACTGCTATGAAAAGTGTGATATAAGTGTATACTTGTGCCTAAAAGTATTCATAACACTAAAAAAGAAGGGATGTGTTCTCTTTGAGTTCCTTATCGCTAAAGAGAGCTGTGTGGTTTTGCGCTTGAGGAGTCCTTGTGAACTAAACTTTGGAAGAGAAGTGAATATGCCAGCCTTACTTACTAATTTCATGGTCAATGCACACAATACTCTACCATACTCCCAACTACTATCCCCAGAGTCAAGAACATGGCGAAAGCTGAAACGCGTTTGTATGAGGAATCTTTGCACAAATAAATATTTGAAGCATTCCATAGTGTCCTGATTATTTCTTGACTGTGGGGATAGTAGGATGATTAAGGCTACCGGAGCCCGCTCAGGACTGCCGTCAAGACAGCCCCGGATCTCTGGACCTTTCTGTGAGGTACTCTACCGTACTATGCTACTTTACCACCTATAGAACAGGTTTGTTGATGTGCAATCTCAGTGCAGTAAGAGGTAGCAGAAATAAGTGAAAGTGTGCCTGGGAGACCTCCTAAAACACTAGTGCTTGTCACATATTAGCAGATTTCCTTAAAATTCCTGAACACCAAATAAAGGTAGATGGAGAAGGTTATTTGAAGGATTCATGTGACCGTATGAATGTTCCTGTGACCTAATTGTCTCATTTCTCAAATCATATCTGAGTGAGCAAAATGAAAACAGTTTAGCGCTAATGGGTGTTGGTAAGATAATGTGGCCTACGGTGCCCTGTTTTTTTATTTGCCTCCTCCAGCATCCAAACAACTACCCAAAATACATGGTGCCACCAATATGTTCCATAATGTTCCCACATTACTTTTGGAAACACTCCGGAGACTTATATGCTCCCAAATGTTATGAATCGTAGAATAGAAGTTCCCCAAGTACCCCATTCCACTAGTGTAGCCATGAAACATCCCAAAATATGCAAGGGGAATTTCACCCCCTCCTCCCGCTTTCTTGTGTAGCTAAAGCAGTTCAAGAGTTTTGCACCTACTTCAGCAAGCTGATGCTTCCCATGTAAAGAACAAATGTGCACCAAAAGAGGGCATGTTAGAGCAGAATGCCGAATTATAATGGAACCGGAGTAAAAAGCAGCATTGATGAGCCACTGATGAGCCAAAAGAGCATAAAGAAAGTAAAAATGTGTTGATTGCCCTCCCGTAGGCGAGGTGCACTATTAACTGGTATACGCTGTCCTTATCTCAGAACCTAGCATTACCATTAAGCTCCATGCTTGTTTTTGTTGTTGTTTTTTTTTTAGAATTTCTCAACAAAATCTGATGTATGGAGCTTTGGAATCTTGCTCTGGGAAATTTACTCTTTCGGACGTGTGCCTTACCCTAGAATTGTAAGTATAACAGACATTTTAAAATCATGTTATGATCTTTAACTATTTTGATTACTGTATGAGTAAACGTTGTGGCTGCAAAGTGCCTTCTACACTTTAAGAGGGGTGTGCTAATACTAGGGAGTCCTATTGGTTGCTAATATGGGAAATGGTGGGATGAGTCCAATCTGCTTATGGATGATATCCGATGGATGTGGGAAGTAGGACACTTCTTCCTGCAAATATCCATTATCAAACAACAGGTAAGATGCTAGTCCAGAATCAAGGGAATTCTGTAGGTGAAAGATGGACATGACCATTGTTATGTTGACTAATGGAACTCGGGTGCGAGCAGTCATATCCAAGTGTGAGTTAGATATAAGTCTGAACATAACAAGAATAGAGATGAGCCCTTCAAGAAGCGAGAGTGAACTTTGAGGATGACCTGGCTAGGCATAACTGCCAAAGTAAGTAAAAGAAGGGAAGGTTTTAGGATGAGCGAGTGTGAGGCTAGAGCGAGCTGCGAGTGGTCAATATACAATTCTAATGGGGATAGAATTAAGCAATTTGAAAAAACAGTATCTGAGAGGAGTAGTATTGAGTGGGAGATGCACATTGGCCCCATTGTTTGTGGAGGTAGCATAACCTATGACACATGAAATCAGCTCCCTCACTCAGTGATATCTATTTGCTTAATTATCTTTTCTGATTTGCACAGGCATTGCAAAAAATCTGGGATGGGGAGAGTCCTGTTTAGGTGGAGAGAATAAATGCATGCAACCAGTATGTCTATAGAGAGTTGAGCTTGAGACAGGAAGGAGTAAATTGTCCTTTCGTGCCACTCATTTACAACTAAATATTTGCTATTGTGGAGTATTGTAGTGTTTCTTCTTTGACAGGGTTGACCCACAAGAAGAGGGAAAAAGACAGAATTGAAATGTCTAGCGTAGTCAAGGCCATTTTTTAGTTTACCGTCTTTCTGAAACTCAGGAGGGGTGAGCGTGAACTAACAAAGTATAGAGTTCCACAGATGGGATATTTTAATCCACATACTGCCACTGTAGTGCATAAATCTAACCAATGAAGTGATGAAGAACTTAATTACCTTAGAAGTTGGCAATGGCGAAGTCCTAATGATGGCTCTGAAAGTGCAGTTAGGAGTGGACAGTACCAAGGAGATCCTGACAAAGTGGGGAATCTTAAATTATTTACAAACTTCCAGTGGGAACCAATGTAGTGTCTATGGTGGTCAGGCACTGAATCTCTGTTTTTTAAACGAAGCACTATTCTGTGTGTTTTGGCAGCTCTGTTTGGGAGGGATGGAGACAGTTGTGTGGGTAGAATGTTTAGGCGATACAGTGGCGTGAAACAACATCTCCTAGGGTGGGAGAGTGGCATCTTTTTAATTTGTGGGAGAATAGTGGGAATTATTGGAGACATCTTAGTCTGGGTTTAAAGAGTGTTGAATGTGATGGAAGCAGAATTCTAGGGACTAGTTTACCAAAATAGGAGACGCGCATCTACAATGTAGGATGAACCAAGGTAGCCTTTTCTTCACTATGTATATGTGTATACTTGGATAGATCTTAGAGTGTTAGAAGCTTGTATTTTTATTTAAAATACATTTGTGTCTGTTTATCCTTAGTAAGATTGATATGCCCCTTTGCTACTGCTAGAAGAGAAAGGTTTACAGGATATTGATTAGCCTTGATGTTCCTTTTATTTCCATATCTTAGCCCCTAAAGGATGTGGTGCCAAGGGTGGAAAAAGGGTACAAGATGGAGTCCCCTGATGGTTGCCCCCATGTGGTGTATGAGGTAATGAAGCAGTGCTGGATCTTGGACCCCCACAAGCGACCTACCTTCAGAAAACTGCGGGAACAGCTAGAACATATCAAAGCCAAGGAGTTGTACCTGTGAATCGGGTCCTGAAGGCCCTTCCTCCAGAGACTTTTCCCCACTTCATCAGACCTTGCTATCCTCACTGGTGAGGGAAGAAATGAGAAGATGGGACTTGAAAGTAACAGACTTAAGAGATACCTGAGCGTAAAAAGAGCTCTGGCATTGATGCAAAAGGACGCTTAGGGAAACAAGCATATTGAACTGCACATATCTAAAGATTCCCTGATCGCCTCCCTCGTTGTCCTGGCATTTCTTCATCGGTTTGCCCATCCCAGCCTCTGCCTTAAACCTTACATATCCTGTAACACTTCTCGATCCCCCCACATTATAATCTGCCCCACGCTTTTGGCTGCAGCATTGAGAATGTATAATCCCCACATACCTAGTCCCTTCTACTACTATGCTGATGGAACAGGCATCTAGAGAAATTACATTACTACTTTCATATCTTTCTCAGTGAGAAAGGGAGATAGCGAAAAAAGTGGAGTCCTTCAAGCACCAACATATTTGTTTTATTCATTAGAGAGCCTAGTATTCACCATCTCCTACTTGGTCGGGTGTCCATTGTTAAAAGGACATTTCTCTGGCAAACCTGGAAAAGAATATCTAATCAAGAACCTTCGTTTCCCTTCGTTACGTCTGGGAGTCGGAGAGATTTGTGGCTGTTTCCTACTGGCAGATCTTAGCTTTGTATGAACATCAAGGAGTCCAGTAGTTGTATTTTTCAGCCTGGACTAAGTGCAAGTCAGCCACTATGGTATTTGTAAACCGCAAAGGCCGGCCCTTTGGTCAATATTGCTAATATCAAAGTTGCTAATCAATTTGTATGGATTATTAGCAGCTCCAAACTATAACGCCATTATTAACATGTATTTTCTTTTACAGCGGAAGCCATAGTAGCACGGGCAGATGAGTTGTTTGGTATTTTGAGAACTAACCTTGGTATGTTCTTCTTCAAGCCTCTAAAATCTCCTTATCTTGTTGATAGAAGGTTCCTGGTCTCATCGATCGTGCTGTTTGATGCCATTCAAGGAGTTTGAGAAAAGGCAAACTAGTAATATAGGGTGCATCAGCCTATTGGGCAAGCGTGTGGGGTGGAAGGGACACTTGTGTGTCAGTACTGGTAAATGTCAAAAGTGTGTCACTGTTGATGTCCTGGAGAGGCACAAAGGATCAGTCTTTGATTTGGGATGGATGAGGGAGGGTTAAAGAGTAGCCAAAGAATAACTTTCCGGTGAAAGACATGTGTCCTTGATTTATACTCTAGGTGTGTTTAATCCATGAGAAAAAGAGCCCTTTGCAGAAATTGATCTTAAAAGAAAAATTATTAAACTAAAATTCATGAATTGAAATTCTGATTTTTGTCAGGATAAATTCTTCCCTCCCTCATGTTTGCGGTATTCTTTTTTGGACAGGGTTCCAATTTAAGTTTGAGGTTTCTTGATGTAAAAAGGGTGTGCTGGCTTCCCAAACTGATGATAACTATAAATTAGGATTCTTCCTTAAGGGAAATAAAAAGGAATATGTTTTCCTCTTAAATATTTCCTCCTGTATATTTTAAGTCCCATCCCTTCTGAACAGCATCTTTAAATCGAAAATATCTCCTGCTTTTCATTTTGCATGGATTCTAAGGTTTATCCTCTGCTGTACATCTCAGCCTGTGAAATCAAGTGTCTCATCTTTGTAGTGTCTGCAGGGTAGGTGTTGCACATTGTCCCTTGTGAGCACTTTGTCTTTCAGATCCTAGGGACCCACACCTGCAGTCTGCACCCTTGTATCTTTTTGGGTGTGTTGCTGTGAAAGGTGGGTTTCAGCAGTATTCAAGTCTGTAATGGCGGTGTACGGTTTATATTTGTAAGTCACCCAAGGAAATTAATCAAACTCCCTAGAAAGAAAATTCTAATATTGTTAGAAGTTTCTCTTGATGTGTGTTACCTGTTGGGAGGAGGTGAAAAGGAGGGTGGTGAACACTATTGTCTTCCTGTTAACCATCACTCCACATTACGGAGACTTGTGCCCCTCGCACCACTCAAATAGCCTTGTTAGGAATTGAATGCATGTTTTAATGAATGCACACAACCAGTAGGTCTCGTACAAGAGTAAACAAACTTGCTTTGAGTTAGAGTTAAAGTAGGGCATACAAGGTTACCTGTGCTTCATATTTGGCATAAGTGCCTCGAAGAACTAGACATTTAATTCTGTTGCACGTAAGATTAGTTTGGCACAATCCTTCGTAGGAGCATGCTGTCTCCCATTCCTTGTATGGTTGTCCTTCACCCTTTACTCCCAAACTCTTTCCACATTCACCCTCCCACACTCAATTGTTCCTCTGCACCCATTGCTTCCCTCGCATGTTGTCATGCCAGTGTCTTTTGTTCTGTGCCTCGTTTTCACACCTTGGTGAACCACACATAATCAAGTAGAGGTCAAATGAGATCAGACTGGCACTCAGAAGGACGTACGAGGTGGCTAAAGTATTTTCTCTTATCAAGGCTCCCTTCCCTAAGGCAGAATGCGACCACCACAGGCGATTTAAATTTCGGTCCAAATGTGTTTTTGGGTTGTTTTTTTTAAACTTTTGGTTCTTTTGTCTTGTATTATTTTTTTTTTTACTGTTTTTGTTAAAATCAAGGAAGAAATAATAATAATGGCTGTTTTGGGTTTTACTGAAGTACGAATCATTTTTTATTGTAAAAGAGAACGAAAGAAACTACTGCAAAAATGTTTAAAAAAAAAAAAAGAAAATCCTCCTTTGAGGGACAAGTGTTTCTTTGTTGAAATGTTTGCATGCAGTCTGCAGCGTCCTTCCCATTCCTACCTACTGCTTTCTATTTCCGTATATGCTGCAGTGGTCAGAGTATATGTGTAATAAAACCATTCCATATGGGCCGTTGTCGGCGTTTTGCTTTCGTACCAGGTGGCTACATTTCAAGTATAATTTTCTAGTATTACTTATGTGCAGATCACTGCGCTAAATGTGATAGAACAAATTTATATTGCACCAAAGTAAGAACAACTTAATGCAGACTGTAGTTTTTTACGTATTGTATTATAATCTGAGCAAATACATAGAAGAATTAATTGAATAACGTGAGCGCAACGCAGTGCTGCGAAGTGCTTGTGATCAGGAAAATGGCAAATGTAGTGAACACATAGTGAGAGGTGTAAGGCACAAATGAAACTGAAATGTTTTTATTATGGTGGTTTGAGCTAATGGATGGGGTGCACCTCATTCTTCTACCTGGGTTAGTAAACATTTTTACCTCTATGGAAATAGTCACTGGCATCACCAGGACTGCCTGAATTTATTTGGGGACATATGCTAAATTACTGGAATAGGAAAGCGTTAATGTAACTCGGGTAGCAAAAATATTAATTTCGGCAAGATAGGTATCACATTAAAATCTATACAAGTTTGGAGTGGTGAATTAAAACCACCTACCTCCGGTATGGTTGTAGAATTAAATAAACATCCACTGTATGAGAAAGTCATTATATGACTAGGCAGCCCTTTTTCTCCACACAAAAGTTAGTTTGTAGCTTGTTGAAGATAACATGGGTTTCACTCTCCTTCAATCTAATGTTGTGTTCAGAATACTGCAACTTCTCAGGTTTTTGGTTTGATCCATACCTGGAAAGACTTGTGATCACACATTCCACAATCCAGAATGCTTAAGGAAACAGTCTCCACCATAGATTGTTTTTGTTTGTGCTTCATAAAGAAATGGCACAAAGAGGAAAACTCAACATTTATTGGTATAAGAATTTGCAGAATGTATAGTTAATGGAGCATCATCGAAAGACTAGAACAAAGTTGTGAGTTTTCTTCAACAATGACTGCTGTGGTTTATTTGCTGCTTCATGGGACATATGAGAATGACTCAAGGGGGTGGGGTATTGATGTCATTCATTGTATCATACACAATTTGGGAACTTAGACCGTCTTAGAGTTTGCAAGCAGAACACAAAGAATCTAAATGTTAGTTATGTAAATTGGGCTTCTGATAGATGCTTCTACCTGAGGTTTCTTCACCTGTAGAACAACCCCCAGGTGTCAGACTGAATCTGGAACACTTCAAAGCAACAAGGTCGCCAGTAGAGGGCGCTATACTCAGTCAGCACCAGAAAGTGATGCCAGGCAGCGCCACCGAGGCTATAAACTGCCCTTCCTGGCACATCAACGTCAGTTCCCTTTTTTCTGTGCCTTTAACATGGAGTCGGAGCTTTACTGTCTGAGGAAATTTCCTCACCAAATTTAAATTAGAAAGCCGTACTGTGTCTTCTCCCAAGAAGTCTGGGTTTAAAACCCTGTAGGGACTGTGAAGGACAGATGTCCATTACAGACCCCCAAACCGTTAGTCTGCGGTGCTTAGGGTCCAACCATGACTTAAAGACCTGATTGTCAAGCCTCGGCATGCCTCCCAAGGAGCAGGGGGCAAACTCTTCATGGCATGGTGAAGCACGAACACCCACGCCTAAAGCTTTTTCAGCACCTTTCCTGCTCTCCATCTTCTTCGGCCAAGAAGAAGAGGAAGCACGGGAGGAAGGAGTAGAAGCATTCCAGACATAAGTCTCCTCGTCGATCTCCGTCTCCCACAGGTCCTTCATCCTCGGAACCGGAGCTTGTCAACTTGATGCCGATGGATCCTCACACAGCACTGCACTGATCTATGGACCTGGCTCCGGACAGACCCCCATTCTCAAGAGCCTTCGGTGCTGGCACAACCACCTATCCAGCCTCCGACGCCAACCCTGGCATTTCTCGAGTTCCTGGGTCCGCGATCGGACCTGGCAGCGTTCCTTAACAAAATGTATTCCATCGTCGTCAAGGCCTCTGATATCCGGTGCACCATCAAAACCAGTGCCTTTGTCACATTGCTTTCACCAGGCGCTCCACCGCTTGGTGCCGCAGCTAATGTCCTGGACGGCTCCAACCCAACTTTCACTGCTGCCTCTTCCAGCACAACACCACTGGTGCCACAGCCTGACATCAAGGCTCAGATTCACTTCTGCAGAGATGCCCAGAGGTTGCTTGAAAAAGAGGCCTATAGAGCAACCCTCAATGAAATATTTGGTAAAGATACTGACCCTGTGGAGTATTTACATGTCGGTGACCCAGATCGGGACCCTCATGGATTTCAAGGCCCCACTTCGGCCAGTGGCTTAGACACCTCATCTGAGCTGGCTATGGACTACCCCACTATACCACCAACACCAGAGGTCGTGTCTTTGTGCAAAGTCATGTTAAAGGCCACAAAGGTGTTGGACTTACAGTTCCCTATGACCGAGACAAAGACCAACATCCTCACTGAGGTTCTGCCCTCAGCCACTTCTTCAGAACGCCTTCTCCCCATCTTTGAGGCTTTATTGGAACCTGTGATGGCGGCATGGGAGAAGCCATCCTCTGCTCTGGTGGTCAGCTTGCTCATTGCCTGTCGTTTTCATTCCGCTCCTAGCGATCCCACCTTCCTTTCCAGGCACCCTTAGCCAGAGAGCTTGGTCATCCGGTTGTCGTGTTTGGGGACCCAATTGAGATGCCTTCCCTACAACCCCATTTTACAGGTATTCAAAACGTTTGGAAGTCTGGGGAAAGAAGGCCTTTTTTGCAAGGAGTATAGCTTTGAAAGTCCTTTTATGCCAACTGCCTTCTCGCCAGCTACAACTACGTCTTGTGGGACATGGCCCAAATGATTCTCCCGCATATTCCTGCCGACATGAAAGAATGGTTTTAGGAGCGCATTGGGGATGAACAGAATGTCTCCCAGCATAATATCAAGTCTGGACTGGACACCGCAGATTCCATCGCCAGAGCCATGGGTACCTCGGTGATGGTACGATGCCACGCTTGGCTCAGGACATCCAATTTTTCATCTGATCTCCAGGCTAAGCAGGTGGACCTCCCCTTCGACTTTGTCTGTTTCTTTGGAGACAAGACCAATTTGGCACTGGAGCAGTATGAGGCTTGTAAATCCACTGCCAGATCTTTGAGCCGTCAGCTTTCTCCTCCGACCAAGGACTTCCAGTCTTTTTGTGGCTTAGGAAGAGGCTCCTCCTTTCGGTCCTGGCAGTACACACCAGCTCTCCAGCAGCAGAAGAATCTTCTCGGCCAAGGGGACAGAGGTTGTGGTAGAGATAAAGGCTGTGGATCTGCCTTACAGTCTTCCTCCTGTTCCTCTTCCCCCACACCACAAGAAAAGCAGACCTAGTTTGATTCCCCAAAACCCCACAGAGCCTTTGGGAGGGCTGGTGTCCCGCTTTCTTCTGGCCTCGAAGGCCATTACTTCAGACTTGTGGGTCCTTCAAAACGTAAAAAGGGCTGCACCCTTCCCTTCCTTCAGGTTCGCTCAACCCCTAACACCCCCACCCCACCTTCCGCCGCCTCCTTCATTTTCGCCTTCTGACCATTTGGCCATTCTACAGCAGGAGGTGGCAGCTCTCCTCCTCAAGAAGCGGTGGAGTTAGTGCCACAGATGGAAAAGGGCCAAGGTTGTTACACGTGTTACTTCCTGGGGCCTAAGACGGAATGTGGTCTGCGTCCTATTCGGGATCTTAAGAGCCTGAACTACTTCCTCACAAAGGAGGCATGCTGACCCTAGCTCAAGTTCTACTGGTGTTGGAGCTTGTAGACTAGATGGGGTCCTTGGGTCTGAAGGATGCATACTTCCACATCCGTATCCTGCAAACTCATCGGAAGTACTTGAAGTTTGTGGTGAATTCTACGCACTACCAATTTGCGATACTACCCTTTGGTTTGACATTGGCATCTCGAGTCTTCACAAAGGTGATGGCAGTGGTTGCAGCCCATCTTAGACGGTTGGGTATCCACGACTGACTCCTCAAAGCCAGCTCGCTGGACATGTCGGTTCATCTGAGGTCGACGGCAACTGTGCTGTTCAACAAGAGGGTTTTTTTTGGGTCAAAATTCTTTTTATTAGACAAAAAGCAATATACAGGATGGCAATACAATAAAGAGATAGAAACGAAGCATCACTCTCCATGATTGTTAAACACGTTATTGAGGGTACAGATACCTCATTTGAGAGAGTCAAAATGGTAAGCCACTGTTAGTGATCAGCCAACCCTATCACTTATATTTTAAGCGTCGTAAGTCATGGAACTGTATACCTAACTCCCCTTACCCCATCCTCAGCCCCTCCCCCCGCCCCCCCCCCCCCAACAACAAAATAACAAGGAAGGTGATGGCTGGATGGTACGTACACTGGTCTCTGAGTCTTGTATATATGTCTGAAAACGTTCTGTGGAACTCCGGTGTCGGGTTATCTGCTCAGGATGGTGAGGAGCCCCTAGCCTAGAACTGGAATAAGTGCATCTCTCGTAGAGAGGGTAGGCAGACCGCCAAGGGGAGGCCACTCGTGACATAAGCGACAAGAGGGCCCCATTTATACTCAAAATTTTTATATTCATCTCTAAAAATATCAGCCATCCTTTCCATGGAGAGTAGCCTCCAAAGGCGCGAGTGCCATTGGGAGAGCACCGGCGCTCCCTTCTTTTTCCATGCCGCTGCAATCGCTGTTTTGGCGGCCCCTAGACATGTCCACATTATGGCCCTATCCGCCTTTGTTTGATGTTCTAGCTCTGGGTCTCTTATTCCTAGAAGGGCGCCCTCCATGGAGATTGGAATAAGATACCCGCGGCCAAGGCCTGGAACGAACTCCCAGTCAACATCAGACGCTCCCCTACCCTGCACACCTTCAGGAAGAGCCTCAAGACCTGGCATTTCGGCTGACCCGGAGCTGCATCCCCCCACCCCCCCCAGCACCAGCGCCTGGAGACCCTCACGGGTGAGTAGCGTGCTTTAAAAGCTCCCGATTGATACCCAAGGATGTCTTTCATAGGAGCTAGGATTTCCTCCCAGAATGTTCTAATCGTTTGGCAGTCCCACCAGATATGACGAAAGTCCCCTAGGAAGCCACACCCCCTCCAACACAGATCGGATGTCTCTGGGAAAATCTTTTTAAGTTTGGTTGGGTACATGTACCAGTCAAAGAGGATCTTATAATGGGCTTCCCTCAAATCTAGGGAGTGGTTGTCTTTAGCAATATCCCTCCATAAATGCTTCCATTCTTCTTCTGAGATATCTCTTCCTGCCATATGTTCCCATGTGTTCATGTATCGGGGTCTTGGTGCGTGTGAAGCAGAGAGTAGTAAGCTGTATAGAAAGGAGATCACTCCCCTCATCGATCCCACCCGCTACACAAAATTTTCTATTGGTGTCCTTTCTCGTGTTGCAGCCTCCCTAACCTGTGGCTGTAGGGCCCAGTGTTTGAGTTGAATGTAGTGGACAGGGTCGCTAGGAGGGACATGAAAATCCCTTTGGCAGCTATCAAGAGTGAGAATGTCGTGGTTATGAAATAGGTATGAGAGCATCAGACACCGCCCCTCCCTCCAGGCATCGAACGATCCCCCTCACAGCGCCGGGGGAGAAATCCAGGTTAAAGTGAATCGGAGTGTAGGGTGATGGGAACGTAGTCCAGTCCAGCCCTCTGGATACCTCATCCCATACTTTGAGTGTGGCCTGTGTAGGGGTGCTAATGTAAGCGTTTGCTGGCCTATCTTTCTTAGGCTTCCAGACCACATCCCAAATTGTTCTCCCCACTATCGCCCTATCCATATGCAACCAGTGCTTATCTGATTCTCTCTTGGACCATCCTGCCAGAATTCTTAGTTGGGCTGCTTTAAAATATTGGTTAAAGTCAGGCAAAGCCACCCCCCCCCCCTCATTTTTTGCGTGTCTTAATGTGTGGAAGGGAAGACGGGCCCTGCCGTTCTGCCAAATGTATCGAATAATAAGGGAGAGTAGCCTAGGCAGGAAATCCCTGTCCAGGTCTATCGGCAGGGCCTGAAACAAATATAGAAATTTGGGTAATACGGTCATTTTTATCACGTGTATGCTTCCCAACCAGGAGATAAAAAGAGGCTTCCAGCGTTTGAGATCCTGCTGGATTTGAAGCAAAAGTGGGGGATAGTTAGCCTTAAATAGGTCCTCCAGCCTAGGTGTTAGTTGAATACCCAGATACTTAAGGGTGTGCTTGGCCCACTGAAGGGAGGTGTGCGCCCGAAGACTACTGATCTCTTCTTCCGTCAACGTGAGGTTCAAGATGTATGATTTCGCCAGATTTACCCTAAAGCCCGACACCTCTTCAAATCCCCGTAGTTCTACCTGTAAGGCCCGCAACGAGTGGTCAGGAGTAGTGAGTGTCATCAGAACGTCATCTGCGAATAGCGATATTTTATGTTCTCCCCCGAAATGTATGCCCGGAATTTCCGCTGTTGCCCGTACCCGTATTGCCAGTGGTTCTATACTTAGGGCGAATAGTAGAGGTGAGAGTGGGCAGTCCTGTCTCGTCCCTCTCTCTAATGAAAAATGGGCGGAACTGGTCCCATTGACCTGAACTCTGGAGCGTGGTTGCGCATAATTGGTCCTAACCATATCTATAAACGCCTTTCCGAACCCAAAGTATTCGAGCGTGAGAAAGAGAAACGACCAATCCACCCTGTCGAAGGCTTTCTCAGCATCCAGACCCACCAGGATTACTGGTAACTTGTGCTTTGGATACTTACTCTATCAAATGTAAGGTCCTACGGATATTGTCGTGGGTCTGTCTACCTTTTATGAAGTCTGATTGACCAGGGCGGATTAGAATTGGCATCAGATCTTCCAGTCTAGCCACCAGTATCGCGGAATATAATTTGGCGTCAAGGTTTAGGAGGCACAGTTCTGTGGGTTTTTCCCAGGTTTGTGGATGGCCGTTATAAAGGCCTCTGCCATAGATTGTGATAGGGTAGGGCCCTCTTCCATCATGTTGAATAAGTGCGTGAGGTGTGGAATGATGTCCGGGGCATACATTTTGTAGAAGTGGGCCATCAAGCCCCGGAGACTTGTCAGGTTTAAGTGACGACTCCTGGAGCTCACATTCCACTGGGTGGGCTTATTGCTTTCTTTCCCCCTCGAAGAGCCACCAGTGTTCTCCTCTGCAGTAGTGGGGAGTCCCAGGAATCTCAACCCCTCCTCAAGGTCTGTGATGTGCCTCATTTTGATGTTCAACTCGAATGCCAGACCAAAGGGGTATGTCCATCTGTATTTAATATTTTCTGTTCTCAGCTTTGCTGTGATGGGTCTGAATTGCTGCCTTCGTAGTAGCGTAGAGGGTGCCAGATCTTGATGGAGTCCCCATCGAAAGCCCTGGAAGGATATCTAATCTTTTTTTCTGGCTGCTTGCAAGATGGCTTCCTTTACTTTAAAGGAATGGAGCTTGACAAGGACGTCATTGGTATGTCGACGCTCCCCTGCTGGCTGAATCCCCACACGGTGTACCCTTTCAATCTTGAATTTTCAGCTGACTTGACCCTAGTATTTCCGCAAAGAGACCTTCGGTAGACGCTTCCAAGTCTGGCCCTTCCGCCACTTCCTCTAAGTCCTTAATTCTAATGTTATCTTTTCTTGATCTGTTTTCCAAATCTTCTGTCTTTAGCAGGGCCAATTGCAGCTGTGTGTGGAGGTATGGCATTTTATCCTGAGTGGCCGTTCTTTTGTCCAGACCATGAGCCTGAAATTCGACTTCCAGCACTCTGGTACCGACAGAGTCTAGGTCCTGTTGGAGCGCTGTCATTCGTTCAGATAGGTCTGCTTTTAGTTGATCCATGGAGGACTTAATATCCACCTTCATCTTGGAGCTGAGTTACACTTTAAATTCCCTGAAGGAGGTTATTAGGTCGTCCTAGGTAAGTGACATGTTGGTGGTATCTCCGCCTTGGTCCTGTACCTGCTTTTTCTCGGTGGGGGTAAAATAGCTGGAAACCTTAGCAGTCCCTTTTTTCGGTGGCATAGATGCAGCCCGACCTCCCCCTCTCTTCCTGGGTGGGCCGCCTTCTCCGATTGTTGTCAGGCCCCCCCAGGTGGTGTGTCCTCCTGCTGCGTTAGCTGATGATCCCCGGAGCCGACCCCTCACCTCGAGAACAAGCGTGGTACGACTCCTCCCCAAAGCTACATTGGTCTTTCTTCCTTAGTCACCTTAGCAGTACTCTCAGGCCCAATATTCCTCCAGGGTTCACTTTCAGGGGTGGTGGATCCTTGGGCTGTTGCTCACTCGCCGCTGACGCCTCTAACCCTCTGGGGGATGCTTACTGTTGTTGCTTGCCGGGGACCTCTCTCTCATACCTCCTACATGTCCCGCCATTTTAAAGTCAGGCAAACCGCGGCCGCACTCCCCCGAACGATCTCTTTACCGCCGGGCCATCCAAACGCACTTGGGGGTTACAATTCAGGGGATCCCTCGTTCTCATTGGGATCCCCAGCGGTGCCAGACGTTTCCCCTCTTACCGCCAGTTCTTGGGATGAAGATGGCGGGCAAGATCTCTAGGGTTAAGGTCTCCTCACTCCCCACCGGTATTTCGACCGGGCAGGCCGCACTTCCCACATCGGCTCTCAGATGAGCTGGACCCTGTCACCGCAGCGATCTTTGAGATTCCTCTTTCACCGCAGCTGGGGGAATCCGCTTCTCCGGTCAGCGCTGCCATTTTGGGAATCGCGGTCGCTCCTTCCTTTTTCGTCGTTGCTCGCTTGCACACCTTAATCAGCTTGCGCCACTATGTTCACTTGTCAGCGCCATATCCACAGGGCTTCATACGTCCATTGGATGTGTTTTGGCCGTTCTTTGCCTCGTGTAGCCCATAAAGACAGCCAAGGGGCTCCGGATCCGAGGTGAATCACGTCCACCTGGCCATCTTGCCTGGCCACACCCAACAAGGGTTTTTTTTTTATCAACAAGCCCAAGTCTCACCTAGGCCTTCCCAATGACTCCAGTTAATAGGATCAGTACTGGACATCGCTCTTCTACGTGCTTTGCCTCCGCCTGAGAGAATACAGGACTTTCAGGATATGGTTCCATCTTTCCAGCAAGTTGTGAGAGTCCCAGTTCTGAGAGTCTTGCAATTCCTAGGTCTGCTGGCTTCCTACATTCTGCTAGTCGCACACATACATTGGCACATAAGGGCCCTGCAGAGGTGCCTCCGCAGGCAGTGGTTCTAGTCTGGGGGAGATCTGTTGGACTTAATCGTGATCGCCCAGTTCTACACCGGAAGTGGCTTGGTGGGGGAATGAGGTGAATCTGACTTGTGGGGTGGCCTTCACTCCCCCTCTGGCCGTGACTATGGTACTGATGAATGCTTCCACCGTAGGGTGGGGAGCTCTTCTGGAGGTTTGGGAGATCAGGGGCCTTTGATCTCAGGAAGAGCAGGTGCTTTCACATCAACCTGCTGGACCTGCGGGCACTCAAGGCCTTCTTCACCTCCACCATGATTTGGGCAGTCCAGAACTTCACGGAGAACATGTCTGCAATGTGGTACGTGAGCAAATCAGGGGGAGAAGGGTTTTACCTCCTTTGGCTGGCTGCATTGCGACTGTGATCTAGGGCACACCGACAAGGGATCTGGCTCACTGCCAGTCACTTAGCAGGGTCTCCAAATGTCAGAGCCAACAGCCTGAGTATGTGGAACAGCCTGAGTATGTGGTATCTCTCTGATCAGGAGTGGGATCTTCTACCATAGGCAATCCAGGACATCTTCATTGAGTTGGGTACTCCTCAGGTGGACTTATTCGCCTCCTCGGAAAATGCTCAGTGCCAGCAGTTCTGCACCCTTCAGTATCCGTTGAGGGGAGTCTTGGGCGACGCTTTTGAGTTAAGTTGGAACTTTCAGCTGCATTACGCGTTTTCCCCTAAACCTTTGATTCCTCGAGTTTTTAGGAAGATTCTCCAAGACTGGGACCAAGTCATTCTCATTGCCCCGGATTGGTAGAGAAGGGTTATGCAGACCTTCTGCGCTTCTCAACGTATACCCCCACTTGGTCCTTCCACTCAGGCTGGACTGTCTGTCACTGTCAGGGGAATGGTTCTGCACCCTAGTGGCCGAAACCTCCACCTACATGCTTTGATATTGAGCAGGGACAACTGAGCTCCTTTCAGCCTCCACCGGAGGTGGTAGACGTCATCTTGTCTGTGCGTCGCCCTGCACTAAGTTTGCTTATTTCGGCATATGGGGCAATGTTGTTGCATGGTGTGCGGACAATAGTGTGGATCCCTTGCAGGCCAAACTATCTAAAGTGCTGCAGTTTGTGTTTACTCTTGCTCAAAGAGGATGTGCCATTGGAACTGTGAAGCGTTATTTAGCCACCTTGTCTGCTTTTCTCTGTCTGCCAGATCCGCATCTCAGTTTAAGTCGCCTGTTGTCATTCCTTTTCTGAAGGGTCTGACCAATCTTTTTCCTCACTACTTTTGTGGTTCCTCAATGGGACTTAAGTCTAGTTCTTACTTTTTGGGGGCCTTGTTTGAGCCCTATCACAGTTGTACCCTTCATATGTTGACCCTCAAAACTGTGTTTTTGGTTGCTATCACTTCTGCTAGAAGGTCAGTGAGTTGCAAGTCCTTTGCTGTCGCCCTCCGTTCACTACCTTCTTTTGGACAAGTTGGTGTTTCAAACCAGCTCTGCTTTCCTTCCTAAAAGTGCTCACTCCTTTCCATCTTGCCCAATCCATCACTCTTTTGACCGTCCATCCTCCACCTCATCCCACAAAAGCGGAGGAAGGCTTGCATTGGTTGGATCCTAGTCGAACAGTTAACTTCTACCTAGACTACCCCAAGGAGTTCAAGTCACACGACCAGCTCTTTGTCGGGTACTGTGGTGCCAAAAACGGTAAAGCAGTACAGAAGAGGACTCAATCTTGATGGACCAAACTCTGTGTCTAGACATGCTACGCCTTAGCTAAGAGGGAGTCTTTTTAGGGGATCCGAGCCCATTCCACCAGGGCTAAGTCAACCACTTCTGCACTCGCTCCGGATGTTCCGAGTGCAGAAATTTGAATACAATGTAAATAGATAGGTGGCAAGGTCATTAGGTTGCGCAAAATAATGTGTATCCAATGTATGTAGCAAATCAATTCATATTCAATTTATGAATCATTTCATAAGGGTGCTCCAAGGAGAAGTGGCCTCCATACACTCTGATATGGAGCCAAAGCTTCTGAAGACTAAATTGTAAAATCCCCTGAGCACCAATATTCAAAGTCGCATTAGTCCAGTACAATCAGTGGTGCTTTATTTTGTGTTCTCCACATGCATCCAGCCGTCTTCATAACCTTTGTAAACCTTTGTAGCCAACATGTGTTTTGTCAATATAATATATCCACCATTGACTTTATCAGGCCTACAGGTAAACAAAAAAAAAACCATACATGACAACATAGCAGGCCTCGAAAAATCCTAAAAATGTTACTAGACCTGCAGGTCTAGTGACTTAAATAATCTACTCGACCTAATGCTCTTGACCCATAAACTTTTTTCAACTTATGTGATCCTGGGCAAGTATTTTAATTCACTGAGACACCATTTTCTTCTTTATCACATATGAGAGCACCTTCAAATACACGAGTTCAGCACGTCTGCTGTACAGAAAACTCCTTTGTTTGATTTAATAAACTAAACATTAGCTCCATATAGAATACACAAATCTAACCCCATATAGGATACACATGACTGCTGACTTGCCTCTTAGTTTATTAACTGCATTGACATCAGGGCGGGGGCAGGAATGTTTGTCAAAATCATGTTTAAAAACTATCACTTTCAATAAATACATAACTAAAGCATAAAGTAGCAGCACACTGTCATTTGGAATCAGCAGATTTTACATTGAAATGGTCACAGAATTTGTTACTGACATGAGGTCTTAAAACTATATAGTGAACAATGTTTGGAAATAAAGTTTCTGCAAATGTCATTTGCACATCACCAAGTACAGTGTTATGATTTGTTTTGCTCCTATTTAAATCTTTGTTTGCATCACGCTTCTGAATTACAAAAAAAAGTTTTCATAATTCCTGATATATTTTGAAATACTTGTACTTTTCATTTACAAGCTGTTTAAATGTTGTCTTAGAGAAAAAAAACTGACATTTTACATCCTTTTTTCTTGTCAGCTCACTTTACAAAAAGCATTAACTGTAATAAGAGAAAGAAAAGTAAAAACCTTTTTCCAGGAACAGATAAGCAACAATTAGTAAAAAGACAAACTGACATTTGACCTCTGTCCTTGAGCAGTGGCAAATGTGTCAAGATAAAAAAAAGATTTAAAGGCTTCTTAATTGCTCATTCACTTTCTGAATGAACAGAACACCTGTTTCTTCCAGCTTAAGTTTACTCACCAGCACGGACGAGTAAGTGTTAAAAATGGCTCAACCTGATCAAATCTCACTCGCAATTGCGAGTGGATTTTTCAAGGCCTGCATAGTCTCATTCTTATGTCTTATTCAACCACTATATCCCTGGTGCACAAACGTCTGTTACCACGTAGTAAAGAGGACTATTTCTACAATCCCAGATCTTCCTTACATACGTTGATCTGGATGAGGACTTTCTGTTAAGGTGGGAAAAGTAACTCCCAAACAATTCTGTGAATTGAATGAATGTTTTGGTAGAGAATGCAGAGAGGAAAGCTATTAAGTTATTACAGGAGATTGAGACTGCAAAGGAAATCTTGGAATTGAATTTACCAGAGGCCACTAAGAAACAATCAGATAATGAAAGGTATTCTCAATAAATATGAAGAAGAGATTAAACAAAGAAAGGCGAGAAAACTTGAGAGATGTCATTGATTATGCAAGTGTTTTGACTACCTAGTTAGAAAACCTAACTCAGTGGAGAGGGACCGATCATCTGCCATAAGTGGGAAGCGTGCCACCTCATCTAGCAATATCTCTAGTAGTGATGGAGAGGATGCCGGGGAGGGCACATCTAAACAATGTAGAGGGCATACTTTTTTACGAGAGGTTTTACGGATCTGTATGGGGAATCGAGATGTAAATTTCAGGTCCTGAGTGAACGAAGGAGAAAAAAAAACCCAAGGGGAAGTGGGACTGTCAAACAAAAAGCGGTATGCAGACAAGGTCATGGTTTCAGGAACAAACAGCAGTGGGTCAGGTCTCTGATGTTAAAGTGGTGAACCTTTCTAGTAAGAATTTGACTAATGATATGGTGTCTTTGCTTCAGAAAGGAATGATTTTTTTGCCCTACTGCGAAATATGATATAACTGATATAAAGATGGATGTCTATAGATTTGTGAGAGAGTTGAAATTAAAGTTTTTTCCTCTCTGATTCCTATGAAACATAAACCTATTACATAGGATAGTACAGTTAAAGATTTATCTATCAGATTGGATAGTTTTCTTGCATGTAGAATTGTATTTATGTGGTGACAAAATATACAGTGGGATGTTTAGAAATCTTGTAATTCCTTACTTCATGCTTCTAGTTTACACCTGAAATGTCAGATTAACGCTATCCCTTTTGGGGAGATGCTGAGGGCAAGAAGAAATTGTAGTAAGGACGTGTAATTTGCACAGTCCCTTTATGATATAGAAGAGAGATTACAGGTATGAGGATATAACAAGAGGGTAATTTCTAGAACAAGTGCGGGATCACGGAAGTTGAAACGCACCAATACACTTATGGACACTAAACGTGAGACTAAGAAACAAAGATCTTTGGTTAGACTGGTTACTAATTTTCATCCAGCCTTTGATAAAATGTACACTGTCTTACTTACGCAGACATTGGCATTTGCTAAAATTAGACAGGATTTACAGCCATTCCTTTTGGAATATCCCAGCATCACCTACCGTAAGAGTAGATCGTTACAGAATATTATTTGTATTGGCTATCAAACACAACGAGTACACAATACATAGTTCTCTAGCTTGACCCAGGTTTCATACAAGGGTGGACACTTAACGCCTGCTGGTTGTGGACGGCATAACCAAATTCCATTTTTGTAATTCACGTGACAATGTTATTTGGATGCATATAGATTGTAGCATCCGATATGCGGTTTATGTACTCGTATGTAAATGTGAAAAGTAGTGAGTACGATTAGACCTCTATGAGAGAGGATTACTAAATATTTTATAACACTTAAGCAACAAGATGTTAGGTATCCTATTACACTGCATGCAGAAGATTGTAAGGCTCAGCCCACGCATCTGAGCTTCAGGTTTCATGGTATTGAGGCTGTGCAAAGGGATGCTAGAGGGGTATACAGAGAACTGAAATTACGGCAATGTGAAGCCAGGTGGATTATGCGTTTACATACTGTGGAGAATGTCTTAAACATCGATCATAAGATGCAATATTTTCTTAGTACATAGACTCTCAAGTGCACTATTTCACCTTCCACTACGGTCACACTGATGGTGTTCTGTTGTAGTATAGGTTACTTAACTCTACTTCATATGGGTTCCGTAAATAATAGTCTGCTTCTTTATGCAATAGGATTGACTTGTTGGTTACTATCATGAATAGCAGAATGTTGCCTTGTAATGATGACATGAAATGTTGCATGCAGGGTTATAATAGCCGATACATGTATATTTCCGGTGCGATTACCTCTTGGCCTTGAAGAGTCCTGTCACATGTAGTTTGTGTGTTAAAGAATATTTTGATGATGAGGCAATGATTGCTTATTTGAAGATGGTATTTCTTTTGTTGACTTTGGTCTCTCTATATATATATATATATATTTATATGAATATAATTGTAATATATGTACTAGTAGGCACATGTTTACGGGTTTTGATATGATGCCTTTTTTATTGTTACGACCATGTCACATTAGGTATGGACATCATTCTAATTTTCAATGCAGAAGAATTGACCTGTTGGGCACTATGTTGTATGACATAACAATTGCTGTAAAATGCTGATATTATACATTGTCAGCATCTTCAATATGGCAGTTACTTTTATTCTCCAGATTTGGTTGTATGATGTTACAGCGCATGCTTTTACAACGCGGGCATTGCAACGTAAACACCACTACAATGCATGATTTTACAACAAATACCATTACAACACAGTCCCATAGAGTAACATTTTAACTACCATTACAACACATACAATTACAACGCATACAATTACAACGCAATTAAAATAAACATAAAAATAGTGTATCAGCCTTTGGTAAATTTTTGTAAAAAAACTGTGATATTTCATTTTGAGATAGCAGTAAGAAAATGAAATGGAGAATGAACATTTACCCTCAACAAAGTTAAATAAAACAACAAAAAAAACTAATCAATATAATGCTGATACAAAAAGAAGCAGATGCATTACAAAAAAGAATTTTTCAGGTGTCCTTTCTCTATTTTTACTAAATCTCTGTATTCATTGAGCTAACAAAATGGATGCCGTTCTAAACATGAAAGAAACAAAACGTGTTTCTAAACATTACGTATTAAATATAGCTTCTGTCAGAATTAGGTTCACAATTAAAAATGCACCATTTTGTGCTCAATGGATCACTGACTTCCCTGGTGTCCACACGCATCGGAGCACAGAGGAAAAAGACAGATTGCTTTTGAACATTGCCACCAACAGATCAAGTAAGTAAAACACTTACAAGAAGCACACACAGATAAAACACTAAAACCCCTGACATTTGCTAATATATTTTTTTAATATTCTACAGACTTTTGCCTGACTCTGTACAGGACACTCACAAAAGTAAGTATGTTTTTTTAATCGATTGGTATTAAGATAAAAAATTCAATAAAAAAAAATTAAAAATACATAAACTAAATTCCTGAGGTGGTATTTAAAATTCCTAATAGTATGTATACCAGTGGCTGTCATTCAGAAAAATAGTGCTCAAAATTTACCTCAGGGCAGATGCTGGAAAGTGAAGGCAAACTAAATTACTAATCCAACTTCGAAAAATGTTTTCCTCTGGGATGGTGCGGAAAAGTGGTGGGGGGCTAAAATTGCTATTCCTACTCCGAAAGGTGTTTGCCACAGGAAAGATGGTGGAGGGGGGCAAAATAACTATTCCTACTCCGACAGATGTTTGCCTCAGGGAAGGTGCTGGATGGTGATGGGGGGCAGAATTACTGTCCCGACTCTAACAGGTGTTTGCCTCAGAAAAGGTGATGGATGGTGGTGGGGGGAGTACTATTCCTACTCAGACTGGTGTTTGCTATGGGAAGGTGCTGGATGGTGGGGGAAGGGGGGGGGTAAAATTACTATTCCTACTCCGACAGGTGTTTACCTCAGGGAAGGTAATGGGGGACAAAATTATTAATCCTACTCCTAGAGGTGTTTGCCTCAGGGAAGGTGCTGGATGGTGGTGGGGGAACAAAATTACTATTCATACTCTAACAAGTGTTCAACACAGTAGAGTACAAGACGCCCTAGGAGTGCTGCCCTGAAAGAAAGTATTCAACTGTACTTAATTCTTTAAAAAAAAAAAAAAAAAACATGAACAGGAAATAATACTCACATTTTCTTTTCTTAACCAGAACTGCAAATTTTTACCTTTGAAATTAAAGGTTGTAAAAACACAGCACAATATAATACAAATGATCTAAAGAGTTCATGAACATTGAAATAGCTCAACATGTAAAATAATTCCTAACCCAATCTCACTAAACAAAATAAAAAACTTATATCTGAGTAGATGGAGTATGTAAAAACTAATCAGAGAAAAATATATTGTCTCTTTTACAGGTCGAATGCAAACCATCCATCCCCTGGAAAAACATGAAAAAAATAATATACAGCCATGTCTTTACATTTCTCTACAGATCAACCCATATCGCACCACCAGTGTGGAAGAACACATCCTCAAAAAAAAAAAAAAATCATCACTATCAGAAGTTTCTGATCACACAGGCCACACCCATTGAAGGTAAAACTGAATTAAATCAAAGTTATCGCCAATAATAACTTTCTTTTCACAGGTTTCAAGGAAAAAAACATTTGACTGCAAACATAGCGTTGCCTAGTGAATATGAACTTTATAATCAATACAAAATGTAGAATCTCAAATAAAAAAAATTCTTAACATTTTCCCTTGCAGGATAATATTAAAATCACATTTGTAAACCAAATCATGAACACATTTTGTTGTCTTTTCCTTTCTATACAGATCAAGCCATACTGCACCACCTATCTGGAAGCACACAGTTTCCACAAATCAAAAAATCCACACCTTCGTCATCGAAAGTTAGTTTTCACAGAACAGAGAAACCCATTTAAGGTAACATACGACCAAAACTCAGCTGTCTCCCGAAATAACTTTCTTTTCACAGGTATCAACCAAAAAATAATTCAAAGCAAACATAGCAAAACCTAAGATAAATAACCATTGTTAACAAAAAGAAATGTAAATTTTGAAATAAGTAATTTCAAAACATTTTTCCGTTCAGGTAAAATTTTACATAAACATTCATAAACATTTTATTTTTTTAAATCTTTTTTTCTTTCTACCTGCAGATAAAAAATTACAGCAAGAAATCAAGCAAACTATATTAAATGTAGCAGGGAAACAGACTACTGAGTAACTGTGGATCCCTTTATTGTAAGTAGAGAGTAACTGAGCCCAGGAGTCATTGGAGGTGTGTGCAGTATTATGCATCCCATTGTTAAGAAGAGCGGTTACTCTTGGTGACACTGTCAGGGCTCAGAAAATTCCACTCGCCCGCTCACATTTGCGAGCCAGATTTAATTAGGGCAAGCTATTTTTAGGTCCTACTCGCCCTTTCTGGCGAGTAGGAAATTTGTGTCAGAACTGACGTTGGCGTGCAGTGTTGGCGTCTAAGTAGGCACTGCGACGTCATCCCATCCACGCCGACGACGGACGTGGAGTCGACCGACGCCACCTACCGACGCGCGGGGGTACTGCTAAGAGAAAGAATTCTCCGGATCCAGTCTGACGCCTGGGGGTAATTCTAAAGGTAAGGATCCTATAACTAACCTATGTCTCTTACAGATACATCGTTACCGAAGGTAGGTAACTTGTTCATCAATTCTCCAAATAAATTGATACTCTGGTATTAAAATTAATACCGGAGTACAAATACACTTCTCCACCCATAACCCCTAAATCCCTCACATCCTGTGCATAATGGGTTATGTTACAAACCCTTTTTTTATTATCAATGTTTTTTTATTAATTTATATTGGTTAATTCTTTAAACAGATGAATAATCAAGTATTAAAATGAATACCTGAGTATTAATGCACTCCCAGCCCATACCCCTAAATCCCTCACATTCCGTGCCTAAAGGGTTATGTTATAAACCCATTTTCTTATTACCATTTTTTTTAATGTAAATTATTTATTAATTATCTACATAAATTAATACTCTGGTATTAAAATTAATACCCAGTATTAATACACTTCCCCACCCATAAATCCCTCACATCCCCTGCATAAATGGTTATGAAATGTAAGTGGTTGTTACAAACCCTTTCTTAGTATAATTAAATTTTTTATAAAAATATATAAGATTTTTTTTTAAGTCTCTGAAGAAAAAATACTTTTTCCAAAAACATGATTTTTTTTTTTTTAAATCACTAATTAGTCATCTTATATTACAATAACTAATAAAATAACTAAAAACATATCAATACATTTAAACTCACCTGAACACTTAACGTGTAATGGCACCTGCGTTGTAATAGCATGCGTTGTAATGGTACCTCCGTTGTAATGGAGTCGATGTAATTGCATTACGTTGTAATACCTGTGTTGTAATGGTAGTTTCCCCTAGATCTATTGACTCCCCCATCCTGACGAGGCCGGCATGGCGCAGTCTTTGATGTATTGTTTACACTGATGATGAGATATTAAATACGTCGAACAATAATGCAATACATGCAATAATTGTCATACGCTTATGTCTTGTAAAGTTGAACCTTGTTTACTTGATGAGCCAAGTCGAATGTTGTCTGTTGTTTATTGTTGGCTATGATGTTATATAGTTCGTGGACTTTGGTTTATAGGAAATAATGAGAATATAATTATAATCCATGCATGGATAGGTATATTCTTAAAGTGTTGTACTATTTAAGTTGTTTGATTAAAGTATGGATATTAAAATAAGGCTTTTGGTGCGTACGACATCATTGCTAGCAGTGGCTTCAAAATGTCCACCATAATAACGAGCGTTTTAAAAAAATGTTTTACTTCGCACTGTGTTGGGCATAGTCATCGTCTTTTCTACTACTAAGTGGAGAGTATAAATAGCCTTATAAAAATGGAACTCACTGCACACGCCAATGATACACGTTGATGTCTGAGTACTCTTTGTTGTGTCACAACGTTGCTTGTTACGGTAAGGAACGTGAGATGGTATATTAATTTTATGCGTTTCAGACTGCTGATTATACTGGGAGTAATTTGTGTCTATTACACTTTATTACTTTTTGTGTGGATGTCGGAGTACTCTCAGATTCCCCACAGCGCTATTCTGTGGAACTCGGTGCTGCTTTCCGATCAATTATGTCTACTATATGTTACTTGCACTGCTGTTATGTGGATGTCCGTTTCTACACATTGTTATTTTTGTAATATGAAATTCGGTATTGTATATCGATCTATTATGTTGGCGTACTTTTGTATGTACTGGGGACATCTTGGTGTTCGCAATTTATTATTGCACTGTGACTTCATTGTGTAGGATACAGTTTCTTCGTACTGCTTTGTTTGCCTGTTTGGGCAACACGTGGTGTAGGTAGAATATTCCTTGTTTGGATATTGAACAGAAGATGTTTTTATTTTGTTTTTTTATTCTTTACAGAAAATCTTGTCTCTTTTTGAAACACATTATATAGACTTTCAACTACACTTTTTGAGTGGTAAGATTTGAGAATTTGGGATATGTACACAGTTTTCAGACACATCATAAGATAGCTTGTTGTGTTCATTTCAGATATTGTATGTCTGTATATGTGTGATACTATATGCACAGGATGTCTGTCTTGGAATTAGCTAATTCTTCCTCTTAGGTAAGCGGTATAGACAGAATATTACTCACAATTTGGGGTAATATGAATGGTTCTGCGGCTTTCCTTTTCCATCTTGATTTGAATATTTACTTGGTTTTTCTCTTTGCAATTCATCTCTGGGCAACTGTTCTTCTAACACTGATGTTCTTTTTCAGTGGTTACTAGGTGCTTTTTCTTTGGCATCTGTGACGCACTATTCAATGTTTTCCTTTGGATGCTTTGTCTTGTTTGTGGTTGCACGGTTTTTAACTCTTAATTTCAATCTTAAAGAAATAGTTGTTTTTACTACGGGGTACAACAGAAGTTTGTGCCCCAGGGATAAGTTGGTTAAATGCTACACAAGAATAAGACTATGTATTCCTGTATGATTTTACTATGTTTACCTGCAGCCCTGATGAAGTCGATGGTGGATATACCATATTGATGAAACACGTGTTGGCTACAAAGGTTATCAAGACTACTAGATGCATGTGGAGAATACAAAATAAGACACCACTGATTATACTGGACTATTGGACTTTAAAATGTGGTGCTCAGGGGATTTTCCAATGCAGAACTTTGAAGGCAGCAACTTGGGCTTCCTTGCATACAATAAACATCTGTTATTCAGCGCCAAGATGCCCCGTTGCTGGGGTGAACGTGCGCTTTACAAATACACGTTATGTTATGTTATACCTTTGCTAAGTATTACTGCCTGGGTGCGTAGGTGCATAGGAATGGACTCTTTGCCAGGTTCGTTTTGCAGGATTCCCTGCTTTAATCATCCATCAATCCTCCTCATAGGCTGTTATGGCTGTGAAATCTGATCTACAAGTGAGGAATCTGCAAGTAGGAATATGCATCAGAAGAAAAAGGTTCTTACCTGCGGTAACTATCTTTCTGGTGGATACTCTGTCTACTTGCAGATTCCTCACCGACCCACCTTTCTCCCCGTTTGATGGATGTGGTATATGGAAAGTTAATAAGATTCCATCTTACAGTATTCTGGTCATCGATGTCAGTCTGCCCTCTAGCCTCGAAGGCTTTGAAAATATGGAGGGAAACTGACGATTCACCGGGGCAGGCGGGTTATGGCATCAGTGGCATCGCCTGACATCACTTCTGGTGCTGACTGAGTCCAGTGCCCTCTACAAGCGACCTAGTTACTTTGAAGTTTTCCAGATCAAGTCTGACGAATGGGGGTTGTTCTACATGTGACAAATCTGCAGGTAGATACAGTATCTACCAGAAAGATAGTTACCGCTGGTAAGTACGTTTTTCGCTGGTTTTTTTGTGCAGGGGAGGGAGGACATCTGTTTCACCACAGGGTGCTTACAAAATATTTGAAGATAATGCAGATTTGGGATTGTAATAATGTAATCCAAGTATATTCAAGCTCGATAAAGAAAGTATCTACATCAATCCCCATCAGCTATGCCTGATACTGCCATTTCCTGTGCAGTAAAGCAAACTCGTACATATGGTGTTCGACGAATGGAGATGACATCTAAGGCTCACACTAAGAAACCTACAAATGTCTCTGTGCAGTAAATGTAAGAAGAGGGACTTCAAAAAAGGCATCAATTCTAGCAGCAATATTGGCTTTAGAAAGGGGGCTTGGATCCAGAGTACATACATCCTCAAATAGGATTGGCTCCAAGAGAATGACTGAATTCCAAATCCTTTACCACCTCGACCTTGAAAAGGCTTGAAATCTGTGAGGACCAGGGTAAGCTTCTCCATTCCCAACACATGCCATAATCTATGGAGCCACCCAATGTGTGTCAGAATTTTATCTGTACCCCAATGACAGGATATTCTGGAGGGCCGCTCCCAGCTCTAAGCCCATCTGTCGTCCCTTATGCGATTTGAGTCGAAATGTCAGCGCATTAGAGAGGTCTAAGACAATGTATGCAGGGAATCGAGGTAATTGAGTATTGAGGTGGATATCAGTATCATGCAGGATCCTGTCTCAATATTGTTGGAGTTTGGGGCATTCCCATAGCAGGTGCATGAGTGTTCCCGGGAACCCACAGTGTCTCCAGCAGTCAGCGCTGCGTAAAGGGTTGCCCCTATGCAGTTGCATTGGCGTGAGATATCAATACGTAACTATTTGTGTAGCCATCTGGGTGCTGGCCGTGTTGCGTGCTGTGTGGCATACCCTGTAGAATATCTCCTCCCATTCCTTTGTCGTTAGCTGCCATCCCAATTTTCGCTCCCTGCGTTTCTGCCCAGAGCAGTTAGTCACCAGTGTAGTATGCTGCATAGTTCAGTAATGAGATGCTTGTCTGTGGTTTTGGGGCTTAACTACCTCTCAAATGTGGTTCGAGGCCGCCGCGCTCCGGGCGCACTGCGGGATGCGTTACCCAGTGTCTAACCTGCAGGTATCTTAGCCGCTCTATCTCTGAGAGTCTGTAGTCTGTCTGGTGATGCTCAAGGGGCAAGGGACCCTCTGCATCGAAGAAGTGGCCAACAGAGTGACAGCTGGCGCTCTGCCATACCTGAAAAGCAGCCTGGTCAAGGCCAGGCGTGAAGTCCCTATTATCTATCACTGGTGTGAGCGGAGAGGGAAATTTTGTCATGCCCTTGCGGGTGCATGACTCAATCCCACACATTCAGGATGGATTTAATGACTGGGAAGGAATAAAGCCCACGCTCTACTGGCGAGACAAGAAGGGAACCTTCCATAGAGTAGTTCCCGCTGCTGCCCTATCCATGAATAGCCAAGGTTCCTCTCTGGATCATTCAACCATAAACTGCAGCAGCGCTCCTTGGTAATGCTGCATGAGGTGGGGGATTCCCAGACCTCCCTCTATCAGAGGGCAATAGCTCAAATTGCTGCTCATACGAGGCCGCCCTTCTGCCCATACAAAGTGATGCATTTCTCCCTGCAGGGCCTGTAGCCTGTATAATGCCAGCGTGGGGATCGACCGGGAGCACGTGGAAGAGGAATATCAGGAGAGCCGTGCACTTCAGCGCTGTTACCCGGCCGAGTCGGGAGAGCTGGTATAATTTCCATTGTGCCAGGTCTCTGCTAATTTGTCGACGGAGGAGTTGATTGTTCAGATTCACTGTCTCCTGAACAGTCCGAGCTAATTAAATACCTAAGTAGGTGATAGAGGTGGATTGCTATTGAATTGGGTAGTGTTGGACCAGGAGAGCCTCTGTCTCTCTTGGGACTGAGGTTCAGAGCCTTCGATTTCTGGAATTTTTCCTGAATCCCGCCGATTCACTGAAGGCCTCCATTTCAACTGCGAAAGGCGGGGGGCCTCCCTGGGGTGGTCTAATGCCACTATAGCATCATCGGCGTAGAGGATGAGCGTGTGTTTCTCCCCACCAAAGGCAACGCCAGTAAGGATTGTCATGCACCCTTTGAGCAAGGGGATCCATGTTCAGGGCAAAGAGCAGGGTTGAGAGCGGACACCCCTGCCTTGTCCCCCTACGAATAGGAAATGGGGCTGAGCTCTGACCATTCACCCATACCATTCCCTAGGGTTGGCCGTAGTTGCAGAGTATCCATGTGTGGAACCGGGGCCCAAAACCAAAGTGCTTAAGCGTCTCTGCCAAATACAGCCAGTGCACCCGGTCAAACGACTTTTCGGCGTCTTTGGCCAAAAGCATGATTTCCCGTTTGAAGCGCGCAGCCTTGTTGAGTAGATGTAGAATTTGCTTGGTATTATCACTGCATTGTCTATGTGCGACGAATCCCACCTGATCAGAATCTATAAGCCCCGGCATAAGCAGGTTTAGGCATGCTGCTAAAATACTGGTAAAAAACTTGATATTCGCATTAAGGAATGATATAGGTTGGTATGATCTGCACCGTTTGGGGTCCTTTCCTGGTTTGGGAATGACTACTATTGAGGCTACCATCATGGAGGGCGGGACTGTATCGGGCCTGTCATTTCGCTAAAATGCCGGGTCAGAGTCCGATCCAATTTCGTACAGGTTTTATAAAACGGTGCTGGTAATTCGTCCGGCACGGCGATTTAAGGAGCTTCAATACCGGTCTTGCTGTTCAGATAAATGTCTGGGCCGTCGGCAGGGAGGGTTTGCCGCAAATAGAGTTCTGCATAAAAACAGTAGAAGATTGATGCAATGGCAGCATCTTCCCCAGTCTCTGTGCCGTCGTGTGACCGAAGGGACTCTATTTCAGTAGCTTGCCGCTGGACCCTCAGGCGGTTGGCAAGCAAATGCCTGCATTTGTTCCCCTCGATGTAAAAAGAATGCCGGAGTTGAAGCAGCACATACTCTGCCTTGTACAGATCAAGTCCCGCCAGCTGTGCCCTCGTATCTTGCATACCCGTGGAGCGCCAGTGCGCTTATGTATACGCTCGAGCTCTTGCACCTGTTAAGTCAGGAGTGCCCTCTTTTTACGTAGTATTTTATTGTCTGCCGCAGATACAGCTATGAACTCCCCCCAGATGACTGCTATTAGTGTCTCCGAGAGGAGAGAAATTGGGGTGTCAACCGTATAGTTGAAGTCAAAGTAACTAGTGAGGACCTGGCTGATCTGCTCTATTACTTCTGGTCTCTGCCTTAGTCTCCACAGTTGAGGTGTTCATAGCGAGGGCGGTAGTATTAATGTGAGGGATACCACTTCGTTCTCTGAAAGGGATCAGGGCTCTATCTCAACAGGTTCTGCAGCTCTTTGGTCCCTGGTAAATGGTCATGACGGGCATAGGTTTTGTGTGCGCGAGAATAAAAGGTACAGTCCCTAGTCTCGGGGTGACATTACCTCCAGCGGTCCCTCAGCCCCATCTCCCGTAGCCATTGTATTCCCTTCTGGGAAAGTGCCTGAGCCTCCAAATAAGGGTGCGGACCAATCGAGGTCACTGCCTAACACCAGATTCAGGTCCCTCCATCAGCACTTTCTTCTGTCTTGAGAAGATATAACTTCTGCTACTGCCCACCTGAGGAAGCACTCTTGGCCATCATTAGGGGCATTGAGGAAGTCCACCACAAAAGTGTGGTCCCTCACACTCACCCTGTATGTCAGTAACGTTCCCTGAACTTGTCACCCACCTTCCCTCAAAAGTAGTGCTAGACCAGAAGGGCAACCCCATCTATTTTATTTGCCGCTGAGGAGAAAAACTGTTGTGGAAAGGCCCGGGACCTGAGCCTGTGGCAATCCCCTGCAACCAGGTGGGTCTCCTGTAAAAGACCTAGATCTGCTCCCAACTGTTCGAGGAATGAGAACAGAACGGCGCTTGACCAGGTTGTTAAGCCCCTTCACATTAAGGGCGAGGACTTTTTTTTATTATTGATTTTATTATTTCAGCAAACAGTACGGTAAAAAATAACGATACAGCTCTGAGCATTCACATCATTCTTTCGGCCTTGTACACATTTATAGCGACCTAGCGATTAGACATACATCTCATTCCCTCACATCTGTATAATCATCCCATCATTATGTATCAAGAAGGACCCCAGGATGTTCCAGCAAGTATGCAGGTAGGGGGGAATTTATGTCCGTCGGCCGTGCTGCCACAGGCAGTTCCTCTTCATACATTGTTAGTGTATCTCTACAGTATATCATGTCGTGCAACTATTGCTGGTATGTTGGGGCTTGCGCTGGCCCCAGTGTATCGCCACCTGTCTCTTAGCCAGCAGGAGCGCCACAAATCGGCTTGGTATTTCAGCTTCGTGCGCAGTCTCATCAAGCATACCTGGATCATACAGTTTATTGAATTACCCATCATCAAACCCAGTTCTCCTACCACCCTCTGCCAGAATCTCTGAATATCTGCACATCTCCACCCTAGCTGTATGAAGTCTGCATTAGTTTTCCTACATCTCTGGCACTGCGCCTCTTTACGTAGCCCATATCTGCACAGTCTAGCAGGTGTGTAGTACATTTGCTGCAGGTATTTAAAATGTATGAGTCTTAAGTTGCAGTTGGGGGTCAGCAGTCCCTTGAGTGTGCAACAGGATACCCATTCCTCCCATGTCAGGGGTGTATCTAGCTGAACGTTCCATCTCCGGAGTGCGTTGTCAGAGCGCATTGAGATGTCCGCCTGTATAGCATTATATAGTTTAGTGACCAGGTTTTTGCAGGTTGGGCTGGTCAGTAGTATCTGTAGCGCATCAAGAGTGGGGGGGGTTCATCAGGGAATGTAGGATATAGGGCCATAATAGCTGTTCGGAGGCGGTGATCCATAAAGAGGAATAGCGGCGACTAATTACTAATGAAAGCCAAGTCCGCAAGGGTGAGGACTTTAAAGTCATTGTGTGGTGATGGTAGTGAAAAACATCAGCCATGCATTTACCCTAGTCAAGTGTGTAGCTATGCAATCCCAGATACAGCACTGTACGCGGCGAACCTTGCAGTGGTAAGTGTCTGCAGTGTAGTGCACTGTCCTAAGGCGCAAGTATCCCTCCCCACAAAACATAAGAATAAACAGTAACCAAAACAAGAGAACAACTAAGTGAGGAGGTTGGTATTTCCACCATTGTCCCATGGAGTATCTAGGTGTGAGGTTCCGTTGTATCTCCTACTGGTTTCTTGCCTGTGTCACGTCCCTCCACCCTCACCCCACCGGACCCACCTCACTGGCATTGTTTACAAGACAAGCGTCACAGCCATCTCCAGGTGCCCTCCTGTCTGTCAGGATCTCTGGATAGTGCATCTAACACCGCTCTTCGTTCCATGGCCATCATCTCTGGATCTGGTTGATGAACCTCAGTGGAGGTCGGCCCCACCTGCCAACGGAGGTGCTTCTGTGGCTTCCCTGCACGAGGAGTGGACTTTTGCTTGCTGTCGGAGGACTCTTCGATCTGTAGGAGTTTGCACACCTTTGCCAGGAAACGGATCTGGTAGAGTCTCCCCTCCCCGCGGAAGACAATGCAGAAGGGATGTCCCCAGGAGTAAGTCGCTCCTTTCGGAGGTAGGCAGTGACAGTCCGGAAGGTGTGCCTCTTCGGTAAGGTGAGAGCAGACAGGTCTTGATATAGCACTAGTGAATGTCCTCGGAACTGCAAGGTATGTAGGTCTCTAGCTTTATGTAGAATCTGTCTCTTAAGCTGAAAATCGTGGACGCAAACCTGGATGTCGGCGGGGAGGTTGCCCTCCTCTCGTGGGAGACCCACTCTATGTACTCTGTCAAGCTGTATCTTTGTCGAGTGGGGTTTCCAGGATCTGAGTGAAGAGTGCCTGCACGTATTTGCCTATGTCTGCTTCCTCACCGTTGGTTGGTGACCCCGAATCCATATATTATTGCGCCTCAGCCGGTTTTCAAGGTCTTCAGCATGTGCTTGCAGGTCTGTGTACTCCTGGAGCTGGATGACCTCATGCTGTAGTTGTTCGATGTCCTCCTCACGGCTAGATTAGTGTTCTTCCAGCAAGTATAGACCTTATCTCCCACCTCCACCAGCTCCCAAAGGGTCTCCTCAGGTCTTGGGATAGGTCCTTTTTAACGCTTTGAAGGTCCTCCTGTAAGGAAGAGAAGAAGTCCTCCAGGAAGGCATGGTTAACTGGGCCCTCATTGTTGTTGCTCTTGGTATGGTGCTCCATGCAGGCAGGAGGAGGTCTGTCTCCTGTATGGCTCCCAATTGGTTTGGTCAGCATCTCTTTTATGGAGCGGTCTTTCTTAGCCTGGGTGGTAGCTATGGATGACCCAAGGTTTGTGACTCCCGTCCGGGTGGGAGACCGCAGCCGCCACTCCCCGGCATGTCTTGGGGGCCGGCAAGAGGCAGTCAGTCAATTTGAAATTTCCTTTGGGACTCTATCAGATATTCTAATCCTAATTCATACATCACTCATTGCCAATTCACACCAACATCACCAGAGCTTCCTTATGGAATCCAAATTTCAATATGTGATTTTATTCCTCATTAGAATTAGTTAAAAATAATATATCAGAAGTACAGTGATCACATTCACAAAAATATAAAATTACATTAAAAATATCACAATATTACAGAAACAAATTCACACAAAATATTTCAAATATTAAAAACAATGTCTCAAAAAGTTCATATAAGAGGCAACCAAGCATGCGTTGGCTGCACTTCCGAGGTCGACTGGGCCTGGCTCCCCCCTGCAGATTTCCTAGGGGCGCTCCCTGTATTTCTCAGCACCCCAACGTCCTGCTCCACTCTCCTTGGAAAGGGGTGTTTCTCTGGCAGTGCCTCAGGCGTTCGCCCTTGTCTCGTGGGCTCGATCAGTTGGACCCTGGACAGAAGCGCGAGGCCAATCCCCACCAAGCTCCAAAGGCACTGGACCTGTTTCTCTGGACAGGCTCAGTCAAGCCCTGAGCCCCCTCTATGTGGCCCCTTGTAGTGTCGCTCGGACATCCCTCCTCCAAACGGGCCCCACAGGTTTCACAGCAGGTGCAAGGGAGGCCTTCGTCTATAGATGCACAAGACAGGGAGCATCTGGGCAAGAATCAGCCCAGAGCGACCGTCGTCCGTTCACATGCTCTAAGCGGCTCATAGCGGGGCCAAGATCCCCCATGGGTGCCTCGTTATGGGGCTCGGGGGGCCCTCACTGTCCCCTCTTCCCCCAGCCTGTCAGCATTGATACTGGAGCCTCCTTCATTGGACCTTGTTCAGGTTGATTGCCGCTATGCTTTGGTGAGTTCTGTCACACCATGCGTGAGAGGCACTGGAGGTTGCCTCGGAGTGAGTTCTGATTTTCTGGCTTGTGAGAGTTGGATTGGGGAACGCTTGTGGGTGTTTACCTCTTTTTCAGGCTGCTAAAGGCCCTTATCAAGTGTGTGGTCTGCCTTCCAGTTTCTCACTACTCAAAAGAGAGTAAATTTTGTTTAGAAATGTTTAAAAGGTCCATTTGAGGCTGAGAGAGCATCCAACTAAATGAAAAATGGGAGGAACTCTGAACCAGAAAGGAATGTATGAAGAAGAAGTAGTTTATCTGTTGCATTCCAACTACGAATGCAGCCTCATTCCAAAGGACCACCGTAGAGCGAGAGGTCCAAAGAAAGTAAGAGGAAAGAAGGCACCATCACTTGCTGTTTTGGCACCACCATTCAACGTCATTCTTTTCAACTTAGTCAAAAGCTACAGCTCCTACGAGTTAGTTTAGAGATCAGGATCCATCTTGATGTCACTGTTGAGGCATTGGCGTCATTCGAAGTCTGGAATATTACCGCTATCGAGGCACTCCATCTCAGTACTCTGTGCCACATCACTCGACAGAGCATCATTCGCTGTCACATAGATTGATGTTGAGGCACTCTATCAATCCATTCTTCAGAATCTAAAAAGACCCAATGTTGCAGATGAATAATTTAAAACTGGTACTCGTTCTTGTTATGTCGCCAGTGCAGCTTATAGTTTCTGGCTTCCTTTCCATCGGATCAAAGTTCTAGTAAATCCTCTTCCGCTGCCTCTGGTATGTATTGCTGTCCAGGCAAACTTCGGCATTGCTGATACAGAGGAGACATTCTTTCTCTAAATTGTTCATCCGTATGGCTGGAACTCAACTTAATCTTGAGAGGCTCCTCGTCTTCCTCCGTCTTCAACAAGCGCAAATGTAGATCAGCCTTCTCATAAATGCACATGAAAAAAGGGCTACATCTACAACAACACATGAAACAGGGAGGATGTTAGCATATCTGAAAGAGACACGTTAGTGATAGATTCCTTACCTTAGAATATCCCCAGGCGTCAGGCTGGATCCGGAAAGTTTTGCGTAGCAGTACCCTTGCGCGTCGGTAGGCGGCGTCGTGCGGCTCCGCGTCCGTCGTCGGCGTCGTGATCGCCGGGATGACGTCGCGGGCAGCACTTAGGCGCCGCCCCTGCGCGCTGACGTCAGTTCTTCTTTTTCCGCGCCAGCAAGCGCAGATCCGGGAAGAGCAGTGCCCTGGTCAATTTTTGACCATACTTTTGGTGATTTTTTCACTGGTTTTTCCAACTTTAAGGTGTCGTAGGGATGCCCGGCTTCAAGCGATGCGGCGCCTGTGCGCGGATGATGTCCGTCACCGACCCGCATTGGGAGTGTCTCTTCTGCCTCGGCCGAGGCCACGACACCGAGTCTTGTCCCGAATGCCAGGCCCTCAACCCGAAAGCTTTGCGAGAGCGGTCTCGAAAGCTCCTCGAGGCCCGGCATTCGGCTCCGCGGAAGCCCCGGTCGCGTGAGAGGTCCAGGGGTCGCTCGCGGAGTGCACACCGGTCGTCGACTTCTTCGTCCGGTAAGTCTAAGCACAAGAAGTCCAAGAAGCATAGTCGCTCTCGGACTTCGCCTCGCCGGTCTCGCGACTCAGCTGAGGCCCCTCCCGGCACCGTCCCCGCCCCGCGGCCCCGGACTTGCCTGTGGAGTCGCCCCCGTCATACCCGCCCTTCCCGGGTTCGGGGGCGGATCCGGCCAAGGTACAGGAGTTCCTGTCGGCCATGGCCCGCCTCTTCGGGCCTTCAGGCCCCTCCGGTGCGCCTTCGGGCCCCGCGGGCCTGATGGGGTTGCTCCGGCGTCGCCGGCGGCTCCGGCCCCGGCGTCGCCCGAGCCTCCAGCCTCGATCCCGGCTCCGGCTTCGGCCCCGGCCTCGATCCCGGCTCCACAACCCCCATCGACGCCGGTCGACCTCACGACACCTCCGCCGGCGCCGATGTCTCCGGTGCCGTTCTCGGCGCCGCCCTGGGCTCCGGGCGGCGTCGTCCCCAGTTCCTTCCGGCTCCGGACATGGACCCGGAGCGACGTCGCTCGGCGCCGGCTCCGGCGCCGATGGGACCTTGGGTCCCAAATGTCCCTCCTCCTCCTTATTTTGAACCAGAGGAGGACCAGGAGGACTGGGAGGGGTCTGATGACCCTCTGACACGCAACTGTCAGTATGATGAGGACTGGACAGAGAGTCTAGGGGAGGCCAGTGGTCTGGATACTTCTCCTGACACTGGCATGCTGTCTGCTCCCGTGGCTACGGAGGAGGGGGCCAATTTTGGTACGGTGTTGCGTAGGGCTGCTGGGGCCTTACGTCTCCAGCTCCCTACTTTGACGGTCAAGCCTAACATCTTGACAGAGGTGCTTCAGCCGGCAGCCTCCTCTGCGGAGACTGTGCTGCCGTTTAACGACGCCCTCACTGACGTTCTTTTGGGCGCCTGGTCCAAGCCCAACACAGGGGCTCCTGTGGATCGGAACGTGTCACGACGCCATCGCCCCGCTCCGGGCGACCCCCTGTTTCTTTCTGTCCACCCCACTCCTGAGAGCTTGGTTGTCCAAGCCTCCGCTTCCACACCGCCTTCCCTACCGCTCCTCCGGATAGGGAATCCAAACGCCTGGATCAGTTTGGGAAGAAAGGTTTTCTTCCTCCAGTGCTGGCTTGCGGTCCGTTAACACCGCTTGTCTTTTGGGCCGATATACCCACTCCCTGTGGGATTCGGTGGCGGATGTTTTGCCCCAGTGCCCTGAGGAGGTCCAGGCACTGCTTTCCCGCGCCATTGCGGAAGGAAGGGATGCGGCCAAATACACTATCCGTTGTGGCCTTGACACCGCCGACTCGCTGGGCAGGTCGATTGCAACGACGGTGGCGCTCCGGCGCCACGCCTGGCTGAGAACCACTGGTTTTCAGGGGATGTCCAGAATACTCTCATGGACATGCCCTTTGATGGAGTCGGTCTTTTTGGGTCCAAAGCAGACCATGCGTTGGAGCGCTTTAAGGACTCACGGGCTACTGCAAAGTCCCTGGGCCTTTCTGCTACACGCCCTCCGCTACCTTCTGCTTTTCGCCCCTATCGTGGCCACGGTAGGGCGCCCCTTCACGTCAGCAGCCCAGCCACCGGCCCGCGCAGCAGGCGTCTTCGCGTGGCCGAGGACGTGGATTCCGCCGTGGCGGATCGGGCAACCAGCGTGCGGGTCAGGCCACCACCTCCAACCCGTCCGCGGCCTCCAAGCCCTCCTAGTCCCTCCTTTCAGGTGCACGGCACGCCAGTAGAGGGCAGGGTCCGCCATCACCTTCCCCACTGGCGCACCATCACCTCGGACAGGTGGGTCTTGGACATTGTCCGAAGGGGCTACTCCCTCCCCTTCGAGACCACCCCCAGCCATGCCACCTCAATTCCACCGCATGTCAGGGGATCACTTGGTGCTTCTACGGAAGGAAGTCACGGCCCTCTTGACCAAGAGGGCCATCGAGCATGTTCCGACCCCAGAAGTAGGGCGTGGTTGCTACTCCCACTACTTTCTGGTGCCCAAAAAGGACAAGGAGGACATGCGTCCTATCTTGGACCTCCGGAACGTCAATCGCTTCCTCCGGAAGGAGAAGTTCAAGATGCTCACCCTAGCTCAGGTCTTGACTGCCCTCGACCCTGGAGACTGGTTGGTAGCGTTGGACTTGCAGGACGCGTATTTCCACATCCCCGTCCTGCCGGCCCACCGGCGTTACCTTCGGTTCACGGTAGGCCCCGAGCATTTTCAGTTCGCCGTGCTCCCCTTTGGCCTTACAAGTGCCCCTCGGGTGTTCACGAAAGTGATGGCGGTGGTCGCAGCTCATCTGCGCCGGGCAGGGGTTTCAGTCTTCCCCTACCTCGACGACTGGCTGCTGAAGGCGGGCTCGTCCCAGGCAGTCGTCTCCCACCTCCAGACTACGGCCGAACTCCTGCACTCGCTGGGGTTCTCCATCAATGTGCCGAAGTCGCATCTAATTCCTTCTCCACAGCTCCTTTTCATCGGAGCAGTTCTGGACACGACGCAGTTTCGGGCCTATCCTCCCGAACGGCGAGTCCGGGATATTCAGGCTATGATTCCGATCTTTCGGCCTTTATCCTGGGTTTCGGTACGGATGACCCTGAGGCTGCTGGGCCTCATGGCCTCCTGCATCCTGCTGGTCAATCATGCCAGATGGCATATGCGGGCTCTGCAGTGGGACCTGAAGTTCCAGTGGGCGCAGCACCAGGGCAACCTGTCCGATCACGTCCAGATCTCGGAGGGGACTGCAAAACAGTTGCAGTGGTGGCTCTCGAACCGGCAATGGGTCATGGGCAGATCCCTCTCCCTTCCCCAGCCAGAGCATACAGTTGTGACGGACGCGTCCCTTCTGGGATGGGGCGGTCACATGGGAGAGGCGGAGATCAGAGGCCTCTGGTCTCCGGCGGAGTCCCGGCTCCATATCAACCTTCTGGAGCTCCGGGCGATCCGGCTTGCACTCAAGGCATTCCTTCCCTCTGTCAAAGGGAAGGTAGTGCAGGTGTTCACAGACAACACCACCGCCATGTGGTACTGCAACAAACAGGGCGGGGTGGGGTCTTGGACCCTTTGTCCAGGAGGCTCTGCGCCTCTGGACATGGCTGGAACATCAGGGCATGTTCCTGATGGTTCAACACCTGGCAGGTTCTCTGAACGCCAGGGCGGACGAACTCAGCCGCAGGTGCATGATGGATCACGAATGGCGTCTTCACTCGGAAGTGGCGCAAGGACTCTTTCTACAGTGGGGAGAGCCTTGGTTAGATCTATTCGCCACCGAAGAGAACGCGCAATGTCATCAGTTCTGCGCGTTGGAATTTCCAAGGCGGCACTCGCTCAGCGACGCTTTTCGTCACGAGTGGAGTTGCGGTCTGTTGTACGCCTTTCCGCCTATACCACTTCTACCCAGAGTGTTGAAGAAGATTCGGCACGACCGGGCCCAAGTCATTCTTGTGGCTCCGGACTGGGCTCGAAGAGTTTGGTATCCCGAGCTACTCAATATGAGCGTAGATCCCCCGATCCGTCTGCCTCTTCGGGAGGATCTTCTGTCGCAGCAGCAGGGGACGGTCCTCCACCCGAACCTGTCCAGTCTACACCTGCTTGCGTGGAGATTGAGCGGCGGCAGTTGATTCCTTTCGACTTGCCTCCCGAAGTTTGTGATGTGATTCTGGCAGCCAGGCGTCCCTCCACTAAGGTGCAGGTGGAACAAATTTGTGGCATGGTGCACAGCAAAGGCTGTGAATCCCCTTTCTGCCCCTCTTTCTGAGGTCCTTCTGTTCCTTCTCTCTCTGGCCCAACAGGGTTCTGCCCTGGGTACCATCAAGGGTTATCTTTGTGCTATCTCGGCCTTCCTCAGGCTCCCTGATCAGCCCTCCCTTTTCAAGTCCCCTGTTGTTAACAGGTTCTTAAAAGGCATTACTCACCTCTTCCCTCCTGTTCCGTTTGTAATGCCTCAGTGGGACTTGAACTTGGTTCTTACCTTTTTAATGTGCGCTCCCTTTGAGCCTCTGCATAACTGTCCTCTTCGTCTTCTGACTCTGAAGACTGCCTTTCTGGTGGCCATCACCTCCGCTCGGCGGGTGAGTGAGCTCCAGGCTCTATCTTGCAAACCTCCCTTTCTGTCTGTTCATCCAGACAAGGTTGTTCTTCGGACGCGTCCGTCCTTCTTGCCAAAGGTGGTTACTGCTTTCCACATTGGGCAGACCATCACTTGCCCACCTTCTTTCCGCCTCCGCATCCTTCCAGAGAGGAAGAGAGGCTCCACCGTCTGGACCCAAAACGTGCGCTCTCCTTCTATATCGACCGCACAAAACACTTCCGGGTGGATGACCAGCTCTTTGTTGGCTACGTGGGCGCCAAAAAGGTCGGGCGGTGCACAAGAGGACCGTCTCCCGCTGGGTTACCTTGTGCATCAAGACCTGCTATTCTTTGGCCAGAAGGAGCCTCCTGTTGGGCTGCGTGCCCATTCCACCAGGGCAACGGCTGCTACCACGGCCTTGGGCCGCGGTGTTCCGCTGCCGGTTATCTGTCAGGCAGCTACGTGGGCCTCGCTGCACACGTTTACTAAGCATTACTGCCTTGACAGTCAGGTCCGGAGGGACGGCTTCTTTGGCCGTTCTGTCCTCCAGGACTTCCTTGTCTGATCTTTGTTCGCAGACCCACCACCGGGGTTGGTATTGCTGGGGTATCTATTCTAAGGTAAGGAATCTATCACTAACGTGTCTCTTTCAGATGCACAAGTTACTAACTTGTGTAACGATATATCTGTAAGAGACAGTAGTTAGTGATAGATTCCTACCGCCCTACCCATCCTCCCCGTTCTGCGAACTGATTTCTAGGGTTAAGGACATCCCTTTCAGGGCCCTAGTATTTTTCAGACACCTGTGTCAGCTTCTTGCATGGCTCTGCGTTCCTGGCGCGGAAAGTCGTGTACAGAACTGACGTCAGCGCGCAGGGCGGCGCCTAAGTGCTGCCCGCGACGTCATCCCGGCGATCACGACGCCGACGACGGACGCGGAGCCGCACGACGCCGCCTACCGACGCGCAAGGGTACTGCTACGCAAAACTTTCCGGATCCAGCCTGACGCCTGGGGATATTCTAAGGTAAGGAATCTATCACTAACTACTGTCTCTTACAGATATATCGTTACACAAGTTAGTAACTTGTGCTTTACATCTTATACAGTGACCTCTCTTGTAGGTCTCTTATCAAGAAGCTCACCAGTAGATGATATTTTAGGATGCTTTAGTGTTAAAAACTTTCAAGCTCCTCAACTGCAGTTTTAATGATAATGGAGAACCTTCAATCGAGTGTGGCCTAGACGTTTGCTACCTTTGGTCATCGGCTTACAAGAGATTGCAAAGGAAAAAATTGTCACACCAGCAATGACCAAAGAAGCTTAAAAAAATTCAAGTTTCCAGAGCAGGACCCTACTTTTCTTCAATGATAGTGGCAGCAATTTGGACACAACATACGTCAGCACCTGAAACATCTGCCCCACATCATAGGGAGAGTAAGAGGATAAATGCAGCTGACAAAATGTGTGGCCCCGGATCTGTGCTTTAACAGTGGGCCGTACAACAGCTCCATTAGGGAGGTCTAATCTAGCCCTGTTGGAGAGCATTTAGAAATTTACAGATGATTCACCAAAGGACCCTAAGCAAGACTGCTGCGAGCTGGTACAGAAAGATCTTCTCTCTTCTTAGGTCACGTGCTGCCATTCATTTTGCCAAACATGTACTGGTATGTTTTTACTCTTGGGAGGTTCTTGTTAAGTTTAATTGTGAGTGAGGATGCTTATCCCTTTCCAACATGACCTTCTACAGGTGTTTCGCCAAGCACTTCTAGACTGTATAGGTAATGTTTTTGTGTGAAAGCAGTGGGCCTTCCTCTTCCTCATTGGCGGAGTGGGAAACATTTAAAGTAACCAAAAGAGATGTATGCATTAAAAATACTGTGGGTGTTAAACTCTTACTAGAGATGTTTTGCATCATGAATCTTCTGTCTGTGATTTAAAACAACTTCCCCCACTAACCCTGACAATATTGAAGACCTACGCTCCTTGAGATCTGTTTACTATGATAAATTAGAGATGCTTAGATGCCATGATTGCTCCTTATTTCGGGCTAGGTTACTCAACAAAGGAGGTCAAATTGATCACCTACTGGCTCATCTGGTTAATCCTGGAGTATCAGACAGTACTCCTTTTTGTATAACTTTGCACTTTGGGACTGTGCCCTCCACGCAGTCTGGCATTAACAATGCTTTTATAGTAACTTGTATCGAGCCCCGGCAGATGTTCCTATTTCCATTATAGATGAGTTCCTGATGCCAAACTGATTGCCCTGCGTGTGGTTGACAGTAGGCAAAATCTGGACCTACCTCGTACACAACAAAAGGACTTTCTGCTCAGTAAGACACTAGGTTCTGACACTCTCCTTTCTGAGTTTTTCACAATGTTCTCCCAACAATTAGCGCCTAGACTGGTTGCTCTCTGAAAGGCATCCATCTTTGAATGAGGCTTTTAGCTCTACTATGCTAAAACCCTCTACAGACCCATTGGACATGACCCTGTATTGTCCATCATCAATTTTTAAAACCGGTTATAACATTTTGGCTAACCACCTGTTGCCAGAACGCCCCACAGATACATAGCAATCAATCCAGCTTCATCTCTAGCAGTAATACCACGCTTAACCTTTGCAAACTTTGGGATGTTATGTGCGAGACTTCAGAACTGTTCCCAAACACCCATTGCACTAGACCACAAATAGCCTTTCGACCCATTGCCCTAGACCACAAAAAGCCTTTCGACTGTTTCCTAATGCACTTACAACCCAGGAGAATGGACTCCGTAGATTGTAGGGGTGTCCTGCTCATGCAGGGGGAACCCTCACACTTGGAATGGAGCACCCTGCCTTCAGGATTGAAAGTGAATGGAGCACCCTGCCTTCAGGATTGAAAGTGCAGTGACCTCAGATATAAGGAAACTTATGGACGATACAAGGACATGGGGGTATCCTGCCCACACTCCAGCCCCTCCCCTGGGAGGGACCCCTGAATAATTCCAACCCTTTTTTGAGGGTACTTAAGGGCTTACCCATGGGTGGGTCCCAAAATTCGTCGTGGGACCACATACCACTTCAACTTCAACCGTCTGGGCACTCTGGACCTCGTTGGACTTCACATTGGCAACCAAGACTGCAATTGGGAAGACTCCTGCTGCTCCTGGTCTCGTTGTCCTGCAAGACTGCTGCAACATCTGTGCCTGTGCGTTATACAGGTTCTTCACAGGACCTGTGGACATCCAAGACATTGGAAGGAATCTCCCTTGGAGTGAAGTAGTCACTCCCCTGCATCTGCAGGCACCGCAACGCAGCTGATCGGTCTCTGCTGATCCTGGGCTCCGACAGACTCCGAAAGGCTCAACAACACAGGTGGTGGTTCTGCAACTCCCTCGAGGACTGCACTGTCTTCTCACTGTGTTTGAGGCCAGTATCCCTCGTCGGAACCGCTGGAGCAAAACCCCTGTGCACCGCGTCGACTTGCCGCTGCCAAGGCTTGTTGATTCTCTCCTCCAGCAATCTTCGGGCTCCAACCTCAAGCATCTCCTGCAACCAAGATCTTCACCTGCTTCGCATCCTTTGCACCGCGGGGCCTTCATCTTTTGCTGAACTGCTCGAGGTCCTCCTGTGCCTTCGCCCCGTGGGTCCTCTCGAGGGTCTTCTTTGGCTCTAGTGAGCTCCGTTACTTGCTCGGGGCCTGCTCTGGTTTACCTGCTTGTGGTGAGTCGCTTGGACCTTGGGGTCCTGACACTGCACCTTTTTCTTCGACTTCGTTGTTTGCTGTTGCCAAGGCTTGTTGGTGCCCCTGCTGGACACTGACCCCTTGGCTCTTGACATCCGACGTGGGACAGCTCGTGAATGGCTCCTGGTCTTTCACTGCGTCCCCTGGCCTGCACAGCTGCAACTTCAAGAGCACCGTCAACTCCTCTGCATCTGCCTACATCGGTGGGAATTCATCTTCCATGCCTCCTGGTCACTTCTGAGTGGCACTCTGCTTACAGGTTCTTCTCACCTTGAATCCACCTTTGGGTTCCAACCAGACTCCTTCATCTTCTTCTCCAGCAGCACCTTTCCTGAAGTCCTCCATTGTGGTGTACGGCGGTTTCCGACGTCATTTGACACCTATGCACCTGGCTTCCCTGATGTAGGTATCCTGGTCCTGGGGTACCCACGGGTGGGGTGACTCTCCATCCTTCCGTCTTCCACGGGGTTTCTTCAAGGCCCGCAGGGAAGGGTCCTTTTTTTTTTCTCGCTTTCAAATCTGTTTATTAAAAGATTGCACTCCTATCACAGTGTAGAAACATATAACAAATTTTCAAATAGTATACAGCTGGATTTGTGAGTTGCACGAGTTCGGTATTAGCATTGTCACTGTGTATTACATTTCTATAATTATAGCAGCTATGGCACAATTGTGCCTTGCTAGAAGCCATTACCTTGGTAATAGACAGGTAATAAGGAACAGAAACAAGAGATAGTGAAAGAAGAGAAAGTGCCAAGAAGAGAAGGGGGGAGGGGGCATTTTAAGTGGGGGCTCACAAGGTTCCCCATCAGGGTCTAAGGGGTATATGTCGGGCTTCCCGCAGTGTCTTGCTGAAGGGGTTCCTGTGGATTTTCAGTACCCTGGTCTAGCGTCGCATCTTCGAAAAGTTGGAGGGCGCGGTGCTTAGGTGGACTGAAACATGTGTGCTCCAATTTGGAAAAGTGGTCTAGCAGTGGCTGCCAAGTGCGTGTAAATTTAGGTTCAGTGTGCGTCACCTGGCATGTAAGAAGTTCCATCACCATAGTATGCCAAAGGCGTGTAAACCACAGGGCGATGGGAGGCGCAGCTGGCTTCTTCCAATAAAAGGCTATTAGCTGTGCCGAGCTTATGTGATATAAGGTGCCAGTTGGCTTGGGTCATGGCTGTGAGCAGTAGGGGCTGAATTCCTAAGATAACCACAGTGGGGGTGTTCATTATGGGGAAGCCAATTGCGTCCTTAATGTGGCTCAGAACCTCTTTCCAGTAAAGGGTCAGCGATGGACAGGTCCACCATGTATGTATGAAGTCCCCAACCGCAGTTTGGCTGCGTCAGCAATTGGGAGGAGAGGCGGGGAACATCTTGTGCAAGTGCTGGGGGGGTATAGTACCATCTTGTCATGAGTTTGTAAGCGGTTTCCCGCTGAGGTATGCTTCTGAATATTTTCGGAATGTCACGCCATAACTGCTCCTATTGTTTCAAGGTGATATCTTCTGTAACAACTGCATGCCATTGTGTTTGTTATGTATGGGGTATGATCGGGGTGGAATGTTGTAGCACTTGATAGGTACGAGAGATCAAGCCCCATGAGCAGTCGTATGATCGCACTAGTGTTTCAAAAGAGGTGAAGGGCATGGTTGCCCCTTGAATGTTTAGTGGTGTGTGCAACCAATGTGGGATCTGATAGAATTGCAGCCCAGACACGTCAGGTAAGTGATAAGCTCTCTTGCATTGATCGAAGGTTTTGTATCTATCTCCCTCAAAGAGGTCCCGGATTGTACGGCATTCGACCTCTCTCCACACTGAGAAGGATTGTGGCAGTAGAGCCTGGGGAAAGTCGGAATTACGCACCAACGGTGTGTTGGGGGAGGGAAAGGAGGTTTAGCCCTTTTGTATTGCGATTTTATCCCAGATGTCCAGCAACGTTTTCGTGGGTATGGCTATGTAAGCACAAGAGGCCGGGCACACAGTGGAAGCCAGGCTAGGTCCCAGAGCGGTCTGCAGGCCACCGCCCGATCCATATGGAACCAGTGCTTCTCATTTTCATGGACCACCCATTCCGAGATGTATCGGAGGTGTGATGCCCAGTAATACTCCAGGAGATTGGGACACGCTAATCCCCCCTATCTCTAGGTAGCATGAGGAGTTAATTTGGGAATCTTTGGTGCTACCCTCCCCTGATGAAAGTGGTAAGGTCCCGTTGCAAAAGTATTATGTCGGTCTGTGGTATCAGAGTGTGTAGTTTTTTTAAATAGATACAAAATCTTTGGCAGGATGGACATTTTAATTGCGTTAAGTCGTCCAAGCCACGGGGTTGGCAGCAATTTCCAGGTTCGTAGGTCCTCCAGCACTGCTTTCCTACACTCCGACCAATTTGCCTGTGTCCATGTGGATAAGGAAAGGGGTCAGGTTCAGCCCAAGGTAACTGATCGAGTGTGGAGCCCATTGGAAAGGGGTAAGGGATTGCAATTCCGTGATGTCTTCGCTAGGGATCGACAGGTTCAGTGCCCGTGTTTTGGCCAAGTTGATTTTAAGACCTGAGGCTTCCTCGAAGGGGCCTAGAATTTATATAAATGCCGGCAGAGAGGTCCTAGGAGTCGTCAAAGTGAGTAAGAGATCATCTGCAAATAATGCTATCTTGTACACAGTGCCCTCAAAGGGAATGCCCCTGATTAACAGATAGCAATTGCTAATGGCTCGACTACAAGGGCGAAAAGCAGGGGCGAGAGAGAGCAGCCTTACCTGGTGCCCCTACGTATGTGTATGGGTTGAGTGAGCTGACCATTGACCCTAACCTGCGCCTGGGGGTTGGATTAAGATGCCATGATTCGAGAGACCATTACTGGGCCCAGCCCTATTTCCTGAAGGACTGCCCGTAGAAAGACCCAATCCACATGGTCAAATGCTTTTTCAGCATCAAGGTAAAGTAGGCAGGTGGAGATACCCCGACGATGGGCTTTTTCTACTAGATGGGCCACCCGGCACACGTCCGCCCCTTGACGTTGATGAATGAACCCAACCTGGTCCGGGCCAATCAGGCTGGGCAAGTAGGACTCTAATCGATTTGCCAGGATTTTTGTGTACATGTTTGCATCTCTGTTGAGAAAAGCAAAAGGGCGGTATGATGAGCATAGTGTATGGGTCCTTGCCTGGCTTGGGAATGAGGGCTATCTCACCCATGGACATTGTAGGAGTGAGACCTGTGCTGTCGGAGAATGAGTTGAAAAGTCGCAACAGATGGTCCTGTAGTTGTGGTAAAAACATGCGACCGAAATGGACCGGAAGGCGGTCTGGACCCGGGGTTTTGCCAACTGGCAAGTCCTTTAGCGCCCGTTGAAGTTCGGTTAACGTGATTAGCGCTTCAAGAAGCTGCGAGTGCTGCTCATCAAGGGGTGCCCACGGGCAATTCGAGAGGATAGAGAGAATCTCGCTTGGAGGGGAGGGTTCGTTGTCATAAAGAGTGGTGTAGTAGGCGTGGAAGATTTGTAGTTTGTCACGCTCCAATATGGCCCAAGCACCTTTTTTTTACCTTTGCAATGTGAGCCCTCGCCTCCCGCCGCCGCAGACAGTGTGCAAGGACGGACTCCACCTTGTCCCCTCCTTCATAGTATCTCTGTATCTGAAAGAGACACGTTAGTGATAGATTCCTTACCTTAGAATATCCCCAGGCGTCAGGCTGGATCCGGAAAGTTTTGCGTAGCAGTACCCTTGCGCGTCGGTAGGCGGCGTCGTGCGGCTCCGCGTCCGTCGTCGGCGTCGTGATCGCCGGGATGACGTCGCGGGCAGTACTTAGGCGCCGCCCCTGCGCGCTGACGTCAGTTCTTCTTTTTCCGCGCCAGTAAGCGCAGATCCGGGAAGAGCAGTGCCCTGGTCAATTTTTGACCATACTTTTTGGTGATTTTTCACTGTGTTTTTCCAGCTTTCAGGTGTCGTAGGGATGCCCGGCTTCAAGCGATGCGGCGCCTGTGCGCGGATGATGTCCGTCACCGACCCGCATTGGGAGTGTCTCTTCTGCCTCGGCCGAGGCCACGACACCGAGTCTTGTCCCGAATGCCAGGCCCTCAACCCGAAGGCTTTGCGAGAGCGGTCTCGAAAGCTCCTCGAGGCCCGGCATTCGGCTCCGCGGAAGCCCCGGTCGCGTGAGAGGTCCAGGGGTCGCTCGCGGAGTGCACACCGGTCGTCGGCGTCGAAGTCTTCTTCGTCCGGTAAGTCTCGACACAAGAAGTCCAAGAAGCATCGTCGCTCTCGGACTTCGCCTCGCCGGTCTCGCGACTCGGCTGAGGCCCCTCCCGGCACCGTCCCCGCCCCCGCGGCCCCGGACTTGCCTGTGGAGTCGCCCCCGTCATACCCGCCCTTCCCGGGTTCGGGGCGGATCCGGCCAAGGTACAGGAGTTCCTGTCGGCCATGGCCCGCCTCTTCGGGCCTTCAGGCCCCTCCGGTGCGCCTTCGGGCCCCGCGGGCCTGATGGGGTTGATCCGGCGTCGCCGGCGGCTCCGGCCCCGGCGTCGCCCGAGCCTCCAGCCTCGATCCCGGCTCCGGCTCCGGCCCCGGCCTCGATCCCGGCTCCACAACCCCCATCGACGCCGGTCGACCTCACGACACCTCCGCCGGCGCCGATGTCTCCGGTGCCGTTCTCGACGCCGCCCTGGGCTCCGGGCGGCGTCGTCCCCAGTTCCTTCCGGCTCCGGACTTGGACCCGGAGCGACGCCGCTCGACGCCGGCTCCGGCGCCGATGGGACCTTGGGTCCCAAATGTCCCTCCTCCTCCTTATTTTGAACCAGAGGAGGACCAGGAGGACTGGGAGGGGTCTGATGACCCTCTGACACGCAACTGTCAGTATGATGAGGACTGGACAGAGAGTCTAGGGAGGCCAGTGGTCTGGATACTTCTCCTGACACTGGCATGCTGTCTCCTCCCGTGGCTACGGAGGAGGGGGCCAATTTTAGTACGGTGTTGCGTAGGGCTGCTGGGGCCTTACGTCTCCAGCTCCCTACTTTGACGGTCAAGCCTAACATCTTGACAGAGGTGCTTCAGCCGGCAGCCTCCTCTGCGGAGACTGTGCTGCCGTTTAACGACGCCCTCACGGACGTTCTTTTGGGCGCCTGGTCCAAGCCCAACACAGGGGCTCCTGTGGATCGGAACGTGTCACGACGCCATCGCCCCGCTCCGGGCGACCCCCTGTTTCTTTCTGTCCACCCCACTCCTGAGAGCTTGGTTGTCCAAGCCTCCGCTTCCCAAACCGCCTTCCCTACCGCTCCTCCGGATAGGGAATCCAAACGCCTGGATCAGTTTGGGAAGAAAGGTTTTTCTTCCTCCAGTGCTGGCTTGCGGTCCGTTAACACCGCTTGTCTTTTGGGCCGATATACCCACTCTCTGTGGGATTCGGTGGCGGATGTTTTGCCCCAGTGCCCTGAGGAGGTCCAGGCACTGCTTTCCCGCGCCATTGCGGAAGGAAGGGATGCGGCCAAATACACTATCCGTTGTGGCCTTGACACCGCCGACTCGCTGGGCAGGTCGATTGCAACGACGGTGGCGCTCCGACGCCACGCCTGGCTAAGAACCACTGGTTTTTCAGGGGATGTCCAGAATACTCTCATGGACATGCCCTTTGATGGAGTCGGTCTTTTTGGGTCCAAAGCAGACCATGCGTTGGAGCGCTTTAAGGACTCACGGGCTACTGCCAAGTCCCTGGGCCTTTCTGCTACACGCCCTCCGCTGCCTTCTGCTTTTCGCCCCTATCGTGGCCACGGTAGGGGCGCCCTTCACGTCAGCAGCCCAGCCACCGGCCCGCGCAGCAGGCGTCTTCGCGTGGCCGAGGACGTGGATTCCGCCGTGGCGGATCGGGCAACCAGCGTGCGGGTCAGGCCACCACCTCCAACCCGTCCGCGGCCTCCAAGCCCTCCTAGTCCCTCCTTTCAGGTGCACGGCACGCCAGTAGAGGGCAGGGTCCGCCATCACCTTCCCCACTGGCGCACCATCACCTCGGACAGGTGGGTCTTGGACATTGTCCGAAGGGGCTACTCCCTCCCCTTCGAGACCACCCCCCAGCCATGCCACCTCAATTCCACCGCATGTCAGGGGATCACTTGGTGCTTCTACAGAAGGAAGTCACGGCCCTCTTGACCAAGAGGGCCATCGAGCATGTTCCGACCCCAGAAGTAGGGCGTGGTTGCTACTCCCACTACTTTCTGGTGCCCAAAAGGACAAGGAGGACATGCGTCCTATCTTGGACCTCCGGAACGTCAATCGCTTCCTCCGGAAGGAGAAGTTCAAGATGCTCACCCTAGCTCAGGTCTTGACTGCCCTCGACCCTGGAGACTGGTTGGTAGCGTTGGACTTGCAGGACGCGTATTTCCACATCCCCGTCCTGCCGGCCCACCGGCGTTACCTTCGGTTCACGGTAGGCCCCGAGCATTTTCAGTTCACCGTGCTCCCCTTTGGCCTTACCAGTGCCCCTCGGGTGTTCACGAAAGTGATGGCGGTGGTCGCAGCTCATCTGCGCCGGGCAGGGGTTTCAGTCTTCCCCTACCTCGACGACTGGCTGCTGAAGGCGGGCTCGTCCCAGGCAGTCGTCTCCCACCTCCAGACTACGGCCGAACTCCTGCACTCGCTGGGGTTCTCCATCAATGTGCCGAAGTCGCATCTAATTCCTTCTCCACAGCTCCTTTTCATCGGAGCAGTTCTGGACACGACGCAGTTTCGGGCCTATCCTCCCGAACGGCGAGTCCGGGATATTCAGGCTATGATTCCGATCTTTCGGCCTTTATCCTAGGTTTCGGTACGGATGACCCTGAGGCTGCTGGGCCTCATGGCCTCCTGCATCCTGCTGGTCAATCATGCCAGATGGCATATGCGGGCTCTGCAGTGGGACCTGAAGTTCCAGTGGGCGCAGCACCAGGGCAACCTGTCCGATCACGTCCAGATCTCGGAGGGGACTGCAAAACAGTTGCAGTGGTGGCTCTCGAACCGGCAATGGGTCATGGGCAGATCCCTCTCCCTTCCCCAGCCAGAGCATACAGTTGTGACGGACGCGTCCCTTCTGGGATGGGGCGGTCACATGGGAGAGGCGGAGATCAGAGGCCTCTGGTCTCCGGCGGAGTCCGGCTCCATATCAACATTCTGGAGCTCCGGGCGATCCGGCTTGCACTCAAGGCATTCCTTCCCTCTGTCAAAGGGAAGGTAGTGCAGGTGTTCACAGACAACACCACCGCCATGTGGTACTGCAACAAACAGGGCGGGGTGGGGTCTTGGACCCTTTGTCAGGAGGCTCTGCGCCTCTGGACATGGCTGGAACATCAGGGCATGTTCCTGATGGTTCAACACCTGGCAGGTTCTCTGAACGCCAGGGCGGACGAACTCAGCCGCAGGTGCATGATGGATCACGAATGGCGTCTTCACTCGGAAGTGGCGCAAGGACTCTTTCTACAGTGGGGAGAGCCTTGGTTAGATCTATTCGCCACCGAAGAGAACGCGCAATGTCATCAGTTCTGCGCGTTGGAATTTCCAAGGCGGCACTCGCTCGGCGACGCTTTCGTCGCGAGTGGAGTTGCGGTCTGTTGTACGCCTTTCCGCCTATACCACTTCTACCCAGAGTGTTGAAGAAGATTCGGCACGACCGGGCCCAAGTCATTCTTGTGGCTCCGGACTGGGCTCGAAGAGTTTGGTATCCCGAGCTCCTCAATATGAGCATAGATCCCCGATCCGTCTGCCTCTTCGGGAGGATCTTCTGTCGCAGCAGCAGGGGACGGTCCTCCACCCGAACCTGTCCAGTCTACACCTGCTTGCGTGGAGATTGAGCGGCGGCAGTTGATTCCCTTCGACTTGCCTCCCGAAGTTTGTGATGTGATTCTGGCAGCCAGGCGTCCCTCCACTAAGGTGGTATACGCCTGCAGGTGGAACAAATTTGTGGCATGGTGCACAGCAAAGGCTGTGGATCCCCTTTCTGCCCCTCTTTCTGAGGTCCTTCTGTTCCTTCTCTCTCTGGCCCAACAGGGTTCTGCCCTGGGTACCATCAAGGGTTATCTTTGTGCTATCTCGGCCTTCCTCAGGCTCCCTGATCAGCCCTCCCTTTTCAAGTCCCCTGTTGTTAACAGGTTCTTAAAAGGCATTACTCACCTCTTCCCTCCTGTTCCGTTTGTAATGCCTCAGTGGGACTTGAACTTGGTTCTTACCTTTTTAATGTGCGCTCCCTTTGAGCCTCTGCATAACTGTCCTCTTCGTCTTCTGACTCTAAAGGCAGCCTTTCTGGTGGCCATCACCTCCGCTCGGCGGGTGAGTGAGCTCCAGGCTCTTTCTTGCAAACCTCCCTTTCTGTCTGTTCATCCAGACAAGGTTGTTCTTCGGACGCGTCCGTCCTTCTTGCCAAAGGTGGTTACTGCTTTCCACATTGGGCAGACCATCACTTTGCCCACCTTCTTTCCGCCTCCGCATCCTTCCAGAGAGGAAGAGAGGCTCCACCGTCTGGACCCAAAACGTGCGCTCTCCTTCTATATCGACCGCACGAAACACTTCCGGGTGGATGACCAGCTCTTTGTTGGCTACGTGGGCGCCAAAAAGGTCGGGCGGTGCACAAGAGGACCATCTCCCGCTGGGTTACCTTGTGCATCAAGACCTGCTATTCTTTGGCTAAGAAGGAGCCTCCTGTTGGGCTGCGTGCCCATTCCACCAGGGCAACGGCTGCTACCACGGCCTTGGGCCGCGGTGTTCCGCTGCCGGTTATCTGTCAGGCAGCTACGTGGGCCTCGCTGCACACGTTTACTAAGCATTACTGCCTTGACAGTCAGGTCCGGAGGGACGGCTTCTTTGGCCGTTCTGTCCTCCAGGACTTCCTTGTCTGATCTTTGTTCGCAGACCCACCACCGGGGTTGGTATTGCTGGGGTATCTATTCTAAGGTAAGGAATCTATCACTAACGTGTCTCTTTCAGATGCACAAGTTACTAACTTGTGTAACGATATATCTGTAAGAGACAGTAGTTAGTGATAGATTCCTTACCGCCCCACCCATCCTCCCCGTTCTGCGAACTGATTTCTAGGGTTAAGGACATCCCTTTCAGGGCCCTAGTATTTTTCAGACACCTGTGTCAGCTTCTTGCATGGCTCTGCGTTCCTGGCGCGGAAAGTCGTGTACAGAACTGGCGTCAGCGCGCATGGGCGGCGCCTAAGTACTGCCCGCGACGTCATCCCGGCGATCACGACGCCGACGACGGACGCGGAGCCGCACGACGCCGCCTACCGACGCGCAAGGGTACTGCTACGCAAAACTTTCCGGATCCAGCCTGACGCCTGGGGATATTCTAAGGTAAGGAATCTATCACTAACTACTGTCTCTTACAGATATATCGTTACACAAGTTAGTAACTTGTGCTTTAGTGCCAACAGTGTCCCCTCGGCCCTATTTGTCCTATGTGCCCTCAGTTGGCCCCAAAGCATAGCGATGCGCCGTTTGTGTTATAGAGGGTGCTGAGTGATCTAATCGCTCCAGGGCTTTAATATTGCTAGCCAGGCCAGTTTCGACTAATCGGGCCTCCCGACTGCGCGCTATCGCTATGGCACCACGGGTTGTCGCCTTGAAGGCGTCCCACAGGACAAAGGGGATTTCAGGGAGGTTGTTGGATATGAAGTAGGCTGAGATCTCTTTCTGTAACTCTGCCACATCAATCGGGTCGCGTAGGACGTGAGGGGGCGATCGCCAACGAGGTCTGGGGTGAGCCGAGTTAGCATGTCCTTGCAGTAGTGGTCGGAAATAGAGATGTCTGAGATACAGGCAGATTCTAAGTCCTGTATAAGTGAATGGGAGAGGAAAAAGTAATCGATGCGGGAGTATGAGCAGTGTACATGTGAGTAGTAAGAGTAATCTTGTGTGTCTGGAAATTGGTAGCGCCAGGCATCTATAAGGCCCAGGTCTGTGAGGGCTTGCTTCAACGCTGCAGACATCGCCCCAGTGGCCTGGAAGGAACTTGAGCTGCCGTCCAGGTCTGGGTCCCAGACCAAGTTAAAATCTCCCCCCCAGTAGTAGTCGGCTCCCTTCCTGCGTCACCTGGTCTTTCAATAAGTTTCTAAGAAAGAGGTCTTGTGCTTGGTTGGGGGCATATATGTTGCGCAAGGTGAGGGGCCATGCCCTGTGCTGGATTTTGACATTTAGGAACCTGCCCTCCCTGTCCCTCACCACCTGTGAGCCCCGCGGCAGATCCCGACCTTGCATAGAATTGCAATTCCAGCAGTCTTGGTTCGGGAGGGAGCCCAATATTGTGTTGGGTTTTTAGGGTGGGCCATGCGATGTGTGTGATTGCAAGAGATGAGTGTCCTGTTGGAAGATAATATCCGGGTCTTGTATGAGTAATTAGCGCCAGACCTGGCGCCTTTTGTTGGGGGCATTGAGACCTTTCACATTAAGGGAGAGGATTTTGATATAAGAGGTAATACCCATTGTCAAGAACGAGGGGAGCTGCTAGTGACATAGGATTGGCCTGCAAAGGGGTCACCCCCCCCCGGGCCCGCTGCCGTGTCCCATGAGTAGTCGCCGGTATATGTGGCGGGTACCGCCGTACTGCTTATAAGGGTAATAAGACAAGACGGGCCCAAGGAAGCAAAAGCCAAGGATAACAGCAGCAGTTGAGAGCTTTGATGGACCCTGTTTGGAACCCACCCCCAAACAGAGAGCAGCCCAACATAGTCTTGCCTTCCACCCCAACCCCCTGTGAAGGTAAGAAAGAAAAGAGTTTGAAAATGAAAAGAAACCATCAACAAGGAGAGGCCAACGGGGCCAAGAAACTCCATTCCACTCCTGGAATGGCCCCATACCAGGGCACTGGCCATTCTGGAGATGTCACTCTCCAAAGGGCAGGATTTCACAGAACAGGCTCAACACTATAGGTGTTGTATGATGTCTTGCTTGGCTTGGGAGGAAGACTGCTCCCCATCCTGGGCTCCACGTCGGGGCCGGGATACTGTGGACAACTCCGGGCGTGTGGGCTCCTTAGATGAGATAAGTGGAGGAGAGGGGCTAGCCACTCAGGCATTGGGAGCTGTAGGAGCTGCTTAGCTTCTCGTAGGGATCGCAGTACTCGACGTCTGCCCTCCCAAGTGAAGATCAGGGCAAAAGGATGGGCCCAATAATGTTTAATGTCCAGTTCTCGTAACTTATCTCATCTGTGACCGGTTTGAAGTCACTACGACGTTGCAGCGTTACCGGAGCGATGTCCTGGTAAAGTTGAATAGTGTATCCCTAATAGATCAATTCTGTTTTGCGTCGTGAGGCCTTCAGGATAGTTTCTTTCTCGGTGAAGTGTACTCTTGTGAGTATGTCTGGTACAAAGTCTGGGCGATCAAGGGGCTGTGGCAACTCGGTGGGCTCTTTCTAAGGCTGGCAGGGAGGCATCATTGTCACCTCTAATCTTGTGGGGCAGGTCTGCCGTGAAAGTCATGTCTGGGCCCTCTGCCCCTCTAGGAATGCCTCTGATACGGAGGTTGTTCCTCCTGCTTCTGTTTTCCAAGTCCTGTTTTATCTGGAGGTCGATGTGCTGTTCCTCTAGTATAGCCATTCTCTTCCTGAGGTTCTCCTGATCTTCTGTCCGGGTGTCCAATGTGCGCTCCAGGTCATCAACCACCCCCCCCAATCTCTGTGATATCTCTCTTCAGGTCTTTAAGGCAAGTCTTGAATTAGGTTTAGAGAGAGACGATCTCTGATTTGATTTCTTGGAAGAAGGTATTCAAGTAGGCCTGTGTGAGCGGCACGGCCGCCGCCTCTAGTGGGGGATACATGGGGGCCGGGGTTGAAGGGCCAGGCTTGAGCCACATGGAAGCGACCGGGTTATCTCTGGGCAGGCTGGTCGCGGTTTCTTTGTCCATTTTGGTGAACGGCATATTCCTGCTAAGGCGTCCCCTCCTATGTGTAACTAGCTCACGGTCTGGATTCACAGTTCTCAAGGGCCCCGGTTCTAGCCCCCCGGTCCGGAGGTGGCCGGCGGTAGGTACGGCTCTGCCAATATATGCAGTCACTGAAGGAACCTGTGACTGGGTGCTGGGGTGACCCAAGTCTCTTCTGGATCGGCAGTGGTACAATCCAGATCGCAATGTTAAGTGTCGGTAGGGTTCCTGTATTATGAAGACAATCCCACCACCGGCCGAGGCGAGGAGTCTCACAAGTACTCCAGTGGGTAGTGAAGATGAAGCGAGCGAAGATGAAGCTAGCGCAGTTTGGAGGGCTAGCCGCAGCATTCCAGTACGGAGAGACACAGTTAAAGCAACAGTTCGCAAGACCAGGGTCTAGAAGAATACAGAATAGGCCAGGCCCAGGTGTGGCCCCCAGCGGCGCTGCAGAGGTATCAGGGAGGTCCAAGACCCAACCATATTGGGTGTAGGGGGACCGGGCAATGCCTCTGGGGTAGAGGGGGAGCAGAGCCCACTGCGCGAACTCACAACCGGTCACCCCGGGACCCCAAGGGGCGACCAGCACCCCACCGGCCATCCCCAGCCAGCGAGGACCTCAGGTAGGCAGATCCAGATATTGACAGGTGGCAGGAAGCAGTTCAGAGGCAGGGGCGGGGAACAGATCCTGCTGCGCCACCCCACAGCCGGTCACCTCTTGCCTCTCAGATGCGGTCAGTGTACCGTTGAGCGTCTCCAGCTTCCAAGGATCTCCAGGCCCAGGCCGCTCAGTCAAGCACCTCCCCGGGCGCCGGGAGAGGCCCAGCGGGGGAGTCCTGTTAACAAGTAGTCCCCCGGCAGGAGAAATCAAGTCAGAGGCTGGGGTTAGCAGGCGCACGCCAAGAGCAGGTCGCAAGGAGCAGGCCAGGGTCCTAAATTCAGTGGCCGCCCAATGCAGAAGGTGTCAGCACGGACTGACTCTCCCGGCTGGTGTGGAGGAGCGGCCCGCGGCAACAGAGAGAGCTCCCAGGCTGGGGCAACAGGGGCCGGAGGTCCGCAGCGAGGCAACGGTCGCGAGGGTTGCGTCACCGCAAGTTAGGCCCAGTCCAAGCTCCTTTAGTAAGTGGCTATGTGGCGGGTCCAGCGTACCTCGCAAAGCCGCATACACCGCTCCAGGCCGCCGCCTTTGCTCTTTCCTCATGGGCGCTGTGTGTGACCGGGTGCTCCTCATCGTTCGGCTCCGCCGCAGGGCATCAGTTTTAGGAGGTAGGAAGCCTCCCCACCTCGTCACGATGGCACTGTCCCGTCTCAGGGGACAGGTATGCTCACTTTGCAGGGTTGCAGCTGCAATCTGTCCGCCCTCTCCAGGCGACGGAGACTGAGAGCAGTCCCAAAGTCCCCAAAGGCCAAAGCAAGGAGTCCCTGGGGTCGCGCTGATCACATTGACTCTGCAGCAGTCCCCAAGATGGCGGACGCCGTCCGATAGGGAGCTCTGTCCCCGAGATTATGGCGGTCCACAGGGAGGCACCTCTCAGCCCCCGGATCACTCTCTGTCCCTTCAGGTGTGCAGGGGCTTCCACGGGGGGCCCCCCGGTGTCCCGATGCTGTAGGATTATCTTTAGAAGGCCGCAGGGGCACAGAGACACTATAAAACATGTCTCACTCCATCAGCGGCTAAGCCACACCCCGGTCCTTTTTTTTTTTTTTTAAACTGCAACCGCGACTTACCTATTGACTAACATTGAGCACGCAGTAGTTTTCCCACTCTGCACACGACCTCCACGGGGTTCCTAGATACTCACCTTGGGTGGTTCCTTGGGTCCCCGGCTCTTCTACGTCTTCTGGGTCCATTCTCGACTTAGGTCGTAGTTCGCATTCCACTATTTTAGTATATGGTTTGGTCTCTCCCTGGAGACCACTGTGTATTCTGTGTTATTTACGAATTCTATAACCGAAGTATTGTGTATATTGTGCGTATATCTCCGGGTTGGAGATATTATATTGTGTTAGTGAGTATTAAGAATAAATACTTATTTTTATAACTACACTGTGTGGTTCATTTTCACCTAATCTATACCACAAGATTACGTTCTGGTGAAACAAGCTGCTTTACACTCCTGGACTAAGCCTGAAGGCTGCTCTCCACAGCTTTCACTTGGAGAGCTTTCTAAGGTTGTCTAAGACCACTAAAATCACCATAAGGGTTGTCTTGATTAGTTCAGGGTGCCACACTTACATAAGTTAGCACCATTTATTAAGCCAGCCTCTCTCATCGACCTGCCACTACTCCACCGTCTCTCCTTTTTTAAGGAACTGGACAAGATGTTGGGTGGTATCATATGGACTTTATTAACTGCATTGACTCTATTTCGCTGTGTTTCTTTCCTCGCCCTAAATTGGAAAAAAACTCTACTAAATTCATAGACCTCAGTTTACTCTTAGCCAACTGAAATATTACGCTGCATGGAGAACTTTCATTTTCCTCTCTGTTGCAACATTAAGCGCAGTTTTTTTTCCCTTGGCTTCAGTCCGAAAGTGTGCGCCTCCATAGAGAGGAACACGCAGATTGGAATAACAATTTTATGGATTAAATCTTTTTATTAGTATAGAACAGAGCAAGCAATTCCAACAGCAGTTTGCTTACAACCCCATCTGGGCCAATTGCAAACACAAGTGCATGGTAATGAACTGACTTTAGGGTGTTAGATAGGGGTCAGCAGGTGAGGGTATGGTACACAGCGATTCGCCTACAACCCTACAAGGGCTGGCCGCGTCAGGGAGCACCCTCGGGAGGCAAACAGTGTACCGCAATTCTATGTACCTAGTGGGTAGAGCCAGTTCTAATGTCCTCATTGTGCTGAGCGCCGTAAAAGCATAGCCTTGCTCAAACGAATAAAACATATTAACGTAAATTAACAATACAAAGAGAGACAAGAAGCCCACCCCCCACCCTCTCTCCTTCCGAGGATGCCCATGTGGATGTGAGCCTATGATAGGAAAGCAGAAATGTTGCAAGGGGCCACCCCACGGTGGCTCAGTAACCCTAAGCTGGTGGGACCAGTTTGAGAATACGCAAGACCAGGCAGGTCAATTCTCTGAATTCTTTAGACAAGATAGAGGTGAATGGGGCCCATATTTTCGCGTAGGTTGCGGGGTCGGCGCTGGCCGGCATGGACAGCCGCTCCATGCCCAATAGTGTCCATAAGTGGTGGAGCCATTGTCGGTGGTCTGGGACCTTATTCGTTCCCCACTGTGCCAGTAGAATCCTATGGGCAGTGTTAAGGGCCTTGGCCATCTGTCGGCCCCTGATGGACCATAGTGGGTAAGTGAGGGCATTGGGAAGGCCCAGAAGTGTGTACGCAGGGAGGCGTGGGATCTCCGTCTGAAAAGCTTCGTCTAAGTCGTCTAGCACCTGCTCCCAGAACCTAGTTAGCTTGGGGCATACAGCAGGTGTAATAATGACCCCGGGTTACCACATCCCCTCCAGCACTGACCGTCGCAGAGTGCATTCCACCTTTGTATGCGTATAGGAGTGTAATACCAATAGGAGGTAATTTTATAGGCTGTTTCAGTGTGGCCTACGTTGGATGTTGTGTGGTGGGCCCTGTAAAATATGTCCCCCATTCTTTATCTGAGAGGCTGCGTTCCAGCTCTGCCTCCCACCGTCTTTGATCCGGCGTCCTTTGGGAATGCGGCGCTTTCGATAAGAAGCGGTAGAGTTCAGAGATGAGTTTCTTGTCTGATTTTAAAAACAACCACTTTTGAAATGGGTCATGGGCCTACCTGCCTCAGGGAGAACGTTGGGGCCAAGTACTCAGTGGGTGAGTTGGGTGTATGTGCACCTCTCTTGTTCCGACAGTGAGTATTGGGATTTAAGCTCGTCAAATGGGATGAGGCCTCATGGTCGAAGAGACAGCCCACCCGCTTACACCCACCCGCCAGCCACCGCTTAGCTACCTGATGCGACCATCCTGGCAGGAAATCCGGGTTGTTAAACAGTGGCGAAGGGAAAGTCGAAAGGCCTGCTGGGTGTACCACTTTGTCCCATACCTTGAAAGTTGTGCTCATTACCGGGGAAGAGTATAGACCCCAGGATCTATGTGTTCGTGGGAGCCAAGCTTCCATCCAGATATGTGAGCCCGCAACGTTTTGATCTATAAAGACCCAGTGCTTTTCGGTCATGGTACGGTTCCATTCTATCAGAAATCTAAGTTGGACGGCCTGGAAGTAACGTGTTACATTGGGGACCGCTAATCCACCCTCCAATTTTGTGCGTTGCAGTAGTTGTTTCTGCAGTCTAGGCTTCGACCCATCCCAGATGAAGCGATTTATACTCTGTTGAAGCAGCCTTAATTCTCCGGGCGGAGGGGAGAGAGGAAGCGCCTGGAAGACGTATAGGATCCTAGGTAGTACATTAATTTTGACCGTGGCAATTCTGCCCAGCCAGGACATCGGCAGTCGTCGCCAATGATCTAAGTCTTTGCGGATCGTGGCTCCTTAGTTGGAGAAATTGTACCGTGCCGTCATAAGAAGGTTCCTATCTAGCGTGATACCCAGGTATGGGAGCGCTGCATCCACCCATTGGAACTCATACTCTGCGTGGAGAGCTTGCTCTGTGTCCGGCTGGACAGTGAGGTTCAATTTTTGTGATTTAGACAGGTTCATCTTGAAGCCTGACACTGCCCCGAAAGCCTCCAGTTCCGTGATGATAGTCTCAAGCGTGGTAAGCGGTTGAGGAATAGGAAAAAATTATATCTGCATGGAGGCTAATAAGATGGCGGTCCTCCCCGAACTTGATGCTATCCCTTAGCCTCTGGGTAAAGGGTTCCATGTATATGGCAAACAGAAGTGGGGAGAGCGAACAACCCTGACGGGTGTCCCACTCCACCCGCAACCCCTCCTAGTTCACCCCGTTCACCCGAACCGATGCTCTGGGTGCGTGATTGATGATACGCGTCCAATTCAGGAACCGGTCTCCCAGCCCAAAGTTCTTAAGTGTGGCGAACAGATAGGGCCAATGCACCCTGTCAAACGCCTTCTCCGCATCCACCGCTAGCAAGAGGGCTTCTTCCCGGGACCGATTGACTTTGTCAATGAGAGGCACAAGCGTTTGGTGTTGTCCCCGCATTGACGTGAGAGGATGAATCCTGCTTGATCGGGGGCGATCAAGCCCGGCATCAGTGGGTTGATGCGGTGTGCCAAAATGCCCGTGAACAGCTTTGCGTCAATGTTGAGCAAAGAGATCGGGCGGTAGGAGCTGCAGAGCTCGGGGTCTTTCCCTGGTTTCGGGATCACCGAGATGGACGCCTGCAGCATGGTCTCGGTGAGTGACCTGGTATCGGCAAAAGAGTTGAAGAGGTGGGTCAGAAAGGGGGCGAGTTCTGCGCAGAAGGTCTTGTAAAAAATTGCGCTGAAACCATCCGGGCCCGGAGCCTTCAAGGGTTTTAGTCTGGTAATGGCGGTAATTACCTCCTCAATCCGAATGGGTTGGTCGTCGAGCGCCTCTGACTCCTGCGGTGGCAGTGGGGTGATCGCTGACCCCTGGAGGTAGGGAAGAGGGTCAGGATCCGCGGCGTAATCGTTCGGGTATAGATTTGTGTAAAATGCCCGGAACTCCGCTGCCATATCTATGGCGTCGTGCACTATCGGGCCCGAGCGTGTCCGAAGGGCTTTGACGGTGTTGGCGTGCTGGGTGCTACGTAGACAGTGGGCTAGCATCCGCCCCCTTTGTTAGAGCCCAAGTGGAATTTGTGTTTGAGGCGAAGCATGGCATACTCTGCCCTGTCGAGGTCAAGGCGTTTAAGTTGGAGCCGAGCCTGCTCTAGTTCGCGCCGCACTCGGGGAGCGCCCGTGCACTTGTGTATGGATTCAAGCTCTAGCACTGTTTTCCCCAATTCCTCTCTCTTGTCCCTTCTGAGTTTATTTTCATGTGCTGATTGCGCTATGAGGGCGCCTCTGGAAACTAGTTTAAGGGCTTCCCATACTGACGATAGCAGGACTCCCCCGTGTCATTTACAGCCAAATAATCAGTGATCACTCCCCTGATTGAGGCTACTGTGTCAGAAGAGTGAAGCAGGTTGTCACGTAGGCGCCAGGGGGGGTCGTTGGTAACTGCCTGTGGGGAACGAGAAAGTGAGCGTAATGGCTGCGTGGTAGGAGAGGGAACAGGGTTCGATGGAGGAGTCTGTGGTGAGCTCCCAAGCACCTGGGGAGGCCAGGAAGTGATCTAACCGTGCGTAGGTCTTATGTGCTGCGGAAAAGAATGTGTAATCCCGTTCCTCCGGGTGGTGGAGTCGCCAGACATCCTGTAGCCCACAGTCGGCTAGCCAGGCTAAACCCTCTGTTGTGAAAGCCCGTCTGGCCTGTCCGTTGTGCAGAGTGATCGATACCCCCGTCCATAACCAAGTTAAAGTCCCCACCCACAAAAATGGCCTGGTCTGGAGTTTGGAGCACCCCTGCTAGTGCCTCAATTATAAAGGTTTCTTGGTGTTCGTTAGGGGCGTATAGTGATGCAACAGTAAAATGCAGAGTCCCCATCTGCACTCGGATAGGGGAGACAAGGCCCTATATTTCAAAGCATATGTCTAGGACTGTCCCCCGAAAGCGATGAGAGAGAAGAACCGCCACCCCTCCTTCTTTCCCCTCTCAGAGTACTGCCGTGGGAACTTCCTGGAATGCATTCTGTGGGTGTCTTGCGCTATTAGGTGCGTTTCCTGGAGCAGACAGATGTCGCACTGCGAATGTTTCAGGAGGGAGAGTATCGCCGCTCGTTTGGTGGGGTTATTAAGGCCCTTCACATTTAAGCTAAGTAGTTTGATCCCCATAATGTAGACTACCTGGGGAGCGACGCTGATATAGGCGGGCAAGCCAAGGGATTAGCTGGACGGACTCTGAAAACTCGGGGAGGAGGGGAGACGTCAGTGAACGCATGCGCCATCCTTTCTCTAAATGTGTACCCTTGGAAGGAGAGCCCCAGAACATAACCCTTACCCCATAACCAAGAAAAGTGCAGCAAACCAACAGCTCAGAGAGTCTTTCGTAAGAAGAAAGTCTGGGTCGAGTGGGGCAGTCACTGCGATGGGGTACCGCTCCATACAAAGTTGAGACGGGTCTCCGTCCCTACCCATGTATCAACCACCCTTCTAGGAATGTGCAGGACCTCAGGAAGGGGGGGGGGATCTGTGACTTGAGGTTCTCCTCCGGGGAGAGAGCGCAGCACCTCTGAACGCTCCTTTACCATGGCTGCTGGATCTGGACGGTGGGACGTGGATTTCGGGCCACGGCTGTTCCCTCTGTGTGCTCTCTGTGATCGATGATCGCTGAGAGGGGGAGTCTGGGGGTGCAATTTCGAGAATTTTGTAGGCCTCGGAGAGGGAGCGTAGCTGCATGGCCTTACCATTCAGTTGAAAGATGAGGCAGAATGGATGGCCCCATGAGTAGGAGATTCCGTGGGAGCGGAGGTGACTCGTGATCGGGCGGAAATCTTTCCTTTTCAACAGTGTGGATGCAGCTAGGTCCTGGAATAGTTGGAGGGAGTGTCCACAGAATTGAAGTTTCGGATCTGCCCGTGCTGCTCTAAGGATCGCCTCCTTTTCCGTAAAGTTGTGGACACACACCATGATGTCTTCTGGCGGGTGAGTCAGTGCCCTGGGGGGGCCAACTCTGTGACATCTGTCCAACTTGATGGCCCTAGGCGAAGTGTCGCCCAAGACACTCCCAAACAGCTCCTGCACATAGCCTTCCAGATCCGATCCTTCATCGCCGGTAGGGGGCCCCCTGATGCATATGTTGTTTTCCGGGACCTGTTTTCTAGGTCCTCGGCGTGGGCCTGCAGGTCGAGCTGTTGGTCCTGTAAGTGGATGATTTCTTGCTGTAGTACTTCGATTTCAGTGTCCCTGGTTAGCGATCCCTCCTCCAACACCGCTACTCTCTCCCCCACCTCGTCGCGCTTCTCTGATCTCCGACGCGAGATCCCGTTTAACAGTCTGGAGGTCTTCACGGAGTGAGGCAAAAAGGGCTTCAAGAAATTCGCGAGTTACCCCTCCGTCTCCTTCCTCCGCACCACTCGACAGCTTGGGGGCCTCCACAGCGGGTTTGTCTTGTTGGGCGTCCGCCGGGCCCTTTAGCAGCATTTCTCTCACTGATATGTCTTTTTTGGCCTTGGCGGCCGCCATGGCTCCGTGCCGTCGACGCGAGGTAAGTAGCGATCGGAGGGTGGCGCTGGGGGAATGCAGCAGAGGTCGGCGCGCCAATGTCGTCTGTGGTCCTGTTGGATGCGGTGGGCTGGTCCAGGCAGGATCCAGGCTGCGTGGAGAGGACCCCACGGATCCGAGAGTAGGACCGCCTGCGTAGGTTAGGCCAGGAATAGCGCCGATTCGCCTCTGGGGGGGAGAGAGGCCACTCCTAGACAGGGGGTCCGGGCTGGGTCCATAAGCCAGAGTGGGCCCAACTCAGACGTATTCCTTGGGGGCCCCTGATGCCCTGTCAAGACGTTGGAAGGCCCACGCAGGCGTAAACCAGGCCCCACTGGGGCTCCTGGTAGCGTCAAAGAAATAGGCGAGGAACGGTATATTGAGGTACTTAGGGTCCGGGTGCTGGGGTGCCTCTGGGGAGAGCTCCGCACTGATTGCTGCCTGCTCGCGTGCCGAGGAGCTGCAGATCCGGCCTGGCTGCCCATGTGGCCCACACTCACGCCGGCCTACTCCCTAGATGATATACGGGGCGCCACTAACTCAGTTCCTGCCACGGGGGGTGATTCAGGCACAGAGGAGGCCGGGGGTAAGTTGCGCACTCACCCCAAGCCGGGACGCCGTCTCCGATGCCTCAACGGGTCCCCGGGCCTCCACCATCGCCGCAGTGAAGGCTGCCGCTGGCGGAACCTCAGTGCAGGGGCGCGGCACTCCGCCCTTTCTTGCCCCGCTCCACTGATCACTTGCAGATCGCAGACGAGGGCCGATCTCAGGCACCGCTGATTGCAGCTTCCCCTCAACCCCGGCAAGGATCTCTGAAAGGCCGCCCAGGTCACGGTGTCTGCTCGCCGGGCCCACGCGGTATGCCCCGGCGCCACTGACTCAGTCTCTGACGCGGGGGGGTGATGCAGGCACAGAGGAGGCCATGGGAAAGTTGTGCACTCACCCCAAGCAGGAACGCCGTCGCCGGTGCCTCAATGTGTCCCCGGGCCTCCACCGTCGCAGCAGTGATGGCGCCGGATCAATGCGGGCTGCCGCTGGCTGAACCTCAATGCTGGGGCGCAGCACACCTTCCTTTTCCCCGCTCCGCTGATCGCTTGCAGATTGCAGGCAAGGGCCTATCTCAGGCACTGCCGATTGCCGCTTCCCTTCAGCCCCGGCGAGGATCTCTGAAAGGCCGCCCAGGTCGCGGTGACTGCTCGACGGGCCCACACAGTAGGCCCTGGCGCCCGTGTCTTCGGGCCTCGCCGGATAGCGCGGTATGCGCACAGCTAGACTCTGCTGCACACTCCACTCGACCTCCGGTGCAACCCGGACCCCTTCAGGTACGGCGGGGACCGGGCAGTAGGGGCTGTTTCAGGTGCTGATTGTCGGGCAGAGACGGAGCTCCAGGCCGGCACGTCTGCTCACGCCGCCATCTTGGACACGCCCCCTGGAGTAACAATTTTATAGCACAAGCTTGGGACCTTCTGGTAGAAGAGCTTTTAACTCATAATAAAAATAACTGGCCTCCTGAGCTGACTATTTTTTCCAAGTGATTTAATATGTTATTGCGTTGTATAATCCTCACTTAGTATTTGTGATCTGAGCAAACCCTATATGCTCTATGATGGTATTTATATCCCATAATGTGTCAGTCTTGTTATAACCTCTACTGGGTTTGCCAGGACATTGATAAAAAGATTGTTGCCTGCTGAAGGCACCGGGAGGGAAATGGGAGATAGAAGGTTTTATTTCTTGAATTACAAAATTGGAGCACAATGCTATACCCTATACAAAGGACATTGAGGATATTTCATATCAAATAGTATGAACCATTTTTATCGATATGTGCTATTATATCTTGATGTTTCATTATTGTGGTGCAAATAAAACAATATTTTAAAAAATAGTGTGAGTGCACATCCACATAGCGTTCACATCCGCATAACTCTCTTGTCATTGTAGAACCAACTTCATAACTTAGACTGAAAGCAAGGGGGGACTAATCACAAATTAATTTAAAAAAAAAAAACTGTTACTGATTGAAAATACAGGTATCTGATAGAGACTTCTAGCTGGAGATTCCTTACCTTTGAATTTCCCAGGCGGCAGGCTAGATCCAGAAACTTTTGCTGAGCAATACCCCTTTCATGCCCCGTCGGGTTGCTCCATTCAGCTCCGCGTGAAGTCGTCGCCGTCGGTAGCGTTGGTTATGACATTGCGGTGCCTATATAGGCGCCACCCAGGCACACGGTCGTCAGTTCTTTTCTTTCCTCGCCAATTAAGCGCTGATCCGGAAGAGCTAGCCCCTCTGTCGCGTTTTGACAGATTTTTCTCAACTTTTATCTAATCAAAAAAAAAATTCCATCTTCGTGTGCGATGGATATCTTCAAGGAAGACAGGTTTCAGACCGAGCCTGCCACCCCATGATGTCGGTCACCGATCCCCACCTCGTCTGTCTCTGGTGTCTTGAGCATGACCATGACTCGGTCGTGCTTGGACTGCCGGGCCATGTCTCCGAAGGCCTTGAGGGAGCGGGCGATGAAGCTCCTTGTGGCCTAGCAGTCAACACCATTTTGGAGACTCCACGGAGGTCCCTGTCCCGATCGAAGAAGAGGAGGTCGTGGGACTGCTCCCGGAGCCCTAAGTCCTCTTCTACCCACTCGAGGTCCTCAGGACATTCGGGGAAGAGGCATAAGAAGTCGTCCAAGCGGACTTCATCTTCACTCGGCTGTCGTCCGTCGAGGAGAGAGGTAAGGAGCACCAACGCTCTAGGTAATGTTCCACGGAACCAGAGCCTGGGTCTACTTTGTGCCTCACTCCCTTTCCGGGAGCCGGACCAACCCCCGCTCAAATTAAAGAGTTTTACGAGGCCATGGGCTGTGCATTTGAGTGGGCCGGCCCCGCTGGTGAGCCCTCTGGCCCCGCAGAGTCGGAAGGGGCCCCATCGGGTTCGACACAGTCAGCTCCAGCCACGGCGCCGGTAGGGGCCTCATGGATCCGATCCCGGATCCGGGTCGACCCCGGTCGTGCCAACGTGACCTACTCTGGCGTCGGACCCGAAGTCTGTGCCTGCGGCGGCGCCAGCCCCATCTTCATCCCCGACGACACGGAGCCGGAACATCATCGCTCAACCCTACTTCCATAATCCAAGAGGTTAGATTCATTTGGGAAGAAGTTGTTTACTTCCTCCAGCCTGGCATTGAGGTCAGTGAATACCGCATGCTTATTGGACCGTTTCTCCCACTCCCCTTGGGTTGCGCAAGTGCTGCCACGAGTCCCGGGTTGTGCTCTCCCAAGCAGTCAAGGATGGGAGAGATGCAGCAAAATTCACCATACGGTGTGGCCTAGATACGACAGATCTACTGGGCAGATCGATTTCAACTACAGTGACCTTGAGGCGACACGCCTGGCTTAGGACAACTGGCTTCTCGGGCAATGTCCAGTCCAATCTGATGGACATGCACTTTGATGAAACACGTCTTTTTGGGGAAAAGGCAGACTTGGCCCTGATCAGGTTCAAGGACTCTCGAGCAACGGCCAGATCCTTGGGCCTCTCCTCCACTCCTCGCGGCCTGTCTTCCTTTCGTGGCAAGGGAAGGGTTTTCAGCCGCACCAGCCCTATCCCAGCCACCGTCCTGAACAGACTGCCTATGCCGTGCAAAGACGCGGTGCATTCCAATCCAGGAATGGAGGCCAGAAGTCGTCGCCCACCCTGCCCCCGACAGCCACAGCCTCCAAGCACTCATAGTTTGAGTCTGCAGGACCACACTACCCCAGTTGGCGGGAGAATTAATCACCTCCCCCACTGGAGGTCCATACCGTCGGACAAGTGGGTCTTGCAGATTATGCAGGAGGGCTATTCTCTGCCTTTCCTCTCTTTTTCTCCTCTCATTCTGCCAAATCAGGAACGGCTGACGGAGGATCGTTTAAGATTGCTCCAAGTTACAGCTCTCTTGGCCAAGGGAGCTAAAGAAAGGGTATCCGTTTCAGAAGTAGGCAGTGGTTCTTATTCCTGCTACTTTCTGATCCAAAGAAGAACAAAGGGTTGCAGCTCCTTCTTAGATCTTCGGACCGTCAATCTCTTCCCTCCAGAAGGAGTAGTTCAAGATGCTCTCTTTAGCTCAGGTCTTGTCTTCCCTAGACCAAGATGACTGGATGGTAGCGTTGGACCTACAGGATGCGTATATTCACATTCCCATCCTGCCGGGCCACAGGCGTTACCTGCGGTTCAAGGTAGGCCGCGAGCACTTTCAGTTTACCATTCTCCCCTTCGGCCTTACCAGTGCCCCTCGGGTGTTCACCAAGGCGATGGCTGTGGTTGCAGCTCATCTGCGCAGGTTAGATGGTCCGCAACCCACCGCCGGGATGGTATGGCTTGGGTATCTAATTCACAGGTAAATAATCTGCATCTAAAAGTCTCTATCAGATGAACAAGTTACTTACCTGCAGTAACGCATTATCTGGTAGAGACTCTATCTAGCTGCAGATTTCTTACAGTCCCCCATGCTTCCCCGCTTTGCGGACTAATATTGTAGGGTTAGGGTTATTTCCCCTTTCAGGGCCCTAGTTTTGCACACAACTACGTCAGTTACTTCGTGGATCTGCACTTCTGGCATGGAAAAAATGAAAAGTACTGACGTCCGCGAGCCTGAGTGGCGCCTAAAAAGGCATTACAATGTCATAATCGACGCTGCCAACGGCGTCACGCGGAGCCGAATGGAGCCACCCGACGGCGCGTGCAAGGGGTATTGCTCAGAAAACGTTTCCGGATCCAGCCTGACGCCTGGGAAATTCAAAGGTAAGGAATCTGCAGCTAGATAGTCTCTACCAGATAATGCATTACCGAAGGTAAGTAACTTGTTCTTTAAGATGTTCCCTTAAGGAAGTTGGAGAAGGTCACACTCGCCAATGAAGGGGCATAGTATTCCAAAGTTCAGGAATGCAGATGCACAGATGGGATACTGTATCCCATAGAAGGTGAATTATAACTTGATTATCTCTAAAAGAAATTTGTCTGCATTGTGTACATTTCTAATGGATAATTCTAACTGCAGATTCCACACCTTAGACTATTCCACAGGTGCCATACTAGATCTGGAGAATTTGTAGCAGTGCTCCAGCGTGCTGATAGGTGGCATCATGATGCTCCACAATGACTCTATATTTCTACTGTAGTGATGGAGTGGAGACTGACATGAGTGCCCTCTCTGCACGCTAATGTGAGTTCCTTTCTTTCCATACCTTCCAACGCAGATCCGGAGTTCCGTTCCCACCTTGTCTGTCTTCCGGCAGTTCCTAAAGCAACTGTGGATGGTGTGATAGGGAATGTCCTCATGTATCCTCCTTGTACCCAATGCTTGGTGGCGCAGGCCAGCCCTTCAGTGGGCCCTCAGATCCCAGTGGACTGAGCACCAGGACTGCAACTCCTTTCATGTTCCAAAGGAAGCAGCTCAAGGTCTGCAGTGGTAGCTGGTGGATGCCAACCTGGCATGCAGCAAGCCACTCCCCCTCCCCACCCAGAATTCACTGTTGTGACAGACGCAGCGCTGCTGGGTAGGCATTGCTATCAGGGAGAGGTGGAAATCGAAGGTGTTGGCTCCATGTCCCCCTGTTGGAACTTGAAGCAATTTGCCTTGCCCTCAAAGATAAAGATATGTATACATATATGTACATATATATATTTTTTTATAAGCAAAAATAGGTGCCACAACAGAGATATGTTTCAAGGTTGTTTATTACACCACCACTACCACCAACGCGTTTCACCACAAGGGCTTGTTCACAGTTGGGTAAGTCCTCTTTCCTTTACCATTATATACTCCCACACAAGCCCATTAGGAGGCATTGTGGGATTTGTAGTGTTGACCATAATATATACAATTTATCTCGTTCCATAGATCTAATTTCATGTTGCATCAAATCATGAAATAAAGGATCATGCAGATAATGTATCTATGTGCTTCATTATTTACTAGATTTCATATCTATTAAATTGAATTGAACCAGTCATATCATAAAATTATATACTCCTTGCTCTTAGTATACTGTTAGTATATGCAGTGATTGTCTTAGTGACTTCACAGTTATTAACAAGCATAATCTATACAATTAAAAAAATGCTTGTATTGTATTATTAACAATTTAACTTAGTGACTTAATAACTGTTAAAGGGCATAACTGAGTAATTTCTCGTCATTTAAAAAGAGAGAAAAAGAAAAAGAGAGAAAAAGAGAAATGATTCCGCCTAAGTGGCTGGGATTCATTAATGTGAAGACACATTTGTTTGTTCTCATTTATTTGACTGATTATTATGATTTGCATTATTGTCCAGGAATGTTTCATATTTCTAGTAATCCCAGGTTGTCTCTTTGGCAGTTATAAATGTGCATGAAGTTCTTCATCAGCGTTCAAGCCTGTTGGCTGTCTAGTTTTGAATCGGATAATCATTTTAGATTCTAAATGTCTCAGTTTTTGTGTTCTGTCCCAACCCACTTTCATGTTTGGGGACGTGTGCTATGCCACAGTATTTCATGTTTTTCCGTGTAATATACATGTGTTTCAAGGTGTTTCGTCATGGCATAGTTAATATCCTTGTTTGATACCGCTCTAATATGTTCGAGTATTTTTTTCTTAAGAGGGCAGATGGTACTTCCTATGTATTGTTTTCCACAGTCACATATAATCATGTATACCACGTAGTTGGTTTCACAAGTGATCTTATGTGTGATGGTAAATTGTTTACCTTTAAAGTCTGTAAGATGTTTAGTATTCTTACCAGTCTTACAGGCTTTGCATTTATCGCACCGTTTGAAGCCTTTTTGAAGGTTTCACAGCCATGTGTTACTAATAGATCTTGAAAAATGACTTTTGATGAGTTTGTCCTTGAGAGATGGAGCCTTTCTAAATGAGATGTCGACATTATCACTCAAACTTGCCCCAATGTCTGGATCTTTTTTACTATGTCCCAATATTTATTCATAATTTTCCTAATTGGGTCATGTTCCTTGTTGTATGTCATTATGAGTCTGATCTTGTTGTTCTTCTCCTCTTTTTAGACGGGTCATGTTTTTTGTTAGTGTTTCTGATTGTAAAAGATTTTCAGTTCTTCTTTTCCCTTCTTCAATATCACGTGTCTTATAGCCTCTTTGTTTAAATTTATAAGCTGTTTCGTCTGATTTTTCTTTAAATTCATTGTCATCTGAACAGTTTCTTTGCATCCGCAAGAATTCCCCATATGAAATGCTTTTCTTTAGCGGCCGAGGATGGAAACTTTTTCCATGTAAAATACTATTTGTAGCGGTGGGTTTGCGATAAACTGTGGTTTTTATTTGATCATTCTCAATGTAGACTGTAAGGTCCAGAAATTGTACTTCTTTTTCACTGATGTTGTATGTAAAAGAAAGGCCGACATAGTTATGATTCAAACAGGAAAAATATTCTAAGAATTTGCTTTTTGTGCCATTCCAAATGATAAATAAGTTGTCTATATAACGTAGCCACAAGTGCACTTTTTCTGTGTATCTTTTGTTGCCTTCTCCCCAAGCCACTGTTCTCTCCCACCATCCCATGGTAAGATTCACCTAACTTGGGTAAAAGGAAACTCCCATGGCCGTCCCACATGTTTGTAAATATATCTGTTTATCAAAGAGGAAAATGTTGTTGCGTAGACACAGTTCTGTCATTTCGAAGAGTACTTCAGATTGTTCCAGGTATTGGACATTTCTTTGTGCTAAAAAATATTTCATTGCCTCTAGCCCTACCTCATGATTTATTGACATGTATAATGAAACTACATCAATTGTGGCTAATAATAGACCACTGTGCCAGTTGATATCAGCTAGGTGTTTAAGGAAGTCTCCCGTATCTTCAATATGAGTTTAATGTTGTGACCATAGGTGCTATCAGATTGTCTATGTAAACAGATAAGTTTTCGTACAACGACTGACAACTGGAAATGATGGGCCTGCATGGTGGATTGAACAATGTTTTGTGCACCTTTGGGAGAAAGTATATGTTTGGAATAATTGGATTTTCATTCTTGAGGTAACATGCTTCCTCATGGTTGATGATGCCTTTATCTGACCAAGTTTTGATTTTTGGTTGAAATTAATGGTCAGCTCATTGATTGGGTTAGTTTTAAGTTTTTTATATTTACTTGCATCATTAAGTTGTCTCTTTGCTTCTTTGATATATAGAAATGTTTCCATAATAACTATGTTCCCTCCCTTGTCGTCAGGTTTTATTTTGATTGTATCATTCTTGATAAGTACTTCCAATGCTTCTCTTTTTCCTTTGGTTAGATGCTCCCTTTTAGTATTTATTTTCTTTTTCTCTAGGTCAGATATTACCAATTCATGATAGGTATCGATTCTATTCCCTGGTGGTAAACTTGGACAAAATTTGGACTTGCGTCTAAATTTGGTGTTTGAATGACCACGTGTCTATTTCAGGGTATTGAGAACCTCGCTTGTGGTTACTTGATTATCTTCCAAATTCCTCATTAGTTCATATGCTATGACTACATCTGGTATTTGTTCTATTGTTATGTTAGTTTCAGGAGGTTCCGTTTCTATTGCCATATTGTTGCTGTTTTTCTTGGCAAAGATTTTTGCAAGTCTTAATTTTCTAATGAATTTATATATATCTATTTTTGTTTCAATGTTATCATGATGTTTTTCGGGGCCGAAGGTTAAACCTTTGTTCGGGAGACTAGTTTGATCATGACTTAGTTGTATCTTTGATAAGTTGATTATAAGATTATTTTCTGATCTATTTATTTCTCCTGTCGATTACGCAGAGGGTATTTGTCTCTTTTTGCCACTTCCTCTCCTAATTTTTCGTTTCTTGTACGACTTTGTGATCTTTCCTTTAGTTGTCCCCTTCCAGGTCCTCTCCCTCTGCCTTTTCCCAGTCTCTGGTCTGTATAGAGTAATTTAATTTCCTCTAAACAAAAGTTGTTTTACGGGTTCCAGAAGTACTTTGTTCTCCCTCACTTGCATCTGTATCTGATTCACTGATAGTGTTGTCTGATTCATTGGCAGTTGTTTGATTTTTCGTTTGCTGTTCTAAAACATCAAACCTTTTGGCAAATGTTAGAATTGTACCAATTTCATAATCACGCTCATCTCTTTTGAATTTTCGTTGTATTCTTTCCTCAATTTCATTTTCATGTTTATCAAGTCTCTGTTCCATTTCTATTCTCAATGTATTAATTTCTTCATCTTTTTTTTAAAGATTGAATTTGAGTTTCTATGGAATTAATGGTTTTATGAATGTCCTCGATATCTTGTTTGGCATATTTGATTATGATCAACATCATGTTTCTAGAGCAATGCATATTATTGATACCCCATTCTTCAAGCATTTCCGATCTTGTGTCAGGATAGTTTTGAAGAGGGAAAATTCTTAAGCCTTATGGAACTCTTTCTAATTCTATATATTTTTCCATCGTAATTATTCCCCAACTCTTTGAGATTTCTTTCCTTGGAAGGCGTTCCAATTGCGTGAATAATGTTTTGGCATTCTTTTCTTTATCAGTAGTATCATTTTTAGTTGTAAGTGATGATCCTTTTTCCTTATTGTCTTTTGTGAATAAAATTTCAGCTTTTAGTAATCGTTTAGCTGCTCTTGCCTCCATTGTGTGAATTTAATAAAGTTATAATTAATTGAATACTCAAAACGAGTGCAAACTTGAGACAAATTCAGAATAAATGGTTGACCTCAAGGAAATGTGTCCTTGGATTACAAAGATATACGGTTGTAAAACATTTGCTATCTTTTGGAACGATAATTACCCGAAGCAGTGGTTCAACTGTGTTTCTCTCTACCCTGTCCTTATCTCTGGCGGCTCTTTTTAGACATGTGTATTTTTATCTACCACATCTCATGTTGGGCCGCCAATGTCAGTTTCTGTTGTCTTATGATATCGTTATGTCCCTTCTACACACTCTGAACACATTTAGTAACAAGTTATTCTTTTTGCTCGCCCTCCTTTCCCTAATGGTTACTTACGGTTCCAGATGTTGTTCTTCTTTTCCGCCGGTCTGAGTCTTTTGTTTCCACTCACTGAGCAAAGATGTTTTTCCACAGTACGTTGTTTTCGTTGCTCGCGCATTTGTCGCGAGTTTGTGTCGAGTTGGGGACACGTATCCAATTCTTTTAAGAGAAACCGGGCGCTGCTGAAGTTATTGTGAATATACCAACAATTTGATTCCAAATGTCAGTGTGCTCTGCCAACTGGTGCAGGCAAAAACGAGTGGAATCCAACCCGATATTAATTTTATAAGCAAAAATAGGTGCCGCACTCCAGAGATATGTTTCAAGGTTGTTTATTACACCACCATCTCTTTTTCTCCTTTTCTCTCTTTTTAAATGACGAGAAATTACACAATTATGCCGAGAAAAAACTGGCACTTATTAGATTCTAAAACCATACTTAGTGGAATTATATCCAAGAAACCAAAAGTGGTATACCGCAGGGGCAAAATTCTGAAGAATATGCTATGCTCAAGTTACGCTGAGAATACACGTGACAAAAATAAGACATGGTTTTAAGAAAAAGACTAATAAAGATTTATTGAAAGACTAAATCTTCTCTACACACATTTGTAATGTCTCAGTACTAAACTGTCATGAATATTGTTGCTACAGAATGTATATGAATTTATGTGGATAGTAAAATCACATTATTATACATTACCACCAACTTTGGGTGCTGAACCACCAATATTTAATTTTGTCATGGAAATAGTTTTTCCATTAGGAGTATAGAAGGATTGTACTCCGGGTTCGTTGCACCATCGGTAACATTTGAACTTTGCCTAACTTCTTTTTGACAAGTGCGGGATTCTATTGCCTTGACCCTTCTTTTTCTTGCATATTACTTCTACACTCTATGCTAATCCGTCTGACTCCACTCTACTGTACGCCACTCTATGCTACTGTACGCCCTTCACTCTATGCTATTCTGCTCTACGCCACTCTACTCGACTGTACACTAGTGTGGTGATGTCACTGTATTCCATGCTCCTCCAGTGATATCAGTAGAATGTGTGATTCAGGTGTGTTCCATGCCCTTCCATGACCGTTATTTCTGTGCCCGTGGTTGTACTGGACGTGTCGTTTATGCAGTTTCAATAAACCAGTTTTACAGCATCTAGCGGTGTGCGATTCATCTGTATAATGTCGGCGACGAGGAGAATGTTTGATTCCAGTCACTAGAGACATGTATTTATGAAGGTTTTGTGAGTACAATTGATTGATCTGTAGACTGCGTTTCAAACGAAAAGTTTGTCGGGAGGCACAGAAATGCTTCATCCTGCTAAGTGTATGTGCGGACTAAGGAAAGCGGAGGAAACTCAGTGAAACAATCAGTTTTGGGCTTATTTGTTTAATTATCGCATTGGGTGACGCGAGGAACGCTTCAAGAAATGCTCAGTTAAGCACATGCATTCATTTGGGTAAGAGGGGAGTGGCATGGACCACTGACACCAGGGTTGTGTGAAAAAGGCCACTTTATTGAAACAGGTACACATCACAACACAACCTAGGCCTTTGCCTCACAAAGCTAAAACCTCACTATAAAATTAACTCACCTATATTAAGCTATCCCCTCCCCTAAAATTCTCTCTCCCCCCACAAGAACTTAATACAGTAACATTGTACCCACTCCAGATCTGTTTAACTGTAACTGTGCCCTTTAAACTCCCCCACCCTTTACTACAACTATTAGCCCCTACTCAAGTAGACTTCTTCATAACCTTGAACTTCCTGTGACCTCCAGGCATGAACTAATCTAGCCATTCCCTTTGAGCCGGAGTTGCCGCTGTCAACAAGAATAAACTTTGTTAAACGATGGCAACTTCTCTGCCAACTGCCACCCAGAAAACAGGGGGGGGAAACATTGCCCCCTCCCCCCTTTTTCTGGAAGAGCCACCCTCCAGACGCCCGTCCAGCGTATGCCCAAAATCTTGGCCAACTCCAACTTCAACTGTACTAAATACAATTCCATGCCCATAAAGGACAAGTGGACACCATCATCCCTGAAAACGTCTTTATCTTCAAAGCGCAAATCCGAATGCACTACCCTGCCGATGCGTACTTCCCTACAAAATGCGCGCATTTCCTTATTAATCTTCTTTCTCGCTTTATCTATAGCTGCTGAACGATGTGCCCATCTCCAGATCCTCCGCAGGATGAACTCCGTCCAAAGGACATGACACCCTGACCAACGCCTGCCTACTTCCTTCAAATCCTCCTTCATGCCTTTCACCAAAGCCAGCCCTTTTCTCACTACCAAGTCATTTTCCCCTAAATTAATAAGCAATATATTGGGACACTTTCCTCCCACTAATAACCTGTTCAAGCAAGGTAACCACTCGCACCATCTCATTCCACCCTTCCCTTGTCAGGAGATTGAATAAAAGCCCTCCTTAAACCCCAAATTTGACCCGTGGATGCCGGACTTGGCCTGACGCTCTGCTAATTTTATGAAAGAATGTCCTGCAATCCATATATTCAGACTGATCTTGAGCGGCCCGCAACAGAACCTGAAAAACCAAAACACAACATGACAACCCGCACGACACGTCTACACTCATCCGCTTCAAGCACATAATGTCGAAACAGTTGGATTACCAGCGCCCCAAACCCATGATTCTGTCACTGCTCCACCCTTATCTGCCCGCCTCTGTAGCTAACCCGATTCGAAAGGAATGTGTGCCAAAGCCCCGGGCGTCCAGCCCCACCCGCGCTAACGCTTTGCGCAAGATTGCCAACAGCTGAAAGGCAGACACTGGTTTTCCGTCTCAATGCAGAAACCTAGATAAGCCGTCAAAAGAACGCTCTTCCCTTGACCCCTCTGATCAGTCTTGGATTTGTACAACCACACCCGGAACCCCGCTCCAGATTCAGAAACCTCCACCCAAAGTAACCCCCAACTCCCCCTCCCCCCCAGAAGTCCAGAGACACGAAATGCGCCGAAAAACATCCACGACATTAGCGTGGAAAACAGTACCACCTCACCATCTGAACTGCAAATGCCCGGAAGCTCCACCAAGACTTTGCCCAGAATATCCAGCATCAGCGGTTTCCTCTTGCTCCTCGACCTACCCTGCTCTCTTGACCAACCCTCAAGGATCCTCTTCCCAAGCTCGCCTGACGATGGAGCATACCCCAATACAGCTTGCCCATAAACTCGATGGCTGCCAATTGACCCAAGATCATCACCCTGGACTGACCTTTCTCCGTCAAACCCAATATGAATCGTACCACGTATTCTACCCTGGCCCACTCCTCAGACCTGTGCTGTGCCCCCTCGCCAAGAATTCAGACCACGCTTGTGAATACTGTCCTTGTAGACTCGGGTAGTGATACAAATTGAAGCACCCTGTTTCTCCGACCGACCATGATTGCTGCTGCATTCTGGTCCTGATACTGTCTGCGTCCGTGGCCAGTCCATGGATCCTCCACTGTGAACGAGACAAAGCATCCTAATGTCATTGTCCACACCTGGCATGTGTTTTGCTCTAAATGTCACATCAAGCTGCAAGCACTGCAACACAAACAGCTGCGTGTCCCTTGCGTACTGCCTGTTAATGACCTGTACCACTGACATATTAGCTATTCGGAACAGCACTTTCTTATGCTGAAACTGGTCGCCCCAGATTGCCAGTGCCACCAGCAATGGAAATAGCTCCAAAAAGGCAATACTGCGCTCCCCTTGTTTCCATGCCTGTGGCCATTCTTCCGTGCACCAACGCCCCTGCCAATAAAGACCAAACCCGATGCCCCCCCGATGCGTCCAAGAAGATTCGCATGTCTCATTCAAAGTCCGCCAACGCCGCCATGGGAATCCCATCGAACGAATTCAGAAAGAATCCCCAAATCCTCAAATCTTCCGTCACTCCTGCCGCTAGGCGGACATGGTGATGCGGCAGTGGCAGCCCCGATAGGGCCAGGCCCAGCCTTCTACAAAAGGTCCTCCCTGTTCTGACCACCCTGCATGCGACCCAACAAAACCTGCACCTCTTTGACTGTCACTTTTCTTTTCCCCAGCATCGCGCCCAGCAGTTGCTGCATGACCCACTTCTTATCCTCGGGCAACCTGGCCACAGAGTCAATTTCAATCCCCAGGAGTGAGATCACTGTTGTGGGCCCCACCGTTTTCTCGGGGGCCAAAGGCATGCCCAGGTCCCAATCAGCTCTTGGAACCTTGTCAGCGCTTCCTGACAGGACGCGCTCGCGGGACTCCCAACAAAGAAGTAGTCATCCAAGTAATGAGTCACATTGACATTGCCAGTAGTTTTGGTAAACAGCCATTGTAAGAAGGTGCTGAAGCATTCAAACAGGGTGCACGATATAGAACAGCCCATGGGTAGTGCCTTATCCACATACCATTTTCCTTAAAATTGTATGCCCAACAATTGAAAATCGGCAGGGTGTACCGGCAACCAACGGAAGGCTGACTTAATGTCGCTCCTCGCCATCAGCACCCTCCGTCCCACTTTCTCAACCAGAGCTAAGGCCACATCAGCCGAAGAGTATGTGACTGACACCTGTTCCTCAGGAATAAAGTCATTAACTGACTAGCCCTCCGGCCATGACAGGGGTTGAATTAAACAAATCTGCTCTGGCTCCTTTTTTGGAACCACCTCAATGGGGGACACAATCAGGGCTTCCATTGGCCAATCGTCAAAGGGGCCTTCCATCCTACCCTCTTGGATCTCTTTCTCCAGCTTATCTCTCACCTCCTGTCTGTTTGTGCGCCGACTTCAAATTGTCCGCCCACCGTCTCACCCATGGACCCTGGTACACCAGTCTGAAATCCCAAGTGAACCCCTGTAGCAAGACCCAAGTGTCCCCCCGTCTGTCGTATGTCGAGAGCCAAAACTCTAACCTGTCAAGCTTAATGGGCATACAAGCCTTCTCCTGCAGGTCCCTGTCCCCCTTTTTTTCCTGTCCTGAAGCCCCACGCCTGTCCCTGTTGTCCCCTGCTGTAGCTCTGCTGTGGACCCTGCCAGGTGGAAACCTGTCCTCCCCCCACTCGAAACAATTGACCAGAGCGTGCTTGCCTGTACATTTGAAGCACTCATGTCGGAATTTGCAGTATTCCCTGGTGCAGCTGCCTTTATTGAAGTCCCAGCATGTGCCAAAAGCGTTGGCCTGGCCTCTCCCTGCTCCCCCCCACCCCTCCCTGGGTGGGGAACTCTTGAACAGGCTAGTAAACTATCGGTAAGCCGCTTGCAGTGAAAATGGTCTTGCCCCCATTGTATTGTACCCAGGTAATTGAGGTGTGCCTTTCTAATCATCTCCATATATTTAAACATTGCGACAGACCTCTCCGGGAACTTTTCGTAGTACATGCTAGCATATATAAGAAAAGCAGCCGTCCAGTTCTCAATAGTGACCGGAACCCTGGGCCGCTTGGATAATTCCACCTCTTCTTCTTTGGATCCCTCCTTTGACCGTAACTCCCTGTGCAGCAGCTTCATCCTTTCAACGTATTTGCCCTTCCATATTTTGTCTTTAGTGGACGCTATAAGATGCGCACCCAAAGGTTTGGAGGTTGTCATGAATGGGAGTTTTTTAAACTTCACTTCCTTGCTTTCCAGTTTATCTGTTTTCTCCCCCCATTCTGTCTTGCCCTCTTGTGAGGCCCTGCCCTCTCGTGCTACACCAACGCCTGCCTTCTTGTGAGGTCCCGATGTGACTTTACCTGTATCTGCTAACTCCGCCTTTCCGGAAGGCGCTGGACATGGCGCTCCTGCTCCCACAACCCCTTTGTCCCATGCGTGGTCGTGCGTGCCTATGCTTGCATCTTTCACGTAACGCCCCATGTTCAAGCGGGCCTCACCACCACCCTGCTGCGCCTTAGCCTCCACCGACCCCATCACGGGGTAAACGCCGCCCGGGGGTGTCTTACCTGGCGCCAAAGTCTGTGCGCGTGGAGGGGCCCACCGCCTCGCCAAATCCGGTCTCCGCTGTGTTCCATCACTTCGGTTGTGAGTGTGCCTGGAGCCTGCAGCCTGCAAAACACTAGCACCAGAGCGATTAGAAGCACCCCTTAGCCCCTCGTGTTGTGGCCTATCCCCCCCCCTTCTATACTGTGCACTTCATCCTCATCACGTAATTCGCCCTCCTCAAGCCTTTCCACATCAAAATCCAACACGCTAGTATCCGGCACCTCGGACCATCGCTGCTGAGGGGCCGAGTACTGCCCTCCTAGCCTGTCCGCAGAAAAAGACCTACAGCTTTTGAGGTTATACATCTCTAATGGAGCGCTCCCTGCTCCTGCATAGTGCTCCGTTGAGATCTCAGTAGACCTTCCCGGTACGGTATTCTTCTGGTCCAAGGACGTCCTCCAGCTAGCTGCGTGGGACCGAGCCTTCACTTCCCCTCGGGGCCCCTGAGTCGTACCAAGCTTGCCCGAGTCTGCACCGCCTGATCCCATGTTCACCTGCGAACGGCAAGGAAGGCCCGGTGTGCTGGCATGCTCCCATAACCGGTCCCCTACACCATCCTCCAGGCTTTGCTCCCGAATGGGGTCCACCCCTACCCTGGCCGACGCTGCCACAGCCGCCACATCACCCAGCCCCTATCCCACTGTCAGCCCAAGTGGGCGCAAGACTCAAAAGTCTCCTCATTAGCCCCCCCGGTCCTCCCATTCATCCTCACTCCAGCTTAGGTCTGCTGCTACCACTGCAGACCGCACCACCTCTTGGGGGGCCCTCCCTAACCCACCTGCATCACCTTACACGCAGCTGCCACCCCCCCTTTTCTCCTGGGACCTACCCTCCTCTTCCCCCTGCTCCCTGCCCCCCACCAGGGCTCTCTCTATCCATGAACCTCTGTCCCAGTCTATGGTATTCCACAGAGTGCTGGGCGCCCCCGCTCCATCAACCCCCCCACCCCTCCCACTATCCTGGCTCTGGAGTTCCCCACTCTTCCTCAGCCATTCCTGATAAACTTCCCTAAAATCCACCTGTCCCTCCCCCACCTCTGTAGCCTCAACCGTTGATATGGCTGCCCCCCGTCCCCTGGAATCCCCAGCAGATAGGGCCACAGCTCATGTCACGGCCTCTCCCCTGGAATCCCCTGCAGACCGCGCGTGTCCGCGCACTGCCGGCTGCTTCCTCCAAGCCTCAGAGGTCTCGTCAGCCCTCCCATTCTCTTTGGGATTGCGTGCACATGGGCGGCGGCCCCTCCTCTCTTCAATGATTGAGGGGCCTCGCGCTGCACAGCGGAGGCCTCACGTAGTTCCCCTGCAGGAGCGCGCACTGTGCCCTCCTGCTCCATGACCTCAGCTCCAGCTTCAGGGCGGCCCGCACCTCCCACCGCCCCCGCACCATCTTCCCGCACTGGGCCACTTCACGGAGACAGAAGCGGCCCGCTTGCCTACCTGGCTGATGCTGCGGTGGGGGGCCTGGCGCGGTGTCGAGCACTGCTGCCGCCACCCCTTTCAAAGCTCTCCATGCCAGACGGCCTCCGCGCACCGATGCTCCCCCGACCAGCAGGTCTAACCAACCTGGGGCCTTCAGCAGTGACAAAGCCTGCGCCACCATTTTGGCGTGGGACAGCACCATTCCAGTAAGTAACAGCTACCCCAGCCTACGCTAACAAATTCTTAGAGAAGCGCAAAATTACCCACTTAAGGAAAATATTTTGCTAAGTGCCAGCCACCGTGTTACCACAAAATGGTGGCTGGCACTACAAAATGCCCGGTTTTATATCCCTTAGGCTGCATATGTAGCCCAAACCCTGGAGCAGTCGCCCCACTGCTCCACTTCCCCTAATAACCCGTGGGGCAGACTTCCCTATGGCCAGCTGCCCCCCAAATCCCCATTCTCCTCAGCGCATTCGCTCATGTTTTACCAACTGAGCGCGTGCATCTGTCACGCAGCTGAGTATGAGCATTACCCACCCAGCTTCAATAACAAGTGCATTATTTAGTGCGCACTCGCTTGAGGTTTCGCTTGAGGCATGAATGCTGAGGTGAGCCCGCATGTGCTGACTCGCGCTCGAAAAGTCAAAACGTTTTCTTTGAACGTTTGATTTACTGAGGAAACCTAACAAGAATAACAGTGTACTCTCCTCTCACCCTGCCTTATCAATTTGTGGCCACAGTCTTCTTCAGCTGTCAGTGGAAACAGAGGAAGGATATCAAATATAAGCAACATAGGCAGTGGACCACTTGTCTTTATTACTTGAGGAAAAACAGTCGGCCAGATTGTAAGAAATCTATCATCATCATTGAATTGGCATATCTTATACAGCAATTTACACATTTTGCAAATTCAACAAGTGTCAGTGATTTGCACACTTTAAGTCTTAGTGCCAATCAAAATTGCAGCGATTTGCAAGCTTTGTGATTCCAACAAGTGTGACTCTCATTGATTTGCACACTTTAAATGCTTTAAACCTTAATACAGATTAAAATTGCAGCAATTTGCATGCTTTATAATCTGTTTAAGTTTCCAGCCACAAAGATACTGCAGCTTGAGTTTGTTTTTATATTAGCTGAGATATGATTGTACTCAGTGCAAGTCATACTTTTCAGCAATTTGCATGCTTGGTAAAACGTTGATTTTATCTTAAAATTTTTGTTTTGCAAACAACATGCATAATGCATCACCTCCACCACCTTTTCCTCAGGATCCAGGTGATCCACCCCTGGAATGGAAATTATGGCTAAGATCGTTTATACCGTATGAAGGTGCCATTAATCGGCAAAGGTTCAGAACTGAAAAAAAATAGTTTGATTAATTATTACTTGGGGGTAAAAGGGCAAAATATATTTGATCACTTACCTACATATCAACCTCCAGATGGAGATGATCTTGATGAGTTTGAGGTAGCGGTTTCGCAGTTGGTCGCATATTTTATCAAAACAAAAAAAATTGTGCGTAGATATCTTTTTTTTTTACCAGATCACAAAAACCCAGTAAAAGTATAGATATGTTTATTACAGCCTTGAAAGTATTAGTGGGAAAATGTGAATTTGAGAACTTCACTGCACAATTAATCAGAGATCAATTAATTGATAGGTGGCATTCAAAAAAATTCTGGAGAGATTATTAATTTGTAAAAATCCTTAATTCGATAAAGCCATTAATATTGTGAAAATATTGAATGTTCGTGTGAAGATGCAAAACAACTAGAATTGTCATTATCTAATACAACAATATCGGGGTATTGGCTAGTAACATTTCCATCAGTCAAAACCATGACAGCAAGAAACAAGGATTTGCAAGGAGCAGCAAATCTAATGCCCAGGTCAAACAGACACAAAAGATTAGTTTTTGCAGGTGGGAGTCATTTTCACATGTTTCTTCATTCAGAAATTGTCCAGTTGTGAATCAACCATGTAGGGGTTGTGGAAAGATGGGACATTCCTTTAGAGTGTACAGAGGAGGAACAAAAAGAAACAGTATTCGTTGTGTATTGAATGATAGTAACGACAATTAGCGTGACAAGAAGAAGAACAACAAAGAGTTCGTATTAGTGGTCAGAAACACAAAGCCACAGAAAGTGATAGTGGATGTTGGTGGATGGGGTGGAGATCAAACTCCAGTGGACATAGGTGCGCACATCACAATTGTGTCACAAGACAAGTTCAATCAATTGTGGAATGATATAACACTACTTCCTCCTGATGTGTTAACAGTGGTTTTGAAGGAAGCAAGATAGATCTTATTGGGTATTTTTGGGCTTCCTTGGAAGTATTGGGTGATGTCATTCAAGGAAAAGTTTACGTGGCTAAAAAAGGGATCAACCTGGATTGAACAAACCTGTTTCCATTGACAGGAATTAGGTAAATTCTCTCAAGGACACTGACAATATCAAAGAAAATTGGGAAAAGAAATTTGAAATGGTTTTTCAATATTGTTTAGTAAAAAGCACTGACTTTAATTGCACTATAAAAGTTAAGCAGGGTGCAAGGCCTGTAAAACATAAATAGCGGAATTGTCTAAGTTATTGAAAGATTTGTGTGAACAAGGCATCATTGAAAAGGTTGATGCAACTCTTTGGTTATCCCCCATAGTTTTGACAAGGAAATTAATGGGAGATTTAAGAATGTGTGTTGATTTGAGGAGCATGAATGAAGCAATTTGGGAGGATAATTTTCTTTCAACAAGGATTGAAGACTTAATAACAAAAATTGGATCTTCTAGCTAGTTTACGAATTAAGATTTAAAAGCTGCCTATCACCAGGTGTGACTAAATAACTAGTTTTATCATTTCACTGCATTTGTCACTCCTGATGCAGTATTTCAATTTTGCAGTTTGCCCCTTGGTCTGGCATTGGCACCAGCTGTTTTTCAGAGACTGATGTCAGAAATGTTTCGTGAAAACCTTCACGTAGTAGCATTTGAAGATGACATTCGGAATTTATCCAGTAGTGAAGTGGAACATCTTAATATTTTGGATGAGGTTTTGGGCATTTTAGAAAAAAGAGGTGCATCATTAAGAAAGGACAAATATGTTTTCAAAAAACAAGTAAAAAGAATATTTGGGGCATATTGATTAGAGCAACGATTCATACCTAAACAAAGTTTGGTCAAAAGCATTGTGGAAGTACCTTCCCGAGAAAGAGACCCTTTTTTTTTTTTTAAGTATGTGTGAATTTTATGCAAAATGTTTAAAAGATTTTGCTAAGAACACTGAGTGCTTTAGATCATTATTAAAAAGGAGCTACATTTGTGTTGTCCGATGAATGTGAAAATATGTTCGAACAGATCAAAAATGAAATTGTGAAAGCACCAGCATTGCAACCATTTGTGGAGGACAGGAAAATCATTGTGCCAGCTGATGCTTATGAGAATGGCTTAGGATCTGTTTAATCACAAGGCAATCGCGAACATGAAAGCACAAAAGGTTTTGCATCAAGAACATTATGAAAAGTGGAGCAGAAATATTCTGTTATCTAAAGAATTTCTAGCATGTGTGGTGTGTGGAAAGATTTAAGCAATACTTATGGGGCAGGCCATTTGTTTTGAAAAACAATTATCGTCTTTGGTAGACATTCTGTCTGGTAAAAAAGTTAAACGTTTGACTGCTCGTATTGCGAGACTATCTGCAAACCTTCTAGAGTTCACATTTACCATTGAGTATATTCCGGGAGGAAAGAATTGTAGCACAGACTGTTTGTCTAGGCTACTTATTGAGGATGCTGAAGAACAAATTTGGGAGAGAGAAATTGAGGAGTGTTTTTTGGTATGCATCAATGACATCAACACGTGTAGAAGAGAAAGAATGGATAAAGGCTGTAAGTGAAGTGATGACATTGATTAAAATAGGTTGGCCTAAGGAAAATATTTTGTCAGTGGATTTGCAAGTGTTTAGGAAAGTTTTAGAGGAGTTGTCTATTGAGGGTGATAAGCTAGTGCGGGAGAACAGATTACTACCACCAGAATGTTTTCGACAAAGAAAAATGTCAACGGCTCACACTGGTCATTTGGGAGCTACCATTACCAAAAGTAAGATATTAAATGAATTCTGGTGGCCTGTGATGGATAGGGAAATTGATGAGTTTGTCAAGAAGTGCGTAAGATGTAATATAAACAACAAGGTATTGTGCACTGTGGAATCCTTTGTTCCTTAACTGATCAGAGAATGGCTGAGACTAGCCCTTGATTTTTTTAGGACTTTTTCATATTTTACCACCTAATATGAGGTATTTCATTGTGATAATTGACCATTTTTCTAGGGAGGTTGAAGTTGATCCAGGTAGAGTCCTGACTACCAGAAGTGTAATTGATTGTTTACAAATTACAAAAAATCTTTATCCGAGAAGGCCTTACTGGAGAGACTTTGACTGATAATGGAGTACAATTTGTTTCACCAGAAATGCTTCGGTTTTTTAACAAGTGTGGGATTAAGCACGTCAGGACACTCTTGTACCAACCACAAAGTAATGATAAAGTTGAATGCTCGTCTTTACAGCCACTCCACACTTTTCCATTCTGCGCCACTAACCTGTAAGCCTCGCCACTCTATGCCCCTCCACGCCACTACATGCCACTCCACTCCACGTCACTCTACTCGACGTCACTCGACTCAATTCGACTCCACTCCACGCCATGTCATTCCACGCCATGTCATTCCACGCCATTCCATTCCACGACACTCCACTCTGTCACTCCACTCTGTCACTCCACTCTGTCACTCCACTCTGTCACTCCACTCTGTCACTCCACTCTGTCACTCCACTCTGTCACTCCACTCTGTCACTCCACTCTGTCACTCCACTCTGTCACTCTACGTCACTCCACTCTGTCACTCTACGACACTCCACTCTACGACACTCCACTCTGTCACACCACTCTACGTCACACCACTCTACGTCACTCCACGTGTCTCCACTCTATGCCACTCCACATCACTCCACTCTACATCACTCCACTCTACATCACTCCACTCTACATCACTCCACTCTACATCACTCCACTCTACATCACTCCACTCTACATCACTCCACTCTACATCACTCCACTCTACATCACTCCACTCTACATCACTCCACTCTACATCACTCCACTCTACATCACTCCACTCTACATCACTCCACTCTACATCACTCCCACTCAACGCTATTCCATTCTACGCCACTCCATACTATGCTACTCTATGCCCCTCCACTGTAAGCTACTCTATGCCACTCCACTGTACGTCACTCCAATGTATACCACGCCACCCTATTCCACTCTACGCCACTCAACTTTACACCATTCCACGCCACTCCACTTTATGGTATTACACTCTACACCACTTGACTCTATGCCACTGTACACCCATCCACTTTATTCCACTCTACGTCACTTCACACCACTCCAGTCTATGCTATTCCTTTCTAATCCACTTTACTGTACGTCACTTCATGACAATCCACTGTACGACACTACACTGTACAACACTGTCCTCTACTGTACTCTATAACACTCCATTTAACAACACTCCACTTATTAAAATATCTTTATTTTTTTCGCTGTATCCCACTTTTTTTACCGCTTGATTTTTTAATGAAAATTTAGTCATTGTGACAGAAGTTAATCTGGTCATACTGGAAGCCCCGGTATCAAGTTAAATTTGTGCAGCAGTCGAAGGAAGAGGGAGGGATTTCACTCCTGGTCCTAAGGTTCTATTATTTGGCATCCTTCTTCTCATGACTTCGATTAGTACTGGGGTGGGAGCACTGGCCATTAGGTCTTATGTTTAGCGAGTTTCTCCTGTTGAGCTAATCGATCACCCCCGGCATGGACATAGTTGATACAATATATTTTAAACATACACGGGCTGGTCTATAAACTATTTTATCTTTCATGTCATCACCAGAGTGATGACATGTTTCAGGAGGGCTCATAAGTGGAGTATTCGGCTGAACAGTGAAGTCACATGTGCGGATCTTAGGTATAGCAGTATGTTGTTTAATTCAGCTTTGAATGTTTCTCGTATTAAGATTCGCCATCTCAAATGTATTAATGACTGGTATTACACTCCTCACCGTCTTTATACTATTAAGCTCTGGCCGGATAGTCACTGTTTTCCCTGTGGACACACTGGGGTGGACGCCAATCATGTCTTCCTGTCTTGCCTGGCATTAAGTTTCTTTTGGGAATTTGTCTTTGGAAAATTACTGGTTATCTCCTAGGTGAGGATCATTGCTGATCCAAAGCTGATCATGCTGAGACCTTTACCAGCTATCCTGGTGCGTCTATCTGGGTTATATTTTTCTCAATTATGTTAGCTAGACTGGTGCTGGCAAGAGTTTGGCTATCCAGCCGGGCCCCCGATCCCTGGATTTGGTGGCGGGAATTCTTGAATATAAGTCGGGTGGAAATTGTGCTAATTGAGAATGTCCCTTTGAGGAAACGATTAGGGCGATTTGGGATCCAGTTCGGGGGTGGTTGGCGAAGTTGGCTGCTCCTCAGGACTGGTCTGCCTAGTCCATATTGTTTGTGTTTCCACATGGCTCTCCTCCACCCATTCATTTATTTATGATTTACGATTTATCTTCTTTTTTCTTGGCTTGCTAATTTTACAAAACATGTAAGGTTTGGAATTTATGTTTCTACTTAGATTGCATCCTTTCCTCCCCACCCTTTCTTGTATTTAGCTCGTATTGTTGTAATTTGCTCATGTTATAAAAATTTAAGAAATCAACACTCCACTTTACGATTTGACACACTTTTTGATAAAAAAAATCAAAAAACATTCAAATACAATGAAGAAAAGTAAAAGATAAAACTTATAGTTAGGAAATCTTTTTTATTCTCTCTATACAAACCAAACTTAAACTACACAAACAGAAATTCTAAAGTTATAATTATACCTTAAATATATCATTTACGCACCACCTTCAAATTAGTATAACTCGTGCACCTACATACACAGTCTTGCCAATGCGCTAGCTCCAGTACATTAACTATAACTTGCACCTTTATTGTACTGTAATTGCATTTATATAGTTCTTACTACCCCTGACGATGCACTGCTTATACAGTTTCATATTACATCACTCATACTATGTAAAATCATAGCATTTATAACCAAACTTATGACATCTCAAATAACATCAGTTTGGAGAACACTGTGCATGGTAGAGTGGTGAGTTAAAGTTAATGTATTCTGGCTAGTGGGTTCACAACAGTGTGTACAGAGGTGCTTGAGTTATGCTAATTTGAGTGTGGTGTGTAAATTCGAAATTTAAGATACAATTATCACTTTCTAGTGTTTGTGTAGTTTAAGTTTGCTTTGTATAGAAAGAATAAAAAAGTTTTCCTATCTAGAATTTAGTTTTACCCTTTTGTATATATGTGTGTATATATATTCACTGAAAAAACCAAAGGTTGCAGGGACATTATAGTTCGGCTCAGATTTCACTCCTACAAAACCATTAAAATTCCGCAGTTATAGTTAACTAAGCTAACTATAACTTATCCCCCCCCCCCCATGCACTTCTTATGCCCTCACATATTACATCACTCCTGGCATAGTCGGTGCCAATACTGATGACATCATTGCATCTCAAATGAAATCACTGATGACATTATCCAGTGAATGTAAATGTTTCATAAATGTTTTTGAGAGTTAAAGATATATATATTAAGGTACTGCATAAGTTAAATTACTATTATTTTTGTACTACTGAGTGATACAGTTTCTAATATAGGTCATCTCAGTGGCACTGTGTGAGAGTGGGTATCTGAGTGGCTGCATGGGTGTGAGTGGATGTATGGGTGTGTAAGTGGGTGTGTGAGTAGCTGTATGGGTCGGTGAGTGGCTGTGTAAATGGCTCTATGGGTGAGTGACTGGGTGTGTAAGTTGATGTATGGGTAAGTGAGTGGATGTTTGACTGGGTGTATGGGTATATGAGTGTGTGAGTGGCTATTTGCACAGTAAATATTTTGAGTGGCTGTTTCATGAAGATTCTTCAAACGACGCCAAAGGCAAGTCAAAAACGCTTTTCTACGGATACATGGTCCTAACTATAACTACCTACTGGCGACCGCCAGTAGGTGATATATAAGGAGGGTTTCACTTACCTTATATATACTTACCTTGCATTGTAAAGACATGCCAGTTAAAGTTGTATGAGTGGTAAAGGCAATGCTTTGTAATGTCATACAACCAGCTTGAATCAGAGCAAGTTGAAGGTCTTCTGGGACACCTGGGAGGACTTGAGCCACCAAATCCCAAAGAGGTTCGGAAAAGGGGCCCAGCAGGAAACTGGCATTGATGGACCTGAGAGCCAAACTAGTGGCAGAAAATATACTCTTCCCAAAGGTCTCACTCTTTTGGACTCCACATCGGGGGGTAGTCAGAAAAGTATTTGGGTTTGTCCAACTAGTAGACGCTTTCACCACTAAGCTGTCAGGATAGGGGGTGCATGATCACGTCAGATCTGTGGCATGTTGCAATTTGGTAAATGGAGGGGTCAGGAGGGCAAAGCAAGGTTTTCCTAGGCCCCTTAAAGGGTACCAGTGCCTCTTGACAAGGTAGGAGGGGCTCAGTAGTGGTTTGCCCCAGACAGAGCACTTCAATCGGAGAATTTGTTTTGACCTCTAAGTTGGAAAGCTGCAGGTCAAGGTCTTCGACTGCCCTCTGCATGACCATGTCAAAAGAAGCACTCCCTTCAGTGGCAGGACCTTGGTGTGTGAGAAGGACAGAGTCAGAAGAGGTGTCAAGGTCACTGGCCTCTTGCAGGTCATCGTACCAATTATCCTCATGGAAGGGTCTACCAGTTTTGTTACCCGTGTCATAATCGTTGTCAGATTCTGTACCAGACAAGGAATGAAATATGTGGGATCGTCGATGTGGGAAATCAAGCAGATGTGGTTCGACGGAATCGGGGCCGAGGTCATAGCGGCGCTGACTCTGAGAAAGAGAACACAATGGGCACCTTATCCTCTGGCAATGGAGTCAGCGTCAATGCTCCGGAACCTGGTGTGGCGCTGGAGGCACTCCAGTTGCCAGGGGTGGCCTAGTGTGGGCGTCGGAGGAGCCAATTAGCATTGAGGGCAAACCCACCAAGGGTATCCCAGATGGATGGCATCTTGGCTTTTTGGAGCCCACACGTACGCCTAAAAGAGTTGGAAGGGATCTGTAGAGTCGGAGCATGACCTCACAGAACTCTTGGCTCTGCCTTGGTTTCAAAGACAGCCCCAAAAGCTCAGGCTGTGCTGGGTCAAGTTGTGGCATAGGCTCTGAAGTCAACAGGCCTCTGGAGTGAGATCTAAAAATATAGTGATCTGAGCTCTATGGAGCTCAGATCCCCTTTATCTATACGCCCATCACTAAGGTCTAAATTAAACTTACCTACCCCTTATATACTGCATCGTTCAAGTAACTTAACTCCCCCATCCAACACACAGCAGTAAGACATACATTAGATTACCTGGAGACAGTTGACTGGTAGAGAATGGGTCGTCTTTCCATCATGAAGTCCCTCCAATTAAGGAATCTCTAAATTATCTGACAAGAACTTTAACTCCTGATAACACAGTAAATCAAAATTTGGTAATGCAGCAACAGAAGGATAAAGTATATTCTCAGGGTTCCGGTACAATGACAGCAGTAGACTCTTCTGTTTTCAAGCTTAGTGAAAATAAACATAGTGAGTCTATACATTTGGTGGCATGGAATATAGCTGGTTTGAGAGATAAACCAGCTGTATGTCGAGCAGTTTCATTTTTGTTTGTTTCAGGAAACCTGGCTATTAGAGCCTCCTTATGAGCCAGGATACAAAACATTCTTTGTTAATGCTATCCCCTCCCCTAGTGGTAGACCATCAGGGGGACTTGCCCTCTGTGCTAAAATGTCACTCAATTTTTGCATTGATATTCTGAGAATTGATTTTCCTGACATTTTAGGATTAAGAGTAGGCACTCAAAATGGCCTTCAGTTGTACCTCCCCAACATTTATCTTCAAGCAAGGGAGAGCAATACAGAGTCACTATTATTAGAGTCATTAGACGCCTTCTTTAACTCCTTAAGCCAAAGGAACATGGTCATTTTAGGGAGGGGGCTTTAATAGAAACTGAACTTGGTCACAAATGAGGAGGATATGATTTGAGGGTATTCCTGGTCTTGATAACGTTACCTCAGTCCCAATAGCTGTGGCCGCTATGCAATGGCCCATTTCACAATTGAACATGGGTTGTGGGCCTGCTATGGCAAGTCCAAGTCTGATAATTCTAGTTTTTTTGCATTCCAGAGAGGCAACTCCTACTCAAAGATTGATTACATACTTATTAGTGTTTCCCTTCAGACCAGAATGTTGGACTGTAAGGTAGATGTAAGAAAAGACTGCAATAATTTCCCCCTGCATTTAGTGATGTCAGGATTTCTTGTTGAGATGCCAAATCAATCTACAGATTCACTATTCATCTTACCACATATTGGCAACAATTGTAGATCGATTAAGTGGCCATTAATATCAATGAATCTTGACACGAAGTGAGATCTACAATGTCTTTTCAAATACTGTAGCTCCATTTATTGATTGCCCGCCCTTAGATATGCCCATTGTTGATATACATCATTCCTTGGTGGAGCATCTGAGACCACATTTGACTGAAACAATCTTCCTTGGCTGTAGAATGAGGACCCAGCAAGGGTTCCTTGTGCAATCCTTGGTATACGAAGGATTGCCGAATAGCAAAAAGATATTAATTGAGGCCATAAAGTCCAAATGCATTCTCTATATCCAAGAGTCAAGAGCCAATTACCAGAAAACAGTAACCCTTGCAAAAAGGAGATAGGATGATGCTAGCTGGACTGATCTGATCAGTTCAGTGCATCTACTACCAGGGATACTACAACTTTCTGGAAAATAATAGCTCATGGTAATAAGGATCAACAAACCCAAACTGATCAATTCTTAACCTTAGATGAGACAATGTTGGCTATTGACTCTATAAGTGTAGGAAAGGCCCCGGGCCCAGAAAAGATCCCAGGTGATTTATTGAGACACAACAAATCTGTTTAGGCACCTTATGTTATTCTTCTATGCAACTTGGTTTCTTTAGGTGCCCTCGTTCCCGAAACATGGAAAGGAGCAGAAATAGTACCAATCTATAAAAATAGAAATCAGCATGATCCAGCGAACTACAGCCCCATAAGCCTCTTAGACACCTTACAAAAGATACACACTGGACAGATCTTGAACAGAATGACTGGATCGAGGGTTGTGTGCTGGTGCCCACCCTCTTCTCGCTTTATGTAAATGACGTCATAGAAGTTTTACAGCAGTGTAACCATGACTCCCTGAAGCTCAATAGGATTTTAATTTCTGCATTAGTTTTTGCAGATAAATTGTACTAAAAGATTTCTTAGGCAACTATATATATCAATACCGGTTGCATAATACTCTATTGTTATTGGGGCATTTTGACCAATGACCAAAGAACCCAGAGTATAATCAAATACAGTACGTGTATTGTATCAAAAAAGCAATTCATAAATATATTTATATCAATCTATATACAAAATATACTTTATGCTTCTTCTAAAACTTACCATCCATACTATTTATCACACATCTCAATCATACGGCCTCATTCATTCTTCAATATTGAACAGTACATCACCACTATATGATATCTCAATATCCATACATGGATGTAACATGCCTTTCTGTTTTTAACAATGGTCAAGGCTTAAACAGCTGGTATTCAATAAAGAGAGATTTCTTATATTTGGTATTGGATTAATCCAGAATCCTTATTAATCAATGTGCTCACTTAACAGTCACTATACATTGTATTTGTCTTTCTACTATGGACAATATTGAGACTTTGAGGGCTGCACGATTAATTCGTTTTTATCTATCATTGCTGTATGATATAATCTCCTACACGCGTTTCGGCTAAAAAGCCATCAGGAAGCTATGTATTTGAAATGTAAATCCTGTAAAAACAAATACAATAAGGAAATCTGGGTCAAGGTCACAGGTTCCCTATAAATTCTGCAACACATAAATTATTACTAGTTTGTACGTCCAATCCTAAGTGTGCTACTTTATATCCCACACCTATAGATATGGAAGGGAAAGGTCCCTGAATACCTTATTGTTCAATGCAATCATTCAACAAAGAATAACCCAAAGTGGCCTGGAAGCATATGAGGTTATGCTTCCAAACAACATTTGGTGCACAGTAGAGATATTAAAATTTAAATTAAAGGAAATTAATAATGAGAAAAGCTGATGAGTGATATGTTCAAGGAAATAGTAGGAATGTGCATGGATAGTGTGTAATGAATATCACCGGTCCAATAGTGCCCAAGTGTGCACAAATAATATATAATGTACGGTGGGAGAAAAGAATGGCAAGGTTAGGCTCTACCAGTGCAGAGAACTGTAACAACACAGCCCCTAGAAGTTTCTCAAAGGATTCACCTGTTACTTATTGATGAATCTATCCTATACCAATATCGTTTTAAAATGCTGCAATATGCCGATAACTTGTCTGGTACGTCTCTGGAGAAAGAACAAAGGAAATCCAAATACGGAGATGAAAAGAGGCACCCCACATGTGTATATCAAGGTGTTGAAAGCCGAAGTGGGTCAGCACTCACCCTGCAAATGTTTCCAAGAGAATTAATACGGCCGAACAGTAACTCCGTCTCGTGTGGCAGATAATGGCTCTGAACTATAATGGAACCCAGACGGAGTTTAGGTCATATCCTTAGTACCTGAATCTAAAATCTATAGATCAATACATACAGACTAAATTCACATGGGACAATCTTGGCCATGCGATTCTGCTTCCACACTGATATTGACCCTAATTCAAAGGTAGTAACGCAGTGGCGAGTTCCTCGCGGGGACGCACTACACCAACTTGTGGTCGTTTGGTAAGAATTTCGGCATTGAAGCACAAATAGGCAGCAGAATCGCATGGCCAAGGTTGTCCTATGTGAATTTATGTCAAAATCTTTTATTGGTCTTTTACAAAAATACAAAACCGCTGTAGCTCAATCGAGCCCAGTGCAGGTGCCAAGATGTACAGATATCTAAGATTTGAAAACACAGCATTTCCACAAGTTCTCAACATACATTTTGTACTAAGCAAAGCTCAGATACGGTAAGGGACATCCCAGAGGCGCTTCAGATATATCACTTACAGGAAACACTTGTAATCTGTGCTCGAGAGCCAGCAGGAGGAAAACAAATGCAAGAAAAAACATAACAAAAAAAAAAATAACAAAGAAAAACTAACACCATAAAACATTTCCGTGATGTCTCGTGCTAATATCCCTAGTGGGACTGGGAATGATGCAGAACAGGAGCCGCCTACAGGCCCGAGGGCCCCCAGGGTCTCCCGCGCCAATCCGGGGTGGGGGCGTGGGGTCATTCTCGATGGATATATCATTGGCCTTAGGGGGTCCTCCACTGCCATTAGGATCTCGTTCGTCCTAGCCTGTTATATCTGAAAGAGATGGAGAGCACACAATCTGGGTCCACAGGCAAACAGGGGCAATCCCTCTGACCAGTACTCCACTAAGGGGCTCCAGATGTAGTCAAAACCCTTACGTGAGTCCTCGATCACATCCGTCATTTGTTCAAGGGCCGGGCTCTCCATAGCCGGGCATAACATTGGGTGAGGGAGGGGGCCTCCAGTTTCTTCCATGCTGCAGCAATTGCCATCTTGGCCGTCCCTAGACAAAGCCACATAATGGAGCGGTCCCCCTTGGTTTGGTGCTTAAGACTAGGGTCCCGTATCCCTAGGGGAGAGTGTGCTATGGTTTCATGGATTGGATAGCCCAGGATCAGCTTAATTTGTGCCAGAATTTCCTTCCAGAAGGGTTGAATGAAGGGGCAGTCCCACCAAATATGACGGTAGTCTCCCAGAAGTCCACAGTCCCGCCAACATTTGTCTGAAGTGTTTGGGAATGGTGTGCAATTTCTGGAGGTGTAGGTACCACTCCTACATGATTTTGTAGTGGGCTTCCCTGAGATACATGGAGCGGTTGTGTTTGGTAATATATTTGTACAGTGAATCCCATTGCTTTTCCCCTATAGGGGTGGGCAGCAAGGTATCCCAAAACCTTCTGTCTCGGGGAGTCGACCGGGGGGCCATCGTTGGAAGCAGAGAATACAGGAATGAAATGCAGCTCTTGCTCGTAATGCCAGATTGCACAAATTTCTCAAGTGGGAGCAATTTCCTCGTTGCGGCCAGCTGCTCCCGGGGTTGCTGCACCCAATGCTTGAGCTGAGTGTAATGATATTCTTCTGTGGGCGGTAACTTGAAAAGGGCTGCGCAATCCGCAAAAGTTTGCAACTCTCTTCTCTTAATCAGATCCGATATAAGGCATCCCTCCTCCCTCCATTTGTCAAAGGGGCCCCCCAGTAGTGCCGGGGGGGAGGACCGAATTGAAGTGGATGGGGGTGTCGGGTTATCGAAAGGTTGTTAAAGGCAAAGCCTTAGTGATTTTATCCCATATTTAAAGAGTGGTTGCTGCGGGGGTGCTATGATATACATTGGGCGACCTATGTTGCTTCTGTCTCCATGGCAGGTCCCATATGGTCCTACCTGCAATCTGTCAGTCCATATGGAGCCAGTGTTTATCGGAGGCTTTAAGAAACCATTCAGCAAGAACCCGTAGCTGAGCGGCATTGTAGTACGCATGGAAATCCAGAAGGGAGGGCCCCCCCCCCTCCAGGCGGGGTCTCATCAGTAGGCGGTAAGATAACCGGGTCCTTCGCCCCTGACAGTCAAATTTGGTGATCATCGTCCTTAGCTCAATGAACAGTTTCTTGTCTGTTGTAATCGGAAGGCCCTGAAAGAGGTAGAGGAGGCGGGGCAGGACGTTCATCTTGACCGCGTTGATTCTGCCTATCCAGGAGATAAATACAGACCCCCACTTTTTAAAATCGGATTTGAGTTGCCTCAGAAGTGGGGGACAGTTAACCTTGTAGAGGTCTGAGAGTTTGGGGGTCATTTTAATACCCAAATGGGTGATTTCTTTACGTGTGCAATAGAAGGGAGAAGCCCCTTCAATCGTTGTCATCGCTTCTCGGGGCAGGGTCAAGTTAAGTAGAAATGATTTAGAAAGGTTGATCTTGAATCCCGCTACTCTTTCAAAGTGGTTTAGTTCTGCCTGTATAGGCGGCAGCGAGGTCGCAGGGTCAGTGATGGGAAGGAGGACATCATCCACAAAGAGCGAGATCTTGTGCTCGTCGGAACCAAACTTAACCCCTCGGATTTCTGGGTTGGATGTTACTCGCGCCGCAAATGGTTCGATGCAGAGGGCGAAGAGCATGGGGGAGAGTGGACAATCCTGCCTTGTACATCGCGAGAGCTGGAAAGGTTCAGATGCTTCTCCATTTACTAGCACTCGGGACTTGGGGGAGTGATGATTGGCCCGAATCATGCCTATAAAGGGTTCGCTGAACCCGAAGCAGCGTAGGGTAGAGATTAAGAAGGCCCAATCGACCCAGTTGAACGCCTTCTCTGCATCTAAAGAAAGGAGGGCCGCTGGGATAGGTTTCTTTTGCACCTTCTCAATTAAATGAGGTATCCACCGTAAATTGTCATGGGTCTGCCTACCCTTGATAAAGTGCTGAGGTACAATTAATTGATTTAACTGTAAACACGAGGATCTGGCTAGATGTTCGTGCACCAATATCCTAGGTAGTGGGGTGTTTATGTTACCTTGATTGGCACAGAGTTCTACGGTCATTAGAATTAAAACATTAACACTACGTCACCCACATTGATATTTACTGTTTTGAGGTGCGACTTCTGATGCCACCACTACTCTGTTTATATTATAAAGCCAGATTGGTTGGGATGTATTAGCGTAGGGAGGACATTTTATATTCGACTGGCCAGTATCTTAAAGTAAAGTTTAGTGTCCAAATTGAGGAGAGCTATTGGTCAGTACGATGCGCATTGTTTGGGATACTTCCCTGCCTTCAGGATTAAGGTGATTAACGCTTCCCCCATGGATGGGGAGACCTGTTGTGTGGCCACTATTTCATTGAAGAGGTTTGTCAGGTGGGGAGTTAACTCAGGAGCAAAGGTTCAGTAGAACTGGGCATTCAACCCATCGGGGCCCGGGGCTTTCTGAAGTTTAAGAGCATTGATCGCCTACTGGACCTCCTCCGTTGAGATAGGATGGCTGAGTTCAGTATTGGTCGCAGGAGAGACCTGCGGAACCCCTACCGACTCTAAGTATCGAGATTGGTCTTGAGCTATTGTGGGATCGGCTGTATAAAGTGAACGATAGAAATCTCAGAAAGCATTGGCTTTCCCCCCTTCGCTAAGATGTGAAATCCCCTCGCTGTCAATTGTGTTTGATGTACTCCTTTTCCTGACGCGCTCTGAGTTGTCATGCCAGTAGCGGGCCAATTTTATCCCCCCCACCCTTCATATTCTCGGGCTTTTCTGGCGTTGTTAGAAATGGGGGTCTCTAGTTGGCAATGGTGGGCGCCACTGTCCAAATAGGGACCCTTCTTCCTAAGTCAGGGCAAGTGGGCTACCCCCTTTGATAACCCCTGCTCAACCCTGTGGTAACGTAGCACGAGCAGTTAGGCCTATCTCAGAGGCAGTGTGTGAAGCATTTATGACCATGCACAATAAGGCAGTAACGACACCACAAAAGGACACAACTCAAGTAGGTATAGAAAAATAGTATCTTTATCTAAGGTTTAGCACGAGACTCTCAAAAGCGTTTTAACCAGTCACAATGCACGTAAATCAGTAGGGACTTAAAAGGCAATAACGTATTCACCAGAACGTGGCACTGACTGAGTTCAAGGCCTGGGTCTACGCGACCCGTTGCGCACCAGATACCTGCCGTTGGACGGGGACACAGCATGTAGCTTCTCGAAGAAGCGGAGACGTGACAGGCGGACTCCCAGCGACCACAACTCTTGTCTGCAGTGGTCCGCAACGTGCACTCACAATGATTCGGGCACTCGGGGACAGGCGGGCTCCCAGCGGCAGCAGCACGCGGCTGCGGCGGCCCGGGCTGGTGGTGGCGATGACTCTCGTCGTACAGCTCCGTGGTGGGCTCTCAGCGGCAGCAGCTCTCTCCTAGCTGCGGCGCCCCACGGGACGATTCACGATGATGCAAAGTTGGCAAAGATGCAGGCACTCAGCAGCAGCAGCTCTCTCTTAGCTGCGGCGGCCCACAGAGCAAATCACAATGATGCAAAGTTGGCAAAGTTGCGAGCACTCAGCGGCAGCAGCTCTCTCTTAGCTGCGGCGGCGGCGGCCCACAGGACAAATCACGATGATGCACAGCTGACACAAGTGCGGGCACTCAGCGGGAACAGCTCTCTCTTAGCTGCGGCGGCCCACAGGACAAATCACGATGATGCACAGCTGACACAAGTGCGGGCACTCAGCGGCAACAGCTCTCAGCTGCGGCGGCCCACAGGACAAATCACGATGATGCACAACTGACACAAGTGCGGGCACTCAGCGGCAACTGCTCTCTCTTAGCTGCGGCGGCGGCCCACAGGACAAATCACGATGATGCACAGCTGACACAAGTGCGGGCACTCAGCGGCAACAGCTCTCTCTTGGCTGCGGCGGCCCACAGGACAAAGGATGATCTCGACCAGGCTGGCACAACGGCGGGCACTCAGCGGCTACAGCTCTCTCTTAGCTGCGCCGGCCCACACAGATTCAGCGAAGGTTCAAATTAAGGCGGGCGCTCAGTGGCGGCAGCTCTCTTAGCGGCGGCGGCCCACACAGATTCAGCGAAGGTTCTAAACATTCAAATTAAGGCGGGCGCTCAGCGGCGGCAGCTCTCTCTTAGCTGCGGTGGCCCACACAGATTCAGCGAAGGTTCTGAAGGTTCAAATTAAGGCGGGCACTCAGCTGTGGCAGCTCTCTCTTAGCTGCGGCGGCCCACACACAGAGTTAACAAGGATTACCAGTCCGCGTTCCTCACAGTAGAACTAGAGGTTCCGGATTACTCGACGGAGGCCTCACCTGCAAGTAGAATCCCTAGCACAGTAATTCAGACGGCTGACGGGGTGAAGTCCAATGTCCCTGGCAGGAGGCGCTCTCAATTCAGGCCCTCGGGTAGTTTCTTCAGCAAGCTTGGTGAAAGTTTCAAAGTCCTTTCCTCTGTTCACTCGGACAGAGTTTCGTCTTGACATCCAGAAGGAACACACTTGAACAAGGTTTCAGCGCAGCGTTTTATACCTCAAAAGTCTTTGTTCTCTGCAGTCACAAATCACTGCATCCAGCCAGAACCAGTTCGGTGGGGTCGGGGAGCACTTGGTTTACGAGGCGACATCCTGCCCTTTGAGAATCTGGGGGTCTGCTATCAGACGCCCAGTGGGAGGTGGAGCCATCATTCACCTTGCCAGGCACGGCCCTGCTCAGATCAAAGAGTCACCCCTCCCCATACTTTAAATGCCGATCTCTCTCTCCAGCCAGGTCTGTCCCAGCTGGCCCTGCTGCTCCAAAACCAGACAGCCAATACACACGCTAGCAAAGCCTACAGGAAAGCTTAGGCCAGAAAATACCTCGTTTCTAGCAGCGGCATTTTGGAACACGGACTACGCAAAAGACCCTTACTAAAAGATGTATCTCAATGTCCTGAGCTTAAACATATCAAACTCGAAGTTCCTATCGGGTTCCCTGGGGGCAGGTAGGATTATGGGATGTAATACTCAGCCTGCCCATTCTGGCCTATGAGAACGGATAGCCTCACAATAGTAAGCAGTGAAATGGAGGGTAACTCGCTATTAGAACATGCTACACAGACATACTTTAAAAGCTGCTTCGGTGGGTAGCGCAAATCAGCGCTGCAGGCCCACCAGCAGGATTTGGTCTACCAGCCCTGGGCACACACAGTGCACTTATAGTAGGGACTGACCGGTAAACCAAACGAGCCAATTATGGTTATCCCAATTCATACAGTTATCTTTACACAGGGAGCATTCGCGCTGTGGCACTGATTGGCAGTGGCACATCGCCCAGAGCATCTAAATCCAGCCAACATAAAAGATAAGAAGCGAAAAGAGGAAGGGAGACCCGCGCCAATGATGCCAGGTCTAACACGCGTCCCCTCCAGCTGAAATGTGGGGAGAACTAACCATCCCCTTGGGAGTTCTCATCACTAAGGCGGAAAAATCTGGACAGACCGTCAGCATTGGCGTGTTCGGTACCAGGGCGGTGTTCCACCGTGAAATCCATACCCTGTAGGGAAATGGACCACCTCAACAACTTGGGATTCTCACCCCTCATATGCATCAACCATCTAAGGGGCCTGTGGTCTGTCTGAACCCGGAAGTGAGTCCCAAACAGATATGGTCTCAGCTTCTTCAGCGCCCAGACCACAGCAAATGCCTCACGCTCAATTGTACTCCACCTCTGTTCCCGGGGAAGTAACCTCCTGCTCAGGAAGGCTACCGGTTGGTCTAGTCCCTCCTCATTGGTCTTTGACAGAACAGCCCCTATAACATGCTCTGAGGCGTCTGTCTGGACAACAAATTCCTTTGAAAAGTCTGGTGCCTGAAGCACGGGTGCGGTGCACATGGCAGTCTTCAGGGCGTCAAACAGTCCAGTTTATCTTCTTTGGCTGCTTCTTAGAAGTCAGCTCAGTCAAGGGTGCAACAATGTTGCCATATCCCTTGACAAACCTCCTGTAGTACCCCGTGAGTCCTAAGAAGGCTCTCACCTGCGTCTGAGTCTTGGGGGGGGGGTTCCCATGCCAGGATAGTCTCAATTTTGGGTTGAAGGGGTGCCATCTGGCCGCTCCCCACCTGGTGTCCCAAATACACTACAGAACCCTGCCCAATCTGGCACTTACTGGCTTTGATTGTGAGGCCTGCCTTCCGCAGTGCCATCAATACCTCCCAGAGGTGGCGCAGGTGGTCCTCCCAAGAGGAGCTAAACACCGCAATGTCATCCAGGTAGGCGGCACTGAAGTCTTCCAGCCCAACCAACACCCTGTTGACCAGCCTCTGAAAGGTGGCAGGGGCATTCTTCATTCCAAAGGGCATCACCCGGAACTGGTAGTGCCCATCGGGTGTGGAGAATGCTGACCTCTCCATCGCTCCCTCGGTCAAGGCGATCTGCCAATACCCAGAAGTCAAATCAAATGTGCTGAGGTATTTTGCAGCCTCTAACCGATCTACGAGCTCATCAGCTCTGGGGATGGGGTTGCGCGTCAGTCTTCGTGACTGAATTGAGGCCCCGATAGTCCACGCAGAACCGAAGTTCTGGGGTGGTACCAGGCGCTGCAGCTTTTGGTACCAGGACCACTGGGCTGGGCCAAGGGCTGCTAGAGGACTCAATCACCCCAAGGGCAAACATTTTGGTAACCTCATCCTTAATGTAGGCCCTTACCCGGTCAGTCACTCGGTAAGCCTTGTGCTTAATGGGAGGACTGTCCCCAGTGTCCACGTCATGGACACACCAATCAGTGACACTAGGTACCAGGGAGAACAGATCACTGAATTGCCCCAACAGTTGGCGACAATCACCCTGCTGCTCAGGGGTCAGTGTGGTGGAGAGGACCACACCCTCCACTGACCCATCTCGCTCCCCTGCACACAGGAGGTCAGGAAGGGGCTCGCTCTCCTCCTCCATCCCAGCATCTGTGGCCAGAAGCATGCCCACTTCAGACCTCTCAAAGTGGGGCTTCAGGCGGTTAACATGCAGGACCCGCAAGGGGTTCCTGGGAGACTGCAAGTCCACCACGTAGGTAACAGGACTCTTGCACTCCACCACCTCAAAGGGGCCGGTCCACCTATCCTGGAGCGCACAGGGCTCCACCGGGGCCGTGACCCAAACCTTCTGTCCAGGCTGAAACTCGATCAGAGTGGCATTCTGATCGTGCCAGCGTTTCATCTCTTCCTGGCTGGCTTCCAGGTTTGCCTCAGCAAGTTTCCTGAAACGCCGAGTCTGGTTCCTGAAGGCCAGCATGTAACTAAACACATCCTGGGGAGGTTTCCTGGGCGATTGCTCCCAGCCTTCCTTGACCAGACTTAGAGGCCCTCTTACCGGGTGACCATAGAGCAGCTCAAAGGGACTGAACCCTAAGGACGTCTGTGGCACCTCACGGTAAGCAAACAACAGGCATGGCAAGAGGACGTCCTACTTACGCCTCATGGGCTCACCTAAGCCCATAATCATGCCCTTGAGGGTCCTGTTGAATCACTCAACCAGCCCATTACCCTGGGGGTGGTAAGGAGTGGTGAACTTATAAGTTACCCCACACTCCTCCCACAGAGACTTCATGTACTTGGAGATGAAGTTAGTTCCCCTATCGGACACCACCTCTCTGGGGAATCCCACACGGGAGAAAATCCCCATCAGTGCCCGTCCCACCACGGGGGCCGTCACTGTCCTGAGCGGGATGGCCTCAGGGTATCTGGTGGCATGGTCCACCAAGACCAGGATGAACCTGTTGCCCATGGCTGTCTTGGGATCCAGAGGCCCCACAATATCAATGCCCACTCTCTCGAATGGGGTGCTCACAATGGGAAAGGGCTGGAGTGGGGCCTTAATCTTCCCCCCACTCTTCCCACTTGCCTGGCAAGTCTCACATGTCCTGCAGTGAGCATCGAGCTCCTGCGCATCTGGGGCCAATAGAAGTGGGTGACCAGCCTCTCAAAGGTCTTGTTCTGCCCCAGATGTCCGGCCAGTGGCACATCATGAGCCAACCCCAGTAGGAAGGTCCTGAAGCGCTGGGGTACCACCAGCACACGGGCTGACCCAGGCTCAGCAACCTTAGGCTCGCTGTAAAGGAGATCATTCTCCCAATGGATCCAATGTGACCCTGTCTGATCACCTGCTGCCTGGGCGGCGGCCTGTCGCCGCACCCCCTCAAGGGAAGGGCAGGTTCTCTGTTGCTCGCAAAATTCCTCCCTGGAGGGCCCCCCTTCCTGTTGCCAATGGGTCAGCTCCGGTAGGTCCCCCAGTTCAGCCACTTGTTCCCCTGTAGGTTCCAGGGCATCCCCCTCAAGGTCTGCTCCCTCCGGGACCATGGGAACCGCGGGGGCCGGTTTCCCGCGCCCACTACCCCTTCTCTTTAAGGCAGGGGCCTGGGCCATACTTTCAGGCTCCAGACCCTCCTGAACATCCTTCTGAGCTGTCATGGACCGAGTGGTCGCACACGCCCACTCAGGCAGACCCAACATTTCCAAATGAGACTTTCTCTCCACCGTAGCCCACGGGGAGTTCTCTAGATCATTGCCCAACAGACAGTCTACCGGCATGGCGGGCCTCACAGCCACTTGAAGAGTTCCTGAGACCCCCCCCCACTCGAAGGGAACCTGAGCCACTTCACACTGGCTCTCTGAGTTGACTGCTGACAGCATGGGCAGAATGCATGGGGGACAACCTGCTCTTTGGACACCAACCGGGAGCTGACAGCCGTCACACTAGCTCCGGTGTCCCTGAGAGCCTCCACCCTATGGCCATTGATGGTCACCCACTGCCGTACTTCCTAGTGTTATTAGGCAGTGTGGGGTTAGGGACCTTCTCAAAGTCTCCTAGCGAGACAAGGGTGAACTGTACGGGATCCCACCCACCTTGGACCTCTACCTCCTCCCCCCCAGGGCTACACTGGCAATCTGGCGGGATGGTGCACGGGGTGGTGCACGAGGGGATGCATGTTATGTTAAAAGTTATGTTAAAAGTACTTGTTAAGCGCACGTACACCGAAAACGGTTTCATGGCGCTCAGGGCAAAGAGGACGGTGCAGAGGTGAGGAGGTAGTATTACTGATAAGCTTGAGAGAACAGCCAGGTCTTGAGCTTTTGCCTGAACTGGGAGTACAGGGTCACAGATCTTACTTCAATAGGCAGTGAGTTCCATAGTTGAGGGGCTAAGACCGCGAATCTAAGTCCGCCATGCTTTTTACGCTTGAACGGTACAGCAGTCAACAAATTAAGAGTGGAGGAACGCAGTTCTCGAAGAGGGGCGTACCGCTGCAATTTGCAAGAAATGAAAGCAGGGCTCCCCAGTGTCCCTCTGGGGACACTGGGGATCAAAATACCGGTGGCCCACTTGACCACACTTGAAACAAGTGAGTGGCCCCCTCTGAACAGGCCTACCTGTCAGGGACACTGGCTTCTTCTCAGGGGGAGGCTGGGACACCACTGCTTGGTTCCCCTGGGAATTACTTTGGGGCCCTCTCTGGAACTCCCTCGGCTTACCCTTGTCCCCCCCACTTCTCTGCTGGGGACCCTGCCCACCTCTGGAGAAGTCTCCCACAAAACCTTTGCGGACCCGGGTGCTCACCCAGCGGTCCGCCTCTTCCGCAAGCTTCCTAGGGTTAGTCAGCTTGCTATCAATCAGGTGCTGGCGTAGCTCTGAAAAACAGTTACTAGAAAAATGCTCCCACGCAAACAAATCATACAATAGCTCGAAAGTTTCCACTTTGCTACCCTTTACCCAGCGATCCATTGCTCTGCAGAAAAAAGACACATATTCAACCCTCGTGGTACCCTCTAACTTCTTACAGGTTCTAAACCTCTGCCTGTACATTTCTGGGGTCAAACCATAACGGGTCATCAAAGCTTCTTTCATATGGGCATACACCATCCTGCTCTCCTCAGGCAGGTCCAACAGGGTATCCCTACCATCACTCACAAAGCGCCCCCAGAATCCCGCTCCCCAATCCTGCTCAGGGACCCGGTAGGACACCATTGCTATCTCATATGCGGCAAACCATTGCCCAATATCCTCACTCTTGTGAAAATCCTTAATGACATCCTTAGGAATATAAACTCTACTCTCAGGAGTTACTAAAGGTATGCTGCCACCAGAGGGGGAGACCGGGACACTCCTCTCCCTGATCTCTATCTCCCTCGACATTCTCTCATGCTCCATTCTCATTTTCTAAAGTTCAATTGACAATCGATTCTTCTCAATGTCTAACTTCTTACTCTCAAGGTCCTTCTGACTTTCCAATTTAGCCATCTCCAAACTATGCCTCCTATCTCTTTCCCTGTCCTCCAGCTCTTCTGGGGTCAGGCTCCTTTGGGATACACTAGTACCTGGATTGGAGGGTGTTCTATCTCCCCCCCCCTCTACTGCATCATCCTGCTGCCCTCCAGCATTCTCTTCCTCATCCCCAGCGGACTCTTTCGCTTCCCACCAGGCCTTCAGCGCCTTGTGGTACTCCTCCTTCCTAGAGAGACCTATCACGGGGACTGCGAATTGCTTACAAAATGACTTCAGATGTTTGGCAGTATAGGTATCTAATCTTTCCTCCTCAAAGGCGAGATCCTCCGAAGCATTGGATGTTGGCCTTCCCATATTAGCAGTACTCATGGGTGCGATCAACAATTCAATACTAAGACAACCAACCAAAAAAAATTCGAAGAGGGAAACATATCCGCGCGTGTCTGCTCTTTGGTCTGTACTCACTAGTGGTGTCTACCAGTTATTGTACATGGATTATAAATGCAAGTCCTGATCCTCACCGCTCACCGCCAATGTTAGAAATGGGGGTCTCTAGTTGGGAATGGCGGGCACCACTGTCCAAATAGGGACCCTTCTTCCTAAGTCAGGGCAAGTGGGCTACCCCCTTTGATGACCCCTGCGGTAACGTAGCACGAGCAGTTAGGCCTATCTCAGAGGCAGTGTGTGAAGCATTTATGACCATGCACAATAAGGCAGTAACGACACCACAAAAGGACACAACTCAAGTAGGTATAAAAAATAGTATCTTTATCTAAGGTTTAGCACGAGACTCTCAAAAGCGTTTTAACCAGTCACAATGCACGTAAATCAGTAGGGACTTAAAAAGGCAATAACGTATTCACCAGAACGTGGCACTGACTGAGTTCAAGGCCTGGGTCTACGCGACCCGTTGCGCACCAGATACCTGCCGTTGGACGGGGACACAGCACGTAGCTTCTCGAAGAAGCGGTGACAGGCAGACTCCCAGCGACCACAACTCTTGTCTGCAGTGGTCCGCAACGTGCACTCACAATGATTCGGGCACTCGGGGACAGGCGGGCTCCCAGCGGCAGCAGCACGCGGCTGCGGCGGCCCGGGATGGTGGTGGCGATGACTCTCGTCGTGCAGCTCTGTGGTGGGCTCTCAGCGGCAGCAGCTCTCTCCTAGCTGCGGCGGCCCACGGGACGATTCACGATGATGCAAAGTTGGCAAAGATGCGGGCACTCAGCGGCAGCAGCTCTCTCTTAGCTGCGGTGGCCCACAGGACAAATCACAATGATGCAAAGTTGGCAAAGGTGCGAGCACTCAGCGGCAGCAGCTCTCTCTTAGCTGCGGCGGCCCACAGGACAAATCACGATGGTGCAAAGTTGGTAAAGGTGAGAGCACTCAGTGGCTTCAGCTCTCTCTTAGCTGCAGCGGCTCACAGGACAAATCACGATGATGCAAAGTTAGCAAAGGTGCGAGCACTCAGCGGCAGCAGCTCCCTCTTAGCTGCGGCGGCCCACAGGAAAAATCACGATGATGCACAGCTGACACAAGTGCTGGCACTCAGCGGCAACAGCTCTCTTAGCTGCGGCGGCCCACAGGACAAATCCCGATGATGCACAGCTGACACAAGTGCGGGCACTCAGCGGCAACAGCTCTCTCTTAGCTGCGGCGGCCCACAGGACAAATCACGATGATGCACAGCTGACACAAGTGCGGGCACTCAGCGGCAACAGCTCTCTCGTAGCTGCGGCGGCCCACAGGACAAAGGATGATCTCGACCAGGCTGGCACAACGGCGGGCACTCAGCGGCTACAGCTCTCTCTTAGCTGCGGCGGCCCACACAGATTCAGCGAAGGTTCAATTTAAGGCGGGCGCTCAGTGGCGGCAGTTCTCTCTTAGCTGCGGCGGCCCACACAGATTCAGCGAAGGTTCTAAAGATTCAAATTAAGGCGGGTGCTCAGCGGCGGCAGCTCTCTCTTAGCTGCGGCGGCCCACACAGATTCAGCGAAGGTTCTGAAGGTTCAAATTAAGGCGGGCACTCCGCGGCGGCAGCTCTCTCTTAGCTGCGGCGGCCCACACACAGAGTTAACAAGGGTTACCAGTCCGCGTTCCTCACAGTAGAACTAGAGGTTCCGGATTACTCAACGGAGGCCTCACCTGCAAGTAGAATCCCTAGCACAGGAATTCAGACGGCTGACGGGGTGAAGTCTAATGTCCCTGAGACTTCAGCAGGAGGCGCTCTCAATTCAGGCCCTTGGGTAGTTTCTTCAGCAAGCTTGGTGAAAGTTTCAAAGTCCTTTCCTCTGTTCACTCGGACAGAGTTTCGTCTTGACATCCAGAAGGAACACACTTGAACAAGGTTTCAGCGCAGCGTTTTATACCTCAAAAGTCTTTGTTCTCTGCAGTCACAAATCACTGCATCCAGCCAGAACCAGTTCGGTGGGGTCGGGGAGCACTTGGTTTACGAGGCGACATCCTGCCCTTTGAGAATCTGGGGGTCTGCTATCAGACACCCAGTGGGAGGTGGAGCCATCATTCACCTTGCCAGGCACGGCCCTGCTCAGATCAAAGAGTCACCCCTCCCCATACTCTAAATGCCGATCTCTCTCTCCAGCCAGGTCTGACCCAGCTGGCCCTGCTGCTCCAAAACCAGACGTCCAATACACACTCTAGCAAAGCCTACAGTAAAGCTTAGGCCAGAAAATACCTCGTTTCTAGCAGCGGCATTTTCGAACACGGACTACGCAAAAGACCCTTACTAAAAGATGTATCTCAATGTCCTGAGCTTAAACATATCAAACTCGAAGTTCCTATCGGGTTCCTGGGGGCAGGTAGGATTATGGGATGTAATACTCAGCCTGCCCATTCTGGCCTATGAGAACGGATAGCCTCACAATAGTAAGCAGTGAAATGGAGGGTAACTCGCTATTAGAACATGCTACACAGACATACTTTAAAAGCTGCTTCGGTGGGTAGCGCAAATCAGCGCTGCAGGCCCACCAGCAGGATTTGGTCTACCAGCCCTGGGCACACACAGTGCACTTATACTAGGGACTGACAGGTAAACCAAACGAGCCAATTATGGTTATCCCAATTCATACAGTTATCTTTACACAGGGAGCATTCGCGCTCCTGCACTGATTGGCAGTGGCACAGCGCCCAGAGCATCTAAATCCAGCCAACATAAAAGATAGGAAGCGAAAAGAGGAAGGGAGACCCGCGCCAATGATGCCAGGTCTAACAGGCGTAAAATAGTTTTTTCCGCTCTGTTGGTATATATGGCCTGCAGCTTCCCTTTAAGTGCAATTACCTTCCGTAGGATTTTAGCGGATGGGGTATCTTTATGCTCCCGTTCCGCGCCCCGCAACTCCCCCCTCAAGTAAAAGTCGTTCCCTGGCCTGTTTTTTAAGGGTGGTGGCCAAGGCAATACATTTACCCCTTATGATTGCCTTAAATGCGTCCCAGTTGTTCACATGAGAGGTGTCTGTGGGGTCATTAGTAGCAATAAACTCTTTGATTGCCCTCCTTAGGTCATCTCGAAGGAGCCGATCTCTGCTAAGGAAATTGGGAAAGTACCATCTAGCGGTTTTAGAGCACGGCGCAAGCCAATTGAGCAGTAATGCCAGTGGTGCGTGATTTGAGAGGCATATCGGGTGCAAGTGCGCTCCAGAGAGCAACTGGAGTTGGCTACTCCTCAGGACTGGTCTGCCTAGTCCATATTGTTTGTGTTTCCACGTTGCTCTCCTCCACCCATTCTTTTATTTATGATTTACGATTTATCTTCTTTTTTCTTGGCTTGCTAATTTTACAAAACATGTAAGGTTTGGAATTTTTGTTTCTACTTAGATTGCATCCTTTCTTCCCCACCCTTTTTTTTCTTTCTTTCTTGTATTTAGCTCGTATTGTTGTAATTTGCTCATGTTATAAAAAATTTTAAAAACAACACTCCACTTTACAATTTGACACACTTTATGATAAAAAAAACTAAAAACATTCAAAAACAATGAAGAAAAGTAAAAGCTAAAATTTATAGTTAGGAAATCTTTTTTATTCTCTCTATACAAACCAAACTTAAACTACACAAACAGAAATTCTAAAGTTATAATTATACCTTAAATATATCATTTACGCACCACCTTCAAATTAGTATAACTCGTGCACCTACAAACACAGTCTTGCCAATGCGCTAGCTCGAGTACATTAACTATAACTCGCACCTTTATTTTACTGTAATTGCATTTATATAGTTCTTACTACCCCTGACGATGCACTGCTTATACAGTTTCATATTACATCACTCATACTATGTAAAATCATAGCATTTATAACCAAACTTATGACATCTCAAATAACATCAGTTTGGAGAACACTGTGCATGGTAGAGTGGTGAGTTAAAGTTAATGTACTCTGGCTAGTGGGTTCACAACAGTGTGTACAGAGGTGCTTGAGTTATGCTAATTTGAGTGTGGTGAGTAAATTCGAAATTTAAGGTACAATTATCACTTTCTAGTGTTTGTGTAGTTTAAGTTTGCTTTGTATAGAAAGAATAAAAAAGTTTTGCTATCTAGAATTTAGTTTTACCCTTTTGTATATATGTGTGTATATATATTCACTGAAAAAAGCTAAGGTTGCTGGGATGTTATAGTTGGGAAATAGAATTTTAAAAAACTCAGAAATTTACTGAAAAAAAACCAAAGGTTACAGGGACGTTATAGTTGGGCTCAGATTTCACTCCTACAAAACCATTAAAATTCCGCAGTTATAGTTAACTAAGCTAACTATAACTTATCCCCCCACATGCACTTCTTATGCCCTCACATATTACATCATTCATGGCATAGTCGGTGCCAATACTGATGACATCATTGCATCTCAAATGAAATCACTGATGACATTATCCAGTGAATGTAAATGTTTCGTAAATGTTTTTGAGAGCTAAAGATATATATTAAGGTACTGCATAAGTTAAATTACTATTATTTTTGTACTACTAATGAGTGATACAGTTTCTAATATAGGTCATCTCAGTGGCACTGTGTGAGAGTGGGTATCTGAGTGGCTGTATGGGTGTGAGTGGATGTATGGGTGTATAAGTGGGTGTGTGAGTAGCTGTATGGGTGAGTGAGTGGCTGTGTAAATGGCTCTATGGGTGAGTGACTGGGTGTGTAAGTTGATGTATGGGTAAGTGAGTGGATGTTTGACTGGGTGTATGGGTATATGAGTGTGTGAGTTGCTATTTGCACAGTAAATATTTTGAGTGGCTGTTTCATGAAGATTCTTCAAACGACGCCAAAGGCAAGTCAAAAAATGTTTTTTCTACGGATACATGGTCCTAACTATAACTACCTACTGGCGACCGCCAGTAGGTGATATAAAAGGAGGGGTTTCACTTACCTTATATATACTTACCTTGCATTGTAAAGACATGCCAGTTAAAGTTGTATGAGTGGTAAAGGCAATGCTTTGTAATGTCATACAACCAGCTTGAATCAGAGCAAGTTGAAGGTCTTCTGGGACACCTGGGAGGATTTGAGCCACCAAATCCCAAAGAGGTTCGGAAAAGGAGCTCAGCAGGAAACTGGCATTGATGGACCTGAGAGCCAAACTAGTGGAAGAAAATATACTCTTCCCAAAGGTCTCACTCTTTTGGACTCCACATCGGGGGTAGTCAGAAAAGTATTTGGGTTTGTCCAACTAGTAGACGCTTTCACCACTAAGCTGTCAGGATAGGGGTGCATGATCAAGACAGATCTGTGGCATGTTGCAATTTGGTAAATGGAGGGGTCAGGAGGGCAAAGCAAGGTTTTCCCAGGCCCCTTAAAGGGTACCAGTGCCTCTTGAAAAGGTAGGAGGGGCTCAGTAGTCGTTTGCCCCAGACAGAGCACTTCAATCGGAGAATTTGTTTTGACCTCTAAGTTCGAAAGCTGCAGGTCAAGGTCTTCGACTGCCCTCTGCATGACCATGTCAAAAGAAGCACTCCCTTCAGTGGCAGGACCTTGGTGTGTGAGAAGGACAGAGTCAGAAGAGGTGTCAAGGTCACTGGCCTCTTGCAGGTCATCGTACCAATTATCCTCATGGAAGGGTCTACCAGTTTTGTTACCTGTGTCATAATCGTTGTCAGATTCTGTACCAGACAAGGAATGAAATATGTGGGATCGTCGATGTGGGAAATCAAGCAGATGTGGTTCGACGGAATCGGGGCCGAGGTCATAGCGGCGCTGACTCTGAGAAAGAGAACACAATGGGCACCTTATCCTCTGGCAATGGAGTCAGCGTCAATGCTCCGGAACCTGGTGTGGCGCTGGAGGCACTCCAGTTGCCAGGGGTGGCCTAGTGTGGGCGTCGGAGGAGCCAATTAGCATTGAGGGCAAACCCACCAGGGGTATCCCAGATGGATGGTATCTTGGCTTTTTGGAGCCCACACGTACGCCTAAAAGAGTTGGAAGGGATCTGTAGAGTCGGAGCATGACCTCACAGAACTCTTGGCTCTGCCTTGGTTTCAAAGACAGCCCCAAAAGCTCAGGCTGTGCTGGGTCAAGTTGTGGCATAGGCTCTGAAGTCAACAGGCCTCTGGAGTGAGATCTAAAAATATAGTGATCTGAGCTCTATGGAGCTCAGATCCCCTTTATCTATACGCCCATCACTAAGGTCTAAATTAAACTTACCTACCCCTTATATACTGCATCGTTCAAGTAACTTAACTCCCCATCCAACACACAGCAGTAAGACATACATTAGATTACCTGGAGACAGTTGACTGGTAGAGAATGGGTCGTCTTTCCATCATGAAGTCCCTCCAATTAAGGAATCTCTAAATTATCTGACAAGAACTTTAACTCCTGATAACACAGTAAATCAAAATTTGGTAATGCAGCAACAGAAGGATAAAGTATATTCTCAGGGTTCCGGTACAATGACAGCAGTAGACTCTTCTGTTTTCAAGCTTAGTAAAAATAAACATAGTGAGTCTATACATTTGGTGGCATGGAATATAGCTGGTTTGAGAGATAAACCAGCTGTATGTCGAGCAGTTTCATTTTTGTTTGTTTCAGGAAACCTGGCTATTAGAGCCTCCTTATGAGCCAGGATACAAAACATTCTTTGTTAATGCTATCCCCTCCCCTAGTGGTAGACCATCAGGGGGACTTGCCCTCTGTGCTAAAATGTCACTCAATTTTTGCATTGATATTCTGAGAATTGATTTTCCTGACATTTTAGGATTAAGAGTAGGCACTCAAAATGGCCTTCAGTTGTACCTCCCCAACATTTATCTTCAACCAAGGGAGAGCAATACAGAGTCACTATTATTAGAGTCATTAGATGCCTTCTTTAACTCCTTAAGCCAAAGGAACATGGTCATTTTAGGGAGGGGGCTTTAATAGAATCTGAACTTGGTCACAAATGAGGAGGATATGATTTGAGGTTTTCCTGGTCTTGATAACGTTACCTCAGTCCCAATAGCTGTGGCCGCTATGCAATGGCCCATTTCACAATTGAACATGGGTTGTGGGCCTGCTATGGCAAGTCCAAGTCTGATCATTCTAGTTTTTTTGCATTCCAGAGAGGCAACTCCTACTCAAAGATTGATTACATACTTATTAGTGTTTCCCTTCAGACCAGAATGTTGGACTGTAAGGTAGATGTAAGAGAAGACTGCAATAATTTCCCCCTGCATTTAGTGATGTCAGGATTTCTTGTTGAGATGCCAAATCAATCTACAGATCCACTATTCATCTTACCACATATTGGCAACAATTGTAGATCGATTAAGTGGCCATTAATATCAATGAATCTTGACACGAAGTGAGATCTACAATGTCTTTTCAAATACTGTAGCTCCATTTATTGATTGCCCGCCCTTAGATATGCCCATTGTTGATATACATCATTCCTTGGTGGAGCATCTGAGACCACATTTGACTGAAACAATCTTCCTTAGCTGTAGAATGAGGACCCAGCAGGAGTTCCTTGTGCAATCCTTGGTATACGAAGGATTGCCGAATAGCAAAAAGATATTAATTGAGGCCATAAAGTCCAAATGCATTCTCTATATCCAAGAGTCAAGAGCCAATTACCAGAAAACAGTAACCCTTGCAAAAAGGAGATAGGATGATGCTAGCTGGACTGATCTGATCAGTTCAGTGCATCTACTACCAGGGATAATACAACTTTCTGGAAAATAATAGCTCATGGTAATAAGGATCAACAAACCCAAACTGATCAATTCTTAACCTTAGATGAGACAATGTTGGCTATTGACTCTATAAGTGTAGGAAAGGCCCCGGGCCCAGAAAAGATCACAGGTGATTTATTGAGACACAACAAATCTGTTTAGGCACCTTATGTTATTCTTCTATGCAACTTGGTTTCTTTAGGTGCCCTGGTTCCCGAAACATGGAAAGGAGCAGAAATAGTACCAATCTATAAAAATAGAAATCAGCATGATCCAGCGAACTACAGCCCCATAAGCCTCTTAGACACCTTACAAAAGATATAACTGGACAGATCTTGAACAGAATGACTGGATCGAGGGTTGTGTGCTGGTGCCCACCCTCTTCTCGCTTTATGTAAATGACGTCATAGAAGTTCTACAGCAGTGTAACCATGACTCCCTGAAGCTCAATAGGATTTTAATTTCTGCATTCGTTTTTGCAGATAAATTGTACTAAAAGATTTCTTAGGCAACTATATATATCAATACCGGTTGCATAATACTCTATTGTTATTGGTGCATTTTGACCAATGACCATGAACCCAGAGTATAATCAAATACAGTACGTGTATTGTATCAAAAAAGCAATTCATAAATATATTTATATCAATCTATATACAAAATATACTTTATGCTTCTTCTAAAACTTACCATCCATACTATTTATAACACATATCTCAATCATACAATCATACGGCCTCATTCATTCTTCAATATTGAACAGTACATCACCACTATATGATATCTCAATATCCATACATGGATGTAACATGCCTATCTGAAAGAGACACGTTAGTGACAGATTCCTTACCTTAGAATATCCCCAGGCGTCAGGCTGGATCCGGAAAGTTTTTTGCGTAGCAGTACCCTTGCGCGTCGGTAGGCGGCGTCGTGCGGCTCCGCGTCCGTCGTCGGCGTCGTGATCGCCGGGATGACGTCGCGGGCAGTACTTAGGCGCCGCCCCTGCGCGCTGACGTCAGTTCTTCTTTTTCCGCGCCAGCAAGCGCAGATCCGGGAAGAGCAGTGCCCTGGTCATTTTTTGACCATACTTTTTGGTGAAATTTTTTCACTGTTTTTCTCTCTCAAGGTGTCGTAGGGATGCCCGGTTTCAAACTATGCGGCGCCTGTGCTCGGATGATGTCCGTCACCGACCCGCATTGGGAGTGTCTCTTCTGCCCCGGCCGAGGCCACGACACGGAGTCTTGTACCGACTGCCAGGCCCTCAACCCGAAAGCTTTGCGAGAGCGGTCTCGAAAGCTCCTGGAGGCCCGGCATTCGGCTCCGCGGAAGCCCCGGTCGCGTGAGAGGTCCAGGGGTCGATCGCGGAGTCCACACCGGTCGTCGGCGTCGAAGTCTTCTTCGTCCGGTAAGTCGAAACACAAGAAGTCCAAAAAGCATCATCGCTCTAGGACTTCGCCTCGCCGGTCTCGCGACTCGGCTGAGGCCCCTCCCGGCACCGTCCCCGCGGCCCCGGACATGCCTGTGGAGTCGCCCCCGCCATACCCGCCCTTCCCGGGTTCGGGGGCGGATCCGGCCAAAGTGCAGGAATTCCTGTCGGCCATGGCCCGCCTCTTCGGGCCTCCAGGCCCCTCCGGTGCACCTTCGGGCCCCGCGGGCCCGGATGGGGTTGCTCCGGCGCCGCCGACGGCTCCGGCCCCGGCGTCGCCCGTGCCTCCAGCCTCGATCCCGGCTCCGGCTTCGGCCCCGGCCTCGATCCCGGCTCCACAACCCCCATCGACGCCGGTCGACCTAACGACACCTCCGCCGGCGCCGATGTCTCCGGTGCCGTTCTCGACGCCGCCCTGGGCTCCGGGCGGCGTCGTCCCCAGTTCCTTCCGGCTCCGGACATGGACCCGGAACGACGTCGCTCGACGCCGGTTCCGGCGCCGATGGGGCCTTGGGTCCCAAATGTCCCTCCTCCTCCTTATTTTGAACCAGAGGAGGACCAGGAGGACTGGGAGGGTCTGATGACCCTCTGGCACGGCAGTGTCAGTACGATGAGGACTGGACAGAGGGTCTAGGGGAGGCCAGTGGTCTGGATACTTCCCCTGACACTGGCATGCTGTCTCCTCCCGTGGCTACGGAGGAGGGAGCCAATTTCGCTACGGTGTTGCGTAGGGCGGCTGGGGCCTTACATCTCCAACTCCCTACTTTGACGGTCAAGCATAACATCTTGACAGAGGTGCTTCAGCCGGCGGCCTCCTCTGCGGAGACTGTGCTGCCGTTTAACGACGCCCTCACTGACGTTCTTTTGGGCGCCTGGTCCAAGCCCAACACAGGGGCTCCTGTGGATAGGAACGTGTCACGACGCCATCGCCCAGCTCCGGGCGACCCCCTGTTTCTCTCTGTTCACCCCACTCCTGAGAGCTTGGTTGTCCAAGCCTCCGCTTCCCAAACCGCCTTCCCTACCGCTCCTCCGGATAGGGAATCCAAACGCCTGGATCAATTTGGGAAGAAGGGTTTTTCTTCCTCCAGTGCTGGCTTGCGGTCCGTTAACACCGCTTGTCTTTTGGGCCGATATACCCACTCCCTGTGGGATTCGGTGGCGGATGTTTTGCCCCAGTGTCCTGAGGAGGTCCAGACACTGCTTTCCCGCGCCATTGCGGAAGGAAGGGATGCGGCTAAATACACAATACGTTGTGGCCTTGACACCGCCGACTCGCTGGGCAGGTCTATTGCAACGACGGTGGGGCTCAGACGCCACGCCTGGCTGAGAACCACTGGTTTTTCAGGGGATGTCCAGAATACTCTCATGGACATGCCCTTTGATGGAGTCGGTCTTTTGGGTCCAAAGCAGACCATGCGTTGGAGCGCTTTAAGGACTCACGGGCTACTGCCAAGTCCCTGGGCCTTTCTGCTACACGCCCTCCGCTGACTTCTGCTTTTTGCCCCTATCGTGGCCACGGTAGGGGCGCCCCTTCACGTCAGCAGCCCAGCCACCGGCCCGCGCAGCAGGCGTCTTCGCGTGGCCGAGGACGTGGATTCCGCCGTGGCGGATCGGGCAACCAGCGTGCGGGTCAGGCCACCACCTCCAACCCGTCCGCGGCCTCCAAGCCCTCCTAGTCCCTCCTTTCAGGTGCACAGCACGCCAGTAGGGGGCAGGGTCCGCCATCACCTTCCCCACTGGCGTACCATCACCTCGGACAGGTGGGTCTTGGACATTGTCCGAAGGGGCTACTCCCTCCCCTTCGAGACCACCCCCCAGCCATGCCACCTCAATTCCACCGCATGTCAGGGGATCACTTGGTTCTTCTACAGAAGGAAGTCACGGCCCTCTTGACCAAAAGGGCCATCGAGCGTGTTCCGACCCCAGAAGTAGGGCGTGGTTGCTACTCCCACTACTTTCTGGTGCCAAAAAGGACAAGGAGGACATGCGTCCTATCTTGGACCTCCGGAACGTCAATCGCTTCCTCCGGAAGGAGAAGTTCAAGATGCTCACCCTAGCTCAGGTCTTGACTGCCCTCGACCCTGGAGACTGGTTGGTAGCGTTGGACTTGCAGGACGCATATTTTCACATCCCCGTCCTGCCGGCCCACCGGCGTTACCTTCGGTTCACGGTAGGCCCCGAGCATTTTCAGTTCACCGTGCTCCCCTTTGGCCTTACCAGTGCCCCTCGGGTGTTCACGAAAGTGTTGGCGGTGGTCGCAGCTCATCTGCACCGGGCAGGGGTTTCAGTCTTCCCCTACCTCGACGACTGGCTGCTGAAGGCGGGCTCGTCCCAGGCAGTCGTCTCCCACCTCCAGACTACGGCCGAACTCCTGCACTCGCTGGGGTTCTCCATCAATGTGCCGAAGTCGCATCTGATTCCTTCTCCACAGCTCCTTTTCATCGGAGCAGTTCTGGACACGATGCAGTTTCGGGCCTATCCTCCCGAACGGCGAGTCCGGGATATTCAGGCTATGATTCCGATCTTTCAGCCTTTATCCTGGGTTTCGGTACGGATGACCCTGAGGCTGCTGGGCCTCATGGCCTCCTGCATCCTGCTGGTCAATCATGCCAGATGGCATATGCGGGCTCTGCAGTGGGACCTGAAGTTCCAGTGGGCGCAGCACCAGGGCAACCTGTCCGATCACGTCCAGATCTCGGAGGGGACTGCAAAACAGTTGCAGTGGTGGCTCTCGAACCGGCAATGGGTCATGGGCAGATCCCTCTCCCTTCCCCAGCCAGAGCACACAGTTGTGACGGACGCGTCCCTTCTGGGATGGGGCGGTCACATGGGAGAGGCGGAGATCAGAGGCCTCTGGTCTCCGGCGGAGTCCCGGCTCCATATCAACCTTCTGGAGCTCCGGGCGATCCGACTTGCACTCAAGGCATTCCTTCCCTCTGTCAAAGGGAAGGTAGTGCAGGTGTTCACAGACAACACCACCGCCATGTGGTACTGCAACAAACAAGGCGGGGTGGGGTCGTGGACCCTTTGTCAGGAGGCTCTGCGCCTCTGGACATGGCTGGAACATCAGGGCATGTTCCTCATGGTTCAACACCTGGCAGGTTCCCTGAACGCCAGGGCGGACGAACCTCAGCCGCAGGTGCATGATGGATCACGAATGGCGTCTTCACTCGGAAGTGGCGCAAGGACTCTTTCTACAGTGGGGAGAGCCTTGGTTAGATCTATTCGCCACCGAAGAGAACGCGCAATGTCATCAGTTCTGCGCGTTGGAATTTCCAAGGCGGCACTCGCTCGGCGACGCTTTCGTCACGAGTGGAGTTGCGGTCTGTTGTACGCCTTTCCGCCTATACCACTTCTACCCAGAGTGTTGAAGAAGATTCGGCACGACCGGGCCCAAGTCATTCTTGTGGCTCCGGACTGGGCTCGAAGAGTTTGGTATCCCGAGCTACTCAATATGAGCGTAGATCCCCCGATCCGTCTGCCTCTTCGGGAGGATCTTCTGTCGCAGCAGCAGGGGACGGTCCTCCACCCGAACCTGTCCAGTCTACACCTGCTTGCGTGGAGATTGAGCGGCGGCAGTTGATTCCTTTCGACTTGCCTCCCGAAGTTTGTGATGTGATTCTGGCAGCCAGGCGTCCCTCCACTAAGGTGCAGGTGGAACAAATTTGTGGCATGGTGCACAGCAAAGGCTGTGAATCCCCTTTCTGCCCCTCTTTCTGAGGTCCTTCTGTTCCTTCTCTCTCTGGCCCAACAGGGTTCTGCCCTGGGTACCATCAAGGGTTATCTTTGTGCTATCTCGGCCTTCCTCAGGCTCCCTGATCAGCCCTCCCTTTTCAAGTCCCCTGTTGTTAACAGGTTCTTAAAAGGCATTACACACCTCTTCCCTCCTGTTCCGTTTGTGATGCCTCAGTGGGACTTGAACTTGGTTCTTACCTTTTAATGTGCGCTCCCTTTGAGCCTCTACATAACTGTCCTCTTCGTCTTCTGACTCTGAAGACAGCCTTTCTGGTGGCCATCACCTCCGCTCGGCGGGTGAGTGAGCTCCAGGCTCTATCTTGCAAACCTCCCTTTCTGTCTGTTCATCCAGACAAGGTTGTTCTTCGGACGCGTCCGTCCTTCTTGCCAAAGGTGGTTACTGCTTTCCACATTGGGCAGACCATCACTTTGCCCACCTTCTTTCCGCCTCCGCATCCTTCCAGAGAGGAAGAGAGGCTCCACCGTCTGGACCCAAAACGTGCGCTCTCCTTCTATATTGACCGCACAAAACACTTCCGGGTGGATGACCAGCTCTTTGTTGGCTACGTGGGCGCCAAAAAGGTCGGGCGGTGCACAAGAGGACCATCTCCCGCTGGGTTACCTTGTGCATCAAGACCTGCTATTCTTTGGCTAAGAAGGAGCCTCCTGTTGGGCTGCGTGCCCATTCCACCAGGGCAACGGCTGCTACCACGGCCTTGGGCCGCGGTGTTCCGCTGCCGGTTATATGTCAGGCAGCTACGTGGGCCTCGCTGCACACGTTTACAAAGCATTACTGCCTTGACAGTCAGGTCCGGAGGGACGGCTTCTTTGGCCGTTCTGTCCTCCAGGACTTCCTTGTCTGATCTTTGTTCGCAGACCCACCACCGGGGTTGGTATTGCTGGGGTATCTATTCTAAGGTAAGGAATCTGTCACTAACGTGTCTCTTTCAGATGCACAAGTTACTAACTTGTGTAACGATATATCTGTAAGAGACAGTAGTTAGTGACAGATTCCTACCGCCCCACCCATCCTCCCCGTTCTGCGAACTGATTTCTAGGGTTAAGGACATCCCTTTCCGGGCCCTAGTATTTTTCAGACACCTATGTCAGCTTCTTGCATGGCTCTGCGTTCCTGGCGCGAAAAGTCGTGTACAGAACTGACGTCAGCGCGCAGGGGCGGCGCCTAAGTACTGCCTGCGACGTCATCCCGGCGATCACGACGCCCACGACGGACGCGGAGCCGCACGACGCCGCCTACCGACGCGCAAGGGTACTGCTACGCAAAAAACTTTCCGGATCCAGCCTGACGCCTGGGGATATTCTAAGGTAAGGAATCTGTCACTAACTACTGTCTCTTACAGATATATCGTTACACAAGTTAGTAACTTGTGCTTCTGTTTTTAACAATGGTCAAGGCTCAAGATTTCTTATATTTGGTATTGGATTAATCCAGAATCCTTATTAATCAATGTGCTCACTTAACAGTCACTATACATTGTATTTGTCTTTCTACTATGGACAATATTGAGACTTTGAGGGCTGCACGATTAATTCGTTTTTATCTATCATTGCTGTATGATATAATCTCCTACACGCGTTTCGGCTAAAAAGCCATCATCAGGAAGCTATGTATTTGAAATGTAAATCCTGTAAAAACAAATACAATAAGGAAATCTGGGTCAAGGTCACAGGTTCCCTATAAATTCTGCAACACAAATTATTACTAGCTTGTACGTCCAATCCTAAGTGTGCTACCTTATATCCCACACCTATAGATATGGAAGGGAAAGGTCCCTGAATACCTTATTGTTCAATGCAATCATTCAACAAAGAATAACCCAAAGTGGCCTGGAAGCATATGAGGTTATGCTTCCAAACAACATTTGGTGCACAGTAGAGATATTAAAATTTAAATTAAAGGAAATTAATAATGAGAAAAGCTGATGAGTGATATGTTCAAGGAAATAGTAGGAATGTGCATGGATAGTGTGTAATGAATATCACCGGTCCAATAGTGCCCAAGTGTGCACAAATAATATATAATGTACGGTGGGAGAAAAGAATGGCAAGGTTAGGCTCTACCAGTGCAGAGAACTGTAACAACACAGCCCCTAGAAGTTTCTCAAAGGATTCACCTGTTACTTATTGATGAATCTATCCTATACTAATATCGTTTTAAAATGCTGCAATATGCCGATAACTTGTCTGGTACGTCTCTGGAGAAAGAACAAACGAAATCCAAATACGGAGATGAAAAGAGGCACCCCACATGTGTATATCAAGGTGTTGAAAGCCGAAGTGGGTCAGCACTCACCCTGCAAATGTTTCCAAGAGAATTAATACGGCCGAACAGTAACTCCGTCTCGTGTGGCAGATAATGGCTCTGAACTATAATGGAACCCAGACGGAGTTTAGGTCATATCCTTAGTACCTGAATCTAAAATCTATAGATCAATACATACAGACTAAATTCACATGGGACAATCTTGGCCATGCGATTCTGCTTCCACACTGATATTGACCCTAATTCAACGGTAGTAATGCAGTGGCGAGTTCCTCGCGGGGACGCACTACACCAACTTGTGGTCGTTTGGTAAGAATTTCGGCATTGAAGCACAAATAGGCAGCAGAATCGCATGGCCAAGGTTGTCCTATGTGAATTTATGTCAAAATCTTTTATTGGTCTTTTACAAAAATACAAAACCGCTGTAGCTCAATCGAGCCCAGTGCAGGTGCCAAGATGTACAGATATCTAAGATTTGAAAACACAGCATTTCCACAAGTTCTCAACATACATTTTGTACTAAGCAAAGCTCAGATACGGTAAGGGACATCCCAGAGGCGCTTCAGATATATCACTTACAGGAAACACTTGTAATCTGTGCTCGAGAGCCAGCAGCAGGAAAACAAATGCAAGAAAAAACATAACAAAAAAAAAAATAACAAAGAAAAACTAACACCAAAAAACATTTCCGTGATGTCTCGCGCTAATATCCCTAGTGGGACTGGGAATGATGCAGAACAGGAGCCGCCCCCAGGGTCTCCCGCGCCAATCTGGGGCGGGGGCGTGGGGTCATTCTTGAGGGATATATCATTGGCCTTAGGGGGTCCTCCACTGCCATTAGGATCTCGTGGGTCCTAGCCTGTTATATCTGAAAGAGATGGAGAGCACGCAATCTGGGTCCACAGGCAAACGGGGGCAATCCCTCTGACCGGTACTCCACTAAGGTGCTCCAGATGTAGTCAAAACCCTTACGTGAGTCCTCGATCACATCCGTCATTCGTTCAAGGGCCGGGCCCTCCATAGCCGGGCATACCATTGGGTGAGGGAGGGGGCCTCCGGTTTCTTCCATGCTGCCTCAATTGCCATCTTGGCTGCCCCTAGACAAAGCCACATAATGGAGCGGTCCCCCTGGGTTTGGTGCTTCAGACTAGGGTCCCGTATCCCTAGGGGAGAGTGTGCTATGGTTTCATGGATTGGATAGCCCAGGATCAGCTTAATTTGTGCCAGAATTTCCTTCCAGAAGGGTTGAATGAAGGGGCAGTCCCACCAAATATGACGGTAGTCTCCCAGAAGTCCACAGCCCGCCAACATTTGTCTGAAGTGTTTGGGAATGGTGTGCAATTTCTGGGGGTGTAGGTACCACTCCTACATAATTTTGTAGTGGGCTTCCCTGAGATACATGGAGCGGTTGTGTTTGGTAATATCTTTGTACAGTGAATCCCATTGCTTTTCCCCTATAAGGGTGGGCAGCAAGGTATCCCAAAACCTTGTGTGTCGGGGAGTCGACCGGGGGGCCATCGTTAGAAGCAGAGAATACAGGAATGAAATGCAGCTCTTGCCCGTAATGCCAGATTGCACAAATTTCTCAAGTGGGAGCAATTTGCTCGTTGCGGCCAGCTGCTCCCGGGGTTGCTGCACCCAATGCTTGAGCTGAGTGTAATGATATTCTTCTGTGGGCGTTAACTTGAAAAGGGCTGCGCAATCCGCAAAAGTTTGCAACTCTCTCCTCTTAATCAGATCCGATATCATAAGGCACCCCTCCTCCCTCCATTTGTCAAAGGGGCCCCCCAGTAGTGCCGGGGGGGAAGGCCGAATTGAAGTGGATGGGGGTGTTGGGTTATCGAAAGGTTGTTAAAGGCAAAGCCTTAGTGACTTTATCCCATGTTTGAAGAGTGGTTGCTGCGGGGGTGCTATGATATACATTGGGCGACCTATGTTGCTTCTGTCTCCATGGCAGGTCCCATATGGTCCTACCTGCAATCTGTCAGTCCATATGGAGCCACTGTTTATCAGAGGCTTTAAGAAACCATTCAGCAAGAACCCGTAGCTGAGCGGCATTGTAGTACGCATGGAAATCCAGAAGGGAGGGCCCCCCCTCCAGGCGGGGTCTCGTCAGTAGGCGGTAAGATAACCGGGTCCTTCGCCCCTGACAGACAAATTTGGTGATCATCGTCCTTAGCTCAATGAACATTTTCTTGTCTGTTGTAATCGGAAGGCCCTGAAAGAGGTAGAGGAGGCGCGGGGCAGGATGTTCATCTTGACCGCGTTGATTCTGCCTATCCAGGAGATAAATACAGACCCCCACTTTTTAAAATCGGATTTGATTTGCCTCAGGAGTGGGGGACAGTTAGCCTTGTAGAGATCTGAGAGTTTGGGGGTAATTTTAATACCCAAATGGGTGATTTCTTTACGTGTGCAATAGAAGGGAGAAGCCCCTTCAATCGTTGTCATCGCTTCTCGGGGCAGGGTCAAGTTAAGTAGAAATGATCTAGAAAGGTTGATCTTGAATCCCGCTACTCTTTCAAAGTGGTTGAGTTCTGCCTGTATAGGCGGCAGCGAGGTCGCAGGGTCAGTGATGGGAAGGAGGACATCATCCACAAAGAGCGAGATCTTGTGCTCGTCGGAACCAAACTTAACCCGTCGGATTTCTGGGTTGGATCTTACTCGCGCCGCAAATGGTTCGATGCAGAGGGCGAAGAGCATGGGGGAGAGTGGACAACCCTGCCTTGTACCTCGTGAGAGCTGGAAAGGTTCAGATGCTTCTCCATTTATAGGCACTCAGGACTTGGGGGAGTGATGATTGGCCCGAATCATGCCTATAAAGGGTTCGCTGAACCCGAAGCGGCGTAGGGTAGAGATTAAGAAGGCCCAATCGACCCAGTTGAACGCCTTCTACGCATCTAAAGAAAGGAGGGCCGCCGGGATATGTTTCTTTTGCACCTTCTCAATTAAATGCAGTATCCACCGTAAATTGTCATGGGTCTGCCTACCCTTGATAAAGTGCTGAGGTACAATTAATTGATTTAACTGTAAACACGAGGATCTGGCTAGATGTTCGTGCACCAATATCCTAGGTAGTGGGGTGTTTGTTACCTTGATTGGCACAGAGTTCTACGGTCATTAGAATTAAAACATTAACACTACGTCACCCACATTGATATTTACTGTTTTGAGGTGCGACTTCTGATGCCACCACTAGTCTGTTTATATTATAAAGCCAGATTGGTTGGGATGTATTAGCGTAGGGAGGACATTTTATATTCGACTGGACAGTATCTTAAAGTAAAGTTTAGCGTCCAAATTGAGGAGAGCTATGGGTCAGTACGATGCGCATTGTTTGGGATACTTCCCTGCCTTCAGGATTAAGGTGATTAACGCTTCCCCCATGGATGGGGAGACCTGTTGTGTGGCCACTATTTCATTGAAGAGGTTTGTCAGGTGGGGAGTTAACTCGGGAGCAAAGGTTCAGTAGAACTGGGCATTCAACCCATCGGGGCCCGGGGCTTTCTGAAGTTTAAGAGCATTGATCGCCTACTGGACCTCGTCCGTTGAGATAGGATGGCTGAGTTCAGTATTGGTCGCAGGAGAGACCTGCGGAACCCCTACCGACTCTAAGTATCGAGATTGGTCTTGAGCTATTGTGGGATCGGCTGTATAAAGTGAACGATAGAAATCTCAGAAAGCATTGGCTTTCCCCCCTTCGCTAAGATGTGAAATCCCCTCGCTGTCAATTGTGTTTGATGTACTCCTTTTCCTGACGCGCTCTGAGTTGTCATGCCAGTAGCGGGCCAATTTTATCCCCCCCCTTCATATTCTCGGGCTTTTCTAGCATTGTTAGAAATGGGGGTCTCTAGTTGGCAATGGTGGGCGCCACTGTCCAAATAGGGACCCTTCTTCCTAAGTCAGGGCAAGTGGGCTACCCCCTTTGATAACCCCTGCTCAACCCTGTGGTAACGTAGCACGAGCAGTTAGGCCTATCTCAGAGGCAGTGTGTGAAGCATTTATGACCATGCACAATAAGGCAGTAACGACACCACAAAAGGACACAACTCAAGTAGGTATAGAAAAATAGTATCTTTATCTAAGGTTTAGCACGAGACTCTCAAAAGCGTTTTAACCAGTCACAATGCACGTAAATCAGTAGGGACTTAAAAAGGCAATAACGTATTCACCAGAACGTTGCACTGACTGAGTTCAAGGCCTGAGTCTACGCGACCCGTTGCACACCAGATACCTGCCGTTGGACGGGGACACAGCACGTAGCTTCTCGAAGAAGCGGAGACGGTGACAGGCGGACTCCCAGCGACCACAACTCTTGTCTGCAGTGGTCCGCAACGTGCACTCACAATGATTCGGGCCCTCGGGGACAGGCGGGCTCCCAGCGGCAGCAGCACGCGGCTGCAGCGGCCCGGGCTGGTGGTGGCGATGACTCTCGTCGTGCAGCTCCGTGGTGGGCTCTCAGCGGCAGCAGCTCTCTCCTAGCTGCGGCGGCCCACGGGACGATTCACGATGATGCAAAGTTGGCAAAGATGCGGGCACTCAGCGGCAGCAGCTCTCTCTTAGCTGCGGCGGCCCACAGGACAAATCACAATGATGCAAAGTTGGCAAAGGTGCGAGCACTCAGCGGCAGCAGCTCTCTCTTAGCTGCAGCGGCCCACAGGACAAATCACGATGATTCAAAGTTAGCAAAGGTGCGAGCACTCAGCGGCAGCAACTCTCTCTTAGCTGCGGCGGCCCACAGGACAAATCACGATGATGCACAGCTGACACAAGTGCGGGCACTCAGCGGCAACAGCTCTCTCTTAGCTGCGGCGGCCCACAGGACAATTCACGATGATGCACAGCTGACACAAGTGCGGGCACTCAGCGGCAACAGCTCTCTCTTAGCTGCGGCGGCCCACAGGACAAATCACGATGATGCACAGCTGACACAAGTGCGGGCACTCAGCGGCAACAGCTCTCTTAGCTGCAGCGGCCCACAGGACAAATCACGATGATGCACAACTGACACAAGTGTGGGCACTCAGCGGCAACAGCTCTCTTAAATGCGGCGGCCCACAGGACAAATCATGATGATGCACAGCTGACACAAGTGCGGGCACTCAGCGGCAACAGCTCTCTCTTAGCTGCGGCGGCCCACAGGACAAAGGATGATCTCGACCAGGCTGGCACAACGGCGGGCACTCAGTGGCTACAGCTCTCTCTTAGCTGCAGCGGCCCACACAGATTCAGCGAAGGTTCAAATTAAGGCGGGCGCTCAGTGGCGGCAGCTCTCTCTTAGCTGCAGCGGCCCACACAGATTCAGCGAAGGTTCTAAACATTCAAATTAAGGCGGGCGCTCAGCGGCGACAGCTCTCTCTTAGCTGCGGCGGCCCACACAGATTCAGCGAAGGTTCTGAAGGTTCAAATTAAGGCGGGCACTCAGCGGCGGCAGCTCTCTCTTAGCTGCGGCGGCCCACACACAGAGTTAACAAGGGTTACCAGTCCGCGTTCCTCACAGTAGAACTAGAGGTTCCGGATTACTCGACGGAGGCCTCACCTGCAAGTAGAATCCTTAGCACAGGAATTCAGACGGCTGACGGGGTGAAGTCTAATGTCCCTGAGACTTCAGCAGGAGGCGCTCTCAATTCAGGCCTTCGGGTAGTTTCTTCAGCAAGCTTGGTGAAAGTTTCAAAGTCCTTTCCTCTGTTCACTCGGACAGAGTTTCGTCTTGACATCCAGAAGGAACACACTTGAACAAGGTTTCAGCGCAGCGTTTTATACCTCAAAAGTCTTTGTTCTCTGCAGTCACAAATCACTGCATCCAACCAGAACCAGTTCGGTGGGGTCGGGGAGCACTTGGTTTACGAGGCGAGATCCTGCCCTTTGAGAATCTGGGGGTCTGCTATCAGATGCCCAGTGGGAGGTGGAGCCATCATTCACCTTGCCAGGCACGGCCCTGCTCAGATCAAAGAGTCACCCCTCCCCATACTCTAAATGCCGATCTCTCTCTCCAGCCAGGTCTGACCCAGCTGGCCCTGCTGCTCCAAAACCAGACGGCCAATACACACGCTAGCAAAGCCTACAGGAAAGCTTAGGCCAGAAAATACCTCGTTTCTAGCAGCGGCATTTTCGAACACGGACTACGCAAAAGACCCTTACTAAAAGATGTATCTCAATGTCCTGAGCTTAAACATATCAAACTCGAAGTTCCTATCGGGTTCCTGGGGGCAGGTAGGATTATGGGATGTAATACTCAGCCTGCCCATTCTGGCCTATGAGAACGGATAGCCTCACAATAGTAAGCAGTGAAATGGAGGGTAACTCGCTATTAGAACATGCTACACAGACATACTTTAAATTTAAAAGCTGCTTCGGTGGGTAGCGCAAATCAGCGCTGCAGGCCCACCAGCAGGATTTGGTCTACCAGCCCTGGGCACACACAGTGCACTTATACTAGGGACTGACAGGTAAACCAAACGAGCCAATTATGGTTATCCCAATTCATACAGTTATCTTTACACAGGGAGCATTCGCGCTGTGGCAGATTGGCAGTGGCACAGCGCCCAGAGCATCTAAATCCAGCCAACATAAAAGATAGGAAGCGAAAAGAGGAAGGGAGACCCTCGCCAATGATGCCAGGTCTTACAGGCGTAAAATAGTTTTTTCCGCTCTGTTGGTATATATGGCCTGCAGCTTCCCTTTAAGTGCAATTACCTTCCGTAGGATTTTAGCGGATGGGGTATCTTTATGCTCCCGTTCCGCGCCCCGCAACTCCCCCCTCAAGTAAAAGTCATTCCCTGGCCTGTTTTTTAAGGGTGGTGGCCAAGGCAATACATTTACCCCTTATGACTGCCTTAAATGCGTCCCAGTTGTTCACATGAGAGGTGTCTGTGGGGTCATTAGTAGCAATAAACTCTTTGATTGCCCTCCTTAGGTCATCTCGAAGGAGCCGATGTCTGCTAAGGAAATTGGGAAAGTACCATCTAGCGGTTTTAGAGCACGGCGCAAGCCAATTGAGCAGTAATGCCAGAGGTGTGTGATTTGAGAGGCATATCGGGTGCAAGTGCGCTCCAGAGAGCGACTGGAGGAGTGTTTGAGTAGTGATAGCATAATCTATCCTAGAGTATGATCTGTGGGAGTGTGAGAAAAACGTTTCATCCCATGTTGAAGGGTTAAGGGTCCTCCAAGTGTCTATCAGGCCCAGACGTTGAAATGAGGCTTTAAGGGACTTACTAAAAACTCCTCCTGCTGACCTATGGGGGTGGGTCGTATCAATGGATGGGTCCCAAATAAGATTGAAGTCCCCCAAAAAGATTATAGCCCCTGAAGCAAATCCCTCCAATGCTAATAGGAATGTGAGGAGAAATTCCGATTGCCCTGTGTTGGGTGCGTACACTGTGGCTATGGTACATGCTCGTCCTCTCGACCCCTTGGACCATAAGAAACCGCCCCGCTCTGTCCGCTTTGGTATCCTGGGGAAGGAAGTGAATGGAAGAGTGAAAGAGCAAGACTACCCCGTTCTGTTTTGAGGGGGCTGAGGAACGAAATATTAATGGGTAGGATTTATGTTTCAGGCGAAGGTCCTCGCCTTTCTTTAGGTGGGTCTCTTGCAATGCCACTATGCTGACATGATGATCCCCCAGGTATTTCCACAAACGTTGCCTCATATTAGGGGAGTTAAGACCCCTTACATTCTAGGATAGGCAGTTATTTGCCATTCAGCAGAGGGCAAACAGTTCTTTCGCTGGAGTGAGTCAGCATCCTTCCTCCCCCCACCCACTAGTCCCACCAAGTAAGTCACATTTTTAGACACCATGGTGAAGAATAATAACATTAAAAATAACCAACAACTCTGAACTAAGAAGTCCCCAAAGTGGTAAGAGGGTTCCACCTTAGGAAGCTCCTGGGGGGAGTACACATCCACTCCCAGAGCTTCGGTTGCCCATCTGTTAGGACGCTGGGCATCTAGAACTTTACCGTCTGTGATTCAATTAGGGCCGAGATATCACAGGCCCTTAGAAGTGGTTGGGTTCCCGCGAATGCAGCTTTTAGTCTCTAGTCCTTTGTGCTTAGCGAGGCACTGCATCAGACTCTTCCTTGTGGTGGAGCTATATCATCGTCTGCCTGATCCGCCTTAGGTGCAAAAAGAGTCTGCCCTAGATTAGGGGGCTGGGCCTCTATGTAGATCAACCCTTCGTCTTCTTGCCCCCTCTCCTGGGAGTCTGCCAAGGGATGGGTGAGCGACGTGCTGTCGATGAATCCAAGCGATCCTCTTCCGAGGTTGTTGCCTGTCGTGGTGGGTCGACCTTGAGACCAAGCAGGGCTGCCGCCTTCCTTAGCTACGTAAAATGGTACTGTTTATTATCGAGGAGAAAGGCTATGCCAGAGGGGTAAGTCCACCTGTATTTGAGTTGGCGTTCCCTTAGCGCCTCTGTAATCGGGCGGAATTGTTGTCTGCGAGCCAGGGTGGCTTGGGCCACATCTTGGAACAAAGAGCATGTCGCGCCTTGGAATATGACCTTGTCGTTGATCCTAGCCTTCCGAAGGACCATTTCTTTAATCTTAAAGGAGCTGAATTTCATTAGAATGTCTCTTGGTCACCTGTTTTCTCCGGGTAGCATTGGGCCCACTCTGTGCACCTGCTCCAGCTGTACCTCAGGATTCTCGTCTCCCAAAACCGTCGAGAAGAGCCCCACCATAAATGACTCCAGGTGGCACGTAGTTGAGCACTCAGAGTGGCGGATCCCTCCTCTAAAGGCTTCAAACAACCCGCCAATTCTTGGCATTTCGTCTCCAAATCCATGGTGCGGGTGCTCACAGAGTCCACGTCCGCCTGCAGCGCCACTAGTTTTGGTCCCATCTCCGCCCTGAATGCCTCAAACGAGGTGCTGATATCGGCTTTGATGTCCTCTCTGTTCTTTTTTAAACTTTCAGTGACGCCAGCAGGTCTTCTCGGGTAAGAGCCATTCCGACTATCTCTTGCGGACCCCCCCCCCTTTTCCACCCTAGACTCGGCAGGAGTTTAGTAGCTGGAAACCCTGTTGGCTTGGTTTTTTTTTGGTGGCATAGGGCTTGGGGGGTCGTGGTCAGCGCGGGGCCGCCTCCAACCTAGGTAGGTTTGTGCCCAGAACGGGATCCTCTGGGGACAGCGGATCCTCAGGAGACCGGCAAGGGCGGTTGGGTCAGCGAGGTCCTGGGCCCGCACTCATGGTAGCTTGAGTGCTGCAGGATCAGTAGGCCCCCTCAGCCACGGATTCAGCCCCCCGCTAGGGCAGAAAGATCACCTTTCCAGAGGCCGCATCAAATATTGGCCCAATATTTCCCCCTGCCTTGCCCACTTCAGGTCTTCATCCCCATTGTCCCTTAGCAACTGTCTCCTTTATCTTTCAAGAATATGCAGCCTCCACCAAGCAAGTGCCTCAGGTCTCGCTGTTGTTAATGCCTGTAGGGCGCCATATTAAAGTCAGGCATCTTCGGAGGCCAGCAGGTTAAGGAAACCCCCCCCCGGTCTCCTCTTGGCCGGGGAGTATTGATTGGGAGGTCCAGGGAGCTCCTCCGCCCCCCGCCGTGTCAATTGCGCGCTCCCCCCAGGGGGCTGGGTCTCCTCACCTACTGCCTCATGGAGCCGGAGATGTCTACTGGATCCGGCCCCCTCTGCCACGCCACCAGCAGTGCTCCAGGGTCCGGAGGGCTGAGCCATGTCCCCGGCTCACGTTGTGTGTGCGGCAGCCCCCGCGGTCCTTGGGGGCCGCCGTCCGTGTCGGCGCTCCGTTTAGCGCTCGGTGGTGGCTGTTGCCATCTTGGATTCTGTGCAGTGAAGCAGGGCCGCCCGAACTCTACATCACCAGACGGTTTCCCGGAGGTAATCGGGTAGCCGCAGCGTCCTCCGTATTCAGCGCATCTTACGGTAACAGCGCCTGTGTGTTTTGCGGCATTTAATGCGCCGGGGTGGTGGGATTCCCGGGGCCCAAAGCGGAGCCGAATGGAGTCATGTCCGCGCGGCCATGATGTTTGGCCAGGCCCCTCCCCCCCCCCATGTGAATTTAGACTGTCTGTATTGACCTATAGATTTTAGATTCAGGTACTAAGGATATGACCTAAACTCAGTCTGGGTTCCATTATAGTTCAGATCCATTATCTGCCACACGAGACAGAGTTACCGTTCGGCCGTATTAATTCTCTTGGAAACATTTGCAGGGTGAGTGCTGACCCACTTCGGCTTTCAACACCTTGATATACACATGTGGAGTGCCTCTTTTCATCTCTGTATTTGGATTTCGTTTGTTCTTTCTCCAGAGACATACCAGACAAGTTATCGGCATATTGCAGAATTTATAGGGAGCCTGTGACCTTGACACAGATTTCCTTATTGTATTTGTTTTTACAGAATTTACATTTCAAATTCATGGCTTCATGATAAAGGCTTTTTAGCCAAAACACGCGTAGGAGATTGGATCATACAGCCTTGATAGATAAAAACGAATGAAACATACAGCCCTCCAAGTCTCAATATTGTCATAGTAGAAAGACAAATAAAATGTATAGTGACTATTAACTGAGCACATTGATTAATAAGGATTCTGGATTAATCCAATATCAAATATAAGAAATATCTCTTTATTGAATACCAGCTGTTTAAGCCTTGACCATCGTTAAAAACAGAAAGGCATGTTACATCCATGTATGGATATTGAGATATCATATAGTGGTGATGTACTGTTCAATATTGAAGAATGAATGGGGATGTATGATTGCATGATTGAGATATGTATGATAAATAGTATAGATAGTAAGTTTTAGAAGAAGCATAAAGTATATTTTGTATATAGATTGATATAAATATATTTATGAATTGCTTTTTTGATACAATAAAAGTACTGTATTTGATTATACTCTGAGTTCTTTGGTCATTGGTCAAGATGCCCCAAAATCAATAGAGTATTATACAACCATTATTGATATATGTAGTTGCCTAAGAAATTTTTTAGTACAATTGCTTGCTTTGTCCCTGTCTTAGGAACCACATTCTTTTTCAGGGGAATCCCAATATATTTGCAGTTAGTTTTTGCAGATGACACAATTTTGCTGTCACAGACCCCAAGGGGCTTACAGAGATTACTTGATAATTTTAATGATTACTGTGACACCGATGGTCTAGAAATCAATCCCAGTAAAGCCAAATATATGATAATTAGACCTCACAAGACATTCAGAGGGAACATATGGCTGCGTGAGAAGACACTAGAATGGGTATCTAAGTTTCATTACTTGGGTATCAATCTTGATTAGAATCTTTCTTGGTTAAGCTGTTCTAGCTCTTAGCTCCATGGCAGTACTGAAAAAACATCATGAAACAACTAGAGCGATGCCTCTGTCCATTAAAGTTTCAAGACATTCATCTGAAAAGAATAGGGCATTTAGTGGCCTTAAGACCCCTGCTCTTTTGGGTGAGAATATGGACTCCACAGGAACTTGTTTAATATGGGGAGGGACTAAGAGAACTATTGGAGCTTGACAGGCCCATTAGTTCCCTTGGTTCTGACATGTCCTCTTCTCCATTTCTGATTTGTCAAATTAAGCCTGGAATGACCCCCAATCCCTGACTCGTCCCTCTAAAAACCAACTACATTTGGTCTATATCACATACATCGAGATGTAATTCTAATAGACAAGGTTCTAGTGATCATGACTGCACCTTTTGCACTTTGCAAGCAGGGGAAAAATTGCGCACATCTTATTTTTCTGTACTGTATATATTAACTCTAGAAGGAAATGGATCTGCCCGATATGTTGTAGCCAGGGCTTTAGGAAGTACCTAGATGCATTAAGGATTCTGAAAAGCGACACATCACCACATATAGTATACAGCATAAGCAGATACTTAATCGCAGTTTGATATGTCCGGAGGAGGAGGGGTCAAACATTTTAAATATTTCTTTTCTAAGGGAAAGGTAGAGGGGAATTTTCTTATATACCTTTAGGGTATTTCACATTGCTTCAAATGTTTTTATAAACTGATATTGCTTTTAATATTATATAAACACACACTATGTCCGTGGGTGGAGAGAAAAGGACCTCGGAGAGCACCATTGTGTTAGGACGAGAACCCTCACTCACCCAAGAGTGACATGCTTCATGACATCCTATCCACTGGGGGCACCGGAATAATGACTTTTTCGCCCACCAGGAGAAAGTTTTATTCACTTTTTTCCTTATCTACGTTTGCACTCTGCCTGTCTCTCCCCACATATGAGGTAGTACTCATCGTGCTTAGAATACCCCTGCTCCTCTCCTGTGGGAGAGTCGTAGCCCACACTGGGTGCCTTGCGGTCCCAGTGTGAGTAGGGGACCCAATGATGAAGCATGTCCCCCTTGGGTGAGTGAGGGTTCTCGTCCTAACACAGTGGAGCTCTCCCAGTTCCTTTTCTCCCCACCCACATACATAGTGTGTATTTATTCATAGTGGAGTAGTACGGCAGAATTTGGGTGGATAATGGTCTGACTGGACCCCTTTTTCTGCGAGAAAATACAATTTTATTATTATATGTCTTATTATTATTGGAGGACTCACTTTTAAAATACTTATATTTGGCTAGCACTTTATGACTTGCTTAGCCCCCTTACCTGAGAATTACAGTAGGGGAATCACCCAATGCGTTAAATTGTGCAAGGCTGGGTTAGCATCAGAACAAATATGACTCCGTTAGTAGCACCTTTGGGCTAGGAAAAGATAAGGATTATGATTTCCAGCTCTGATAAAGCCTATTGATTTTGATTAGGAATGCTATAAAGTTGTTACTCGCACTTTGTTTGATAATGGATTCCATGTAAATGTGTTATAGGAGATTGTATGAGCAACTCTGATGGGTTCTTTTAATTTGTATTATATATGCATGCAATATAAGTTTTATGTGACGTATGTATATGTACTTTTATGGTTTTAACCGAAATAAAGTTATACTGCTACTCTCTAGCCCAAAATACATAACTGTGTCCAATTATCCACACACTAAGCATCTTCTTTGAACACAGCTGAATACCTTGAAAAATCAGTCAGTGAATGCAATAAAGTGAAAGTTGTATGTACTAGCTTATAACAGTGGCCAATTACTATGTATGTAACATAATATAGTTATGATAGAAACCGGCTGATTTGTTTAGTATCATATTGAGCTGTCAATATAGCCCAAAGAGTAATAGAGAAGCCCATTACTTTCTAAAATACTAGACTGTAAACTTTTAACATACTACAGAGTAGATACAGCTATTTCAGTAGAATTGAAGGTCATATGACCATGTAAACCAATAGACTATACTATTACAAATGTAGGAAGGAGTATAATTATATGGAATGTACTTGGTGGTTTATTAAAAATAAAGTCAAACTGAAACTAACTTTAGTCACATGACAAAAATACCCAATAATATGTTTTGTTATACATAACATTTGCATTACATTTACCAGTAGGCTACCAACACAGTTCAATACTACTAGGGGGAGTCTATAAACAGTATTACCATTACTTGTGTTGGTGAATTAGAACTACAGCTCAAATGAAGTTTGGAGATACCTTTATTTGTTTCAAACTGTTCCATTATCAGGAAGACAACAGCCGTGTTTATTTCCATCAAAGTTAAATAACAAAGTGGCATTATATTTATTATAAAATCGATGTTACATCTACAGTTAATGTTTTATTTAAACTTCACTGTAATTCTTACTAATAGTACTATTCCATGTGTTTCTCTTTTTATATACAGGTACAACCAAAGTCACCAAGATGCCTTCAAAATATTATCTGAAAAAATAAAAAAAATGTAAATGTACTCCAAATGTATTAGAGAAAAACGACCTCTAAAAGAACTGACCTTACCCCAGCTCGCATTCAGTCCTGGAACAAGAATTGATCTGAGAAATGCTGGCAGGGATGTGGTCCGACAGGGTCCCTAGTTCACTTACTATGGCACTGCCCCAAACTAGAACGTTTTTGGGAGGCAGTCCTTGATGACATAAATAAAGCATTTGAGACATCAATACCGCGCTTCCCTGCGTATACTTTATTGGGCCTACCAAATTCTCTGATATTTCCCTTACGCTCCCTGAAGGGCAGACAAATGGCCCTTGCATTACTAGCCGCACGACAAGCAATTCTGACTAGATGGGGTACTTCATAAGTCCAGGATCAGGTAGCATGGTTACAAAAACTAAGGCTAATTCTAGCCACGGAACGAATGTCCATGGTAGCAGACCATAAAGAGGATAAATACGTGGAATTATGGTCTCCATGTATACAGATTCTATCGGCGGAATTTCGAGAGGTCACCTGCCCACAATACCTGCGAATCCTACGCCTTCTACCTCCTTAGAGACAGTCACTACAATCTACCTTTGCCGCATATTTAGGCTAACGCCCACACTCGGTAGGAACATACTATTCTAGGTACCACGCAGGAAGTGGCGTAGGGCTTGGGCAGAGGGAATGGGGGAGGGTTAGGAAGGGGGTGATAAAAGTCACATTTTTTTGTTGATATTCTTTTCTCTTGATGTTCTTAGTTATTTCTTTTGTTCTGAAAACGATCTCTTAACGCTGCCGGCCCCGGTGTTGTAGGCATACAGCTGTGTTTGCACCTCTACTGACCACCGCTGCCGGCCCCTGGGTTGTAGGCACAAAGCTGTGTATGAGGTATGGATCGATAAACAGAATGGTTCCATAAAAGGACAACTGGACGATCCAAAAACTAAAATGATAAGAGTAGTATTGCTTGTTTGCAAAGTAGAAGACATGTTTGCTCTGATAATATGCTTCTACATTCGAATAATGAACAGAAACATGCTTGCATGTGTAAACAACATATGTACGACAACGAATATAGGAAATGCTCTTTCTTGTATAGTCGTACCAGGAGGGAGACTATTAGAAATATTATTGGTAAACAGTTTAAAAATATAGTACTTGGGAATTTGCTAAGAAACAATCCTTCTTACAATGAATTGCATGAAAACACTCACACTTTTAATTTTAATTTATAAGTTAGGCAAAAAAAGTTTGAATCATTTGAATTTCTCAAACATATTTAGAGACTGGTGGAGACATATGTCCAGTAGAGAACCATACTTTCATGAAAAAGGTTACCATGCCTATACTAATTGGGTCCTATCAGTAAACAATGAAGGACGTTGCTATGAAGTTATGCATGGATCTGTGTTGGCTTAGAAAAAAGTGACCAATGTCATGGATGACCCACAGCAGGATGTTCTGTAAAAAAGATGTACAAATCTTGTTTACCAATGGAATTGCATCTCAATAAGCAAAACTGAGACAAAATATATATAAATACTTCTAAAATGTATTAGTATTAACATTAAAAACATTTCCAAGGTAAAATTAAAAGTTTTGGAAACATTAAACAACTGCCCATTTCGCAATATTACACAACTGCAAGCCCATAGTTTAGTCTGCCTCAAAAATGAAATGTTTAATTCCACCTTGCATCATTCCACTATACGAAAGCTTGTAAGAACTTTATACTTTTAATGCAATTGGAGCTAATTAATAATGTTTGACTACACTCTATTCCTGAAAAGGTCCTATCAATTACAAAGTAAATAAAATCAAAAAGCTGTGGGGAAGAGTCTGAAGAAGACTTCTCCACATATATCTAATATTTAAGCCTGGGCGTAGTTCGCGGAGTTCCGCTACACAGAACTCCGCGAAGTGCAAAAAAAACTCTGCCACACTACGCGAAGCTCCGCGTTAGATAAATGCCAGTTCGCAGTGATTTTCAGTGCTAGGTGCTTGTCTGCACTGTGCAATCATCGCGAATGGCACCATGCAAAGTGCAAGCGGGCGCTGCTTCCTTTCTGCCGCTCAAGTAGATTTTTACTCGAGCGGCAGCTTTTCTCAACGCGAATGGACGGTTTCTCAATGCAAGCGGTCGCGAGCATACGCGACCACTCGCAATGAGAAATCTTACCACCCGCGTTGAGAAATCTCGCCGGGAGGTTGATTTTCCACGCTCGCCAAATTGATGTTGACTATCGCAAACAAGGAAAAATCTCGCCGGGAGGTGGATTTTCCTCGCTCGCCAAATTGACGTTGACGAACGCAAGCAAGGAAAAAAACTCTGCTCCGCAACGCGAAGCGGAGTTTTTCGGAACTCCTTGAGCTTCGCGTAACGCGGAGTGCGGAAAACTCCGCAAACTCCGCGAGCGGAGCGGAGTTCACCCCCCAGACTTACTTATATTCAGAAACGACAATGGATGATAGAATTATGGATGTGAAACAGTATAATTTGGTTATTTTGCTACTCCAGTAAACCATTGCAGAAATTCCAAATAAAGTGTGGATTTGCTATAGAAGAGTTTCGTAAAGTGGCCAATTACTATGTATGTAACATAATATAGTTATGATAGAAACAGGCTGAGTTGTTTAGTATCATATTGAGCTGGCAATATAGCCCAAAGAGTAATAGAGAAGCCCATTACTTCCTAAAAATACTAGACTGTAAACTTTTAACATACTACAGAGTAGATACAGCTATTTCAGTAGAATTGAAGGTCATATGACCATGTAAACCAATAGACTATACTATTACAAATGTAGGAAGGAGTATAATTATATGGAATGTACTTGGTGGTTTATTAAAAATAAAGTCAAACTGAAACTAACTTTAGTCACATTACAAAAATACCCAATAATATGTTTTGTTATACATAACATTTGCATTACATTTACCAGTAGGCTAACAACACAGTTCAATACTACTAGGGGGAGTCTATAAACAGTATTACCATTACTTGTGTTGGTGAATTAGAACTACAGCTCAAATGAAGATTGGAGATACATTTATTTGTTTCAAACTGTTCCATTATCAGGAAGACAACAGCCGTGTTTATTTCCATCAAAGTTAAATAACAATAAAGTGGCATTATATTTAGTATAAAATCGATGTTACATCTACAGTTAATGATTTATTTAAACTTCACTGTAATTCTTACTAATAGTACTATTCCATTTGTTTCTCTTTTTTATATACAGGTACAATCAAAGTCACCAAGATGCCTTCAAAATATTATCTGAAAAAATAAAAAAAATGTAAATGTACTCCAAATGTATTAGAGAAAAACGACCTCTAAAAGAACAACTGACCTTACCCCGGCTCGCATTCAGTCCTGGAACAAGAATCGATCTGAGAAATGCTGGCAGGGATGTGGTCCGACAGGGTCCCTAGTTCACTTACTATGGCACTGCCCCAAACTAGAACGTTTTTGGGAGGCAGTCCTTGATGACATAAATAAAGCATTTGAGACATCAATACCGCGCTTCCCTGCGTATACTTTATTGGGCCTACCAAATTCTCTGATATTTCCCTTACGCTCCCTGAAGGGCAGACAAATGGCCCTTGCATTACTAGCCGCACGACAAGCAATTCTGACTAGATGGGGTACTTCATAAGTCCAGGATCAGGTAGCATGGTTACAAAAACTAAGGCTAATTCTAGCCACGGAACGAATGTCCATGGTAGCAGACCATAAAGAGGATAAATACGTGGAATTATGGTCTCCATGTATACAGATTCTATCGGCGGAATTTCGAGAGGTCACCTGCCCACAATACCTGCGAATCCTACGCCTTCTACCTCCTTAGAGACAGTCACTACAATCTACCTTTGCCGCATATTTAGGCTAACCCCCACACTCGGTAGGAACATACTATTCTAGGTACCACGCAGGAAGTGGCGTAGGGCTTGGGCAGAGGGAATGGGGGAGGGTTAGGAAGGGGGTGATAAAAGTCACATTTTTTTGTTGATATTCTTTTCTCTTGATGTTCTTAGTTATTTCTTTTGTTCTGAAAACGATCTCTTAACGCTGCCGGCCCCGGTGTTGTAAGCATACAGCTGTGTTTGCACCTCTACTGACCACCGCTGCCGGCCCCTGGGTTGTAGGCACAAAGCTGTGTATGAGGTATGGATCGATAAATAAACAGAATGGTTCCATAAAAGGACAACTGGACGATCCAAAAACTAAAATGATAAGAGTAGTATTGCTTGTTTGCAAAGTAGAAGACATGTTTGCTTTGATAATATGCTTCTACATTCAAATAATGAACAGAAACATGCTTGCATGTGTAAACAACATATGTACGACAACGAATATAGGAAATGCTCTTTCTTGTATAGTCGTACCAGGAGGGAGACTATTAGAAATATTATCTGTAAACAGTTTGAAAATAGAGTACTTGGGAATTTGCTAAGAAACAATCCTTCTTACAATGAATTGCATGAAAACACTCACACTTTTAATTTTAATTTATAAGTTAGGCAAAAAAAAGTTTGAATCATTTGAATTTCTCAAACATATTTAGAGACTGGTGGAGACATATGTCCAGTAGAGAACCATACTTTCATGAAAAAGTTTACCATGCCTATACTAATTGGGTCCTATCCGTAAACAATGAAGGACGTTGCTATGAAGTTATGCATGGATCTGTGTTGGCTTATAGAAAAAAGTGACCAATGTCATGGATGACCCACAGCAGGATGTTCTGTAAAAAAGATGTACAAATCTTGTTTACCAATGGAATTGCATCTCAATAAGCAAAACTGAGACAAAATATATATAAATACTTCTAAAATGTATTAGTATTAACATTAAAAACATTTGCAAGGTAAAATTTAAAGTTTTGGAAACATTAAACAACTGCCCATTTCGCAATATTACACAACAGCAAGCCCATAGTTTAGTCTGCCTTAAAAATGAAATGTTTAATTCCACCTTGCATCATTCCACTATACGAAAGCTTGTAAGAACTTTATACTTTTAATGCAATTGGAGCTAATTAATAATGTTTGACTACACTCTATTCCTGAAAAGGTCCTATCAATTACAAAGTAAATAAAATCAAAAAACTGTGGGGAAGAGTCTGAAGAAGACTTCTCCACATATATCTAATATTTAAGCCTGGGCGTAGTTCGCGGAGTTCCGCTACACAGAACTCCGCGAAGTGCAAAAAAAACCTCTGCCACACTACGCAAAGCGCCGCGTTAGATAAATGCCAGTTCGCAGTGATTTTCAGTGCCAGGTGCTTGTCCGCACTGTGCAATCATCGCGAATGGCACCATGCACAGTGCAAGCGGGCGCTGCTTTCTTTCTGCCGCTCAAGTAGATTTATACTCGAGCGGCAGCTTTTCTCAACGCGAATGAACGGTTTCTCAATGCAAGTGGTCGCGAGCATACGCGACCACTCGCAATGAGAAATCTGACCGCCCGCGTTGAGAAATCTCGCCGGGAGGTTGATTTTCCACGGTCGCGCTCGCCAAATTGATGTTGACTATCGCGAACAAGGAAAAATCTCGCCGGGAGGTGGATTTTCCTCGCTCGCGGTCGCCAAATTGACGTTGACGAACGCAAGCTAGGAAAAAAACTCTGCTCCACAACGCGAAGCGGAGTTTTTCGGAACTCCTTGAGCTTCGCGTAACGCGGAGTGCGGAAAAACTCCGCAAACTCCACGAGTGGAGCGGAGTTCACCCCCCAGTCTTACTTATATTCAGAAACTACAATGGATGATAGAATTATGGATGTGAAACAGTATAATTTGGTTATTTTGCTACTCCAGTAAACCATTGCAGAAATTCCAAATAAAGTGTGGATTTGCTATAGATGCACACATTATGGCAAACACATAAAAGATATAGATTTACAGGAAAAAGAAGATAGAGTAGCTTGGAGAAAACTTGCTATGTATCTTATTTTGGTAAACAGATATGATGTTTGTTGTGATCAAATTGTATGTTATGATTGTCTTGGAAAATTTGCCCCTAACTTAATGCCTTCATGTGCAATTTAGAATAATTTTGAAATTTACCCTATATCTGCAGATCTACAACATTTGAATTTATATGTAACTATCTTAATTAAAACTGTACATCCTTTACAAACTATTAGAATGCAACCTAAATCATGAACACTTCCAGCTCAAGAATTAGTGTGTGCGCTGAAAGGAAAGGTTGTTTTCTACCATTAGATTTAAAAAATAAATATTGACACTGAAGAGTGTTCACCGTAAATTAGAAGAACCTTTAGTTGAATTAATTAATGGCGTTCCAACAAAGATAAAAGAAATTGGCAAAAATTGATGAACATTTCAAAAGTACAAGATGGTATTTTATACTTGTTAGTAAATAGCATACACTTCCGGAATTTTTAAATGAATGATTTCATAACCACGAATGACCTACTACTTCCAGACTAAACTAATTTAGGCCAGTTTCAGAAACTTTCTAAGGAACCCTCAGAAGAAACATACAAGCACTATAGTATTTATCCACTTCATTCAAAAGATTTAATGGGTGATGCCTAAGAAGCATATCAAATGAGAGAGGCTACAGGAGATCCTGTAAGTGTTTTGGGAAAAACTTTAAAGTCTCGACATTATCCAGTTTTATTTCCAACAGGAAAAAGAGGGCGATATGATGATCGTCCTATTCAAATTTCTGTATCGGAATATTGTTCTACAAGACTTTATTCTGAAGACTCACGTTTCAGGAAAAACATACCTTATATTTTCACTTTACAGTATGAAATTGAATTATCTGTTACCTCTTATTCTGCTCTGCATGTCATGTGAACTGGAACAGGATTTAATAACATAACAGCTAAACATTTCCTAAATAAAGTTGGAAAATGATGACCAAAGCCTGGAATATAACTTAATAAATATCATAGCATATCAACAAGGTACAAATAAATATTGGTTCAGAAGACATGGAAACTAAAATAAATATTTAGAAATTTGGGCCCACCAACTTGCTGTTTCACTTTAAGTTGTATGGCATACCTATGGGATGATTTATATACTTTCCTACTTGAGGCTAACAATTTGCCAGATGTAGCTGTCAAAACACCAGAGGAAGTCGGTTCTTCATATCCAGCAAATATTTGTTGATTTTTTTAAATCAAAAATTCCAAACTATGCTGAAGTTCCTAACAAACAAAAAAAAACCTAGGAGAGATTGTTGATTTCTTTTGGAGAAAAGAGTACCAAGCGAGAGTTGCACCTCATATTCATATGCTCTTGTGGATAAAAAATGCACCAAAATTTGGATATGACTGATGAATCAGTTCTTCACTTTATTGAACAATATATGACTTGTGACATCCCAAATATAGAAACTAACAAACAATTATTTGACCAAATTATTAAATTTCACAAATGTGGAAAATACTGTTTAAGAAATTTTCGGAACAGATCAAAGCAGTATACAAAATGTCATTGTGAATTCCCAATGGCAATTTAAAAAAAGGAAGAGTGAATAATCTTATATCTTCTTTTAGTAATGTTCTTAAAGGAAAGTCCCCCAACAATATATACAATTTAAAAAGAGGGCACTCATCACATCAGATCAATGACTACAACCCTTTAATATTGCATATGTAGAATGGTAATATTGATATCCAATTTGTTGCTGATAATTGAACTGTGGTATATGACTTCATATATTACTAAAGCAGAGAAAACTGATAGGTAGGCAGTATGGAAAGAAATTTCTGCTGAACGATCTTTAATAAAAAGGCTGTATCTATTTAGCCATCAAATGCTATCCCACATAGAGGTTAGCAGTTATGAGGCGTGTGACTGTTTAAGCTCTTCCAGTAAATATGTTAAATGTCATGCTATTACATGGTTTAGCTTAGGATTAGTATTCTCGCGAAGAAGAGTCTTAAATAGTTTGCCAGAAATTGAATATCTTGCTCACTTTGATCCTGAAAACAAGGGCATTATGAAAACTAATTTAATAGACACATACTATCCTAACAGAAGCCTTTAATTGGAAACATTGTGACTATATGAAGTAGCTCAATTTTATACTTACAGAAATAATGTTTTTGAGGATGTTCATAGTGTGAAACTGCATGTGAAGGGAACAGACGGTTACATAATACGTTATTTCAAACCTACGTTAATTAATCCCTGCAAACTTACATATGATAATCCTGCAAACAAAGAATTTTATTTTTTAGCATGTTACAGCTTTTTAAACCATGGCGAAAAGAGGAAGATTTGATTAGAACATTTTCCTCTTATGAGGACGCTTTTTATGACTACAAACCCAATGTTACAATAAAAGGATTCAAGATTTATGTTGATATGGTGGACCAAGAAATTTTAGATGGTTCTCTTTGGATTCTTTTGGTTTCCAAGTACACCAGTTCTTTTTAATATGAGTTTAGTTCTTTTCCTTTATTACTTAGCCTGATATTTCCTATTCATCTACAAGTGGTAACTCTCCAGGGCTACCTTCCCTTTCTCCTTTCTGTAATTTTATTGTTCTTTGCACCCTGAAGAAGGTGGTTGACTGCATTTGGTTTCACACCGAAATGTGCGTCAGCTCTAATAGAGTGGGGACCGAAAGACTACCCACATTTAAAGAAAACACAAGGGACACCTAGAAGATTCCTAAATCCAAAGAGTTTTCATTTTTATGGAAAGGTTTCAATTCTGCAAATCATAAATCAGAATATATTGACTGCATGTGAAAGGACAGTACATAATCTTGTGTACAATAATGGAAATGGCTACACTTTTTTCTTGATATCACCAATTGACTGTCATTTGAGTATTGTGATGTGTTTATCTTTTTGTAGTACCCTACCTGATGTTTTTAACATGTTTTGATAGGTTGGTTACAATTGAGGCATGTGTGAAGAATGATTGCAATATGCATGAGAGTGCATTGAAGCTTTAGCGTGCTTTGCAGAGAAGGGTTGGTGCTACCTTGTTGAATATAATTCGACTATTTTGTGATGTATGCGGATCTGTTTTGCTACTTCACACTATTTTCCACAAACGAGCAGTCAATTTGTGGACAATATGAGAAAAATGTACTGAAAAGACTAAATGACTAATAAAAGGTATTTTTAGAACACATATAAACGAATTGTGGTTATTATAATGTTTGGCTCAATGTTTATGCTGTGAATAAGCAATATTATTGGATGCATGTGAATGCTAATATATAGGGTTGGTGGTTTTTGTTCTTTAGAGTAGAATGGCATACACTAGAGTTTTGTAAAGTGGAGTCTCAGAGAGTAGGATAGCATAGAGTGGGGTGGCGTAGAGTGGAATAGAAGGGAGTGGAGTAGAGTGGAGTTGCATAGAGTAGAATAGCATGGACTAGAGTATAGTGGAGTGGTGTAGAGTGGAATAGCATAGGGTTGAGTGTCATGGAGTGATGTAGAGCGGAGTGGCATACAGTTGAGTGGCATAGAGTAGAAGGCCATAGAGTGGAGTGGTGTAGGATGGAATACCAATCATAGAGTGGTGTGGAGTGGCATTGAGTGGAGTGGCGTACAGTGGAGTGGTGTAGAGTACAATAGCGTAGAGTGGAGTTTCGTAGAGTGTAATATTGTACAGTGGAGTGCAGTGGCCTAGAGTGGGAGTGACGTAGAGTAGAGTGGCGTACAGTAGAGTGGCATACAGTGGAGTGGCATAGAATGGAAGAGAGTGCAGCGGCATAGAGTGATGTACAGTGGAATAGCATAGAGTGGAGTGGCATAGAGTGCACAGGCATAAAGTAGAGTTGAGTGGAATAGAGTGGAATAGCATGGAGTGGCATATAAAGGAACAGCGTGGAGTGGCATAGGGTGGAGTGGCAGAGAGTGAAAAATCGTACAGTGAAGTGGTCTAAAGTGCAGTGACATAGTGGAGTTACGTCAGTGGAGTGGTGTAGATTGGAATAGGGTGGAGTGGCACAGAGTGTAAAAGAGTGGTGTACAGTGGGGTAGGTTTGTGCCGTTCAGTGTAATGACGTGGAGTGGCATAGAGTGGAGTGGCATACAGTAGAGTGGCATACACTGGAGTGGCATAGAGTAGATTGGCAGATAGTGGAGTGGCATAGAGTGAAATTGCATGGAATGGAGTAAAGTGGAGTGGCGTACACTGGAGTGGCATAAACTGAAGTGGCGTACACTGGACGGGCGTAAATTGGAATGGCATACCGTGGAGCGGTGTACAGGGGAATAGCATGGAGTGGCGTAGAGTGTAGTGGCATACAGTAGAGTGGTGTAGAGTGAAGTGGAGTAGCATACAGTGGGATAGCGTAGAATGGAGTGGCATAGAAAGAAGTGGTGTAGAGTGGAGTGGCATACAGTGGCGTATAGTCGAGTTGCAAACAGTGCAGTAGCGTACAGTGGAGTAGCATGGAGTGACGTGTGTTAGAGTGGAGTTATGTGTGGTAGAGTGGAGTGTGATACAGTGGAGTGGAGTGGGGGTGGCGTGTTGTACATTGGAGTGGCGTACAGTGCCATGTCTTGCAGTGGCGTGTGGTACACTGCCTAAGAGTGGAGGGGTGTAGATTAGAGTGGCATAGAGTCAACTGTGATGTCATAGAGAAAAGTGACATGTCGTAGAGTGGAGTAGGGTGTTGTACAGTGAAGTGGGGTGTTGTGGAGTGGCATGTCGTTTAGTGGAGTGGCCTGTGGTAGACTAGAGTGGTGTGTTGTACAGTGGAGTGGCCTATCATAGAGCTGAATGGCATGGAGTCTCATAGAGTGGACTGGACTGTCGTAGAGTGCAGTGTTACAGAATGGAGTGCTGTGTCGTATAGTGAAGTGGTGTATCATGCTGTAGAGTATTGTTTAAAGAGAGGTAGTGTGAAAATGGCTTAGAAGTAGTGCACAGTGCTGTGGCCAGGAAACTAGTGATGTCACTTCCTGTGCAGATGGATGATGGGAAATTATGTCCTCCTGTTTGGCTTCTTCTTTTAAAAACAGTTTTGGCGGTAAACTAGAGATGACACTTCCTGTGCAAGTGGATGATGGAAAATCCATTGATGTTGTTTTTTCTGTGCAGATGAGTGATGGGAAATGAAGTCCTCTTGCTTAGCTTCTTCTTTTAAAGGCTGTTTTTGTGGGAAACCAGAGATGTCACTTCCTGTGCAGATGGATGATGGGCAATCCAGTGATGTCACTTACTGCCAGATGGGTGATGGGATATGAAGTCCTCTTGCTTGGCTTCTTCTTTAAAGATGATTTTGAAGGAAAGTCAGAGATCAAATCTTATATAATGCTGTTCACTCTAAAAAATAGTCTCTAGGCACTGGGGCCAATTCATTACTTTTAACCTTCTGAACGAGGAAGACCAGGCTTCCTCGCACATGTTTCAGGTTTTGGCTACCGGGTTTCTGAAACCATAGCCAACCAGTGGGCCAGATGACCAGGCTGGTGCATTTCCATCTTACTAGACCAATGAGATGTGCCAAGATTGTGGAGATGCTTGTATGCTCCTCATGGTAGTTTACATTGGGTTTAACAAGTTCATTGGAGCTAATGTAGTTGCCTCTGGCTTGTAGCACGCCCGGTACAGACATAAACCGGTGTCCTGGCATATTGTATTGCATTAATCCTTTTTGGGTAGGTCAGTGTAGGGGAAATACCAGCAGTTCAACTTTAAATTACTTGCACTGTTGTTATGACTCCGGGAACCTGTAAAGGATTACTTTTCCACAGTCCAACACGTTGAAAAATACTGTTTTGTAACTCACAGAGACTTGGGATTTAAGTAATGTCTTGAGCCAAAGTCATTCCTAAGTTCTTTACTTTATCAGGATAGAAGTGATAGGAATTCTCAGAATTGTTCCGTGAGTACCAGGGCAGAAAGGGGTTACTGGGCTCGGATTGTAACAATCCGTGCCTATTATTACTAGTGTCCACCGACTTAACCTACTACAGAGCCCAGAACTAAGCACTAAGTACACCCTTTTGGCACTTGAACCTCGGGATAGCAATGTCAAGTAGTGCAAAGCTTGCCCAGGGAGGTGGTGTGTGGTAAAAGCCCAGAAATCAATGAGACATCCAATAACAATTAATAAATCCGGACCCAGTCATTGCTTTTCCTTAGAAAACAAAGGGTACTTTATTTCTGACACACCACAGTGCTGTACATAACCAGTGGGCACTTCAGTTGGTCCATAGTTATAAGGTAGCAATTATTGTGGATTGGGAGACCGTCTAGGCTGCTCCTGCAGGATAAATATTGAGTGGTAGCACAATGCACCTCAGACATTTTTCCTCTTGGAAGGAATTAGCAGGTACTGATTGCCGGGTTTCCTTCAGATCTTGCTGATTAGTCTCTAAAGTTGTGATTAAATCAGTCCTAGTGTGAGGCATCCCCTTGCCCACGTGCCTCACCTTTTTACAGTACCTTTCTGTCCTGGATTATCTCCATTAGAAGTTCAGGTCTGCAATTGCTGGGGGCGGGGGAGGGTGAAGCAGTGCTGGTCCAGGTAGTGTGTGTCCTCACACTGCCCACCAAGTTAGATTGAGCCGACCGCCCTGGCCCAGCTGACATTGCCATGGTCATTGCCTGGTGCCCACCGCCTGGTTGGTTGAACCTGGGCAGCAACTGGAAGGGGGGAGGAGGGAAGACTGTGGTTGTGCCATTCTGCTTGTGGTCCAATGAGGCTGTATCGGTGGATCTTCCTTAGGCCCAAATGCAAGTCCACTACTCAAGCAAAGCAAAAAGACCACCCAGGGGCACAGCAGCAATAGTTGACCCCCCTGTCGCTGTTGGGTAGGGATTCCCAGCATGGTGTAACAGGTCTTCTGGTGCTTCATGCGGCCACGGCTTCTCAGCGCCAAGCAGTCACAGGCTTTATGTGTTCTTGGGCAGGCGACATGTGAAGTAAGCTTTCGCTTTCCGTTTCCCTGTGCACACGCGGTCTCAGGAGGTTCAGCTTCTGAGCATGCTGGAAGGATACTAGGATCTCAGGGTCTCACCCTTCAGCATAGGGATGCTGATCCTATTCCCAAGGCACAGCCGGCAGTTACATGTTGTAGTGCTTTTGCTCCCCCTCATCTAGATAAAGTCTTCCTCATCCAGTGCCCCTCTCCTAGGCAATCTGCCAGCTTCTTCAAGGCAGGCGCAGAGTAACTCTTCCTGGCAGGCTGAGGAGTTCTCTAGATTTTGGTCCCTGTACCTGATAAAGTGGAATTGCAAACAATACCCCAACTCTTGAGCACAGGGGAGTTTCTCAGTCTCCAGTGCTGTGAGACCCCAGATTCTGGTAGAGAAATCTTGGTACATTGACTGATGGGTTCTGCTTCATTCTTATTCTAAGTTTGCGGTTGGAGCTTGTGTATTCCACAAATCCATCTCTTGCCTAGGTTTTCAGGTTTCAGGGCACTAAATAATTTTTGTAGAAGAAATAAAACACTCCCTATAGAACCAATTGTTTTTATGTACCACTAGATGTCCCAGGTTCTGTGTATCTCTGCCAGACCGGTCCAGCCATGGTCTTTGTCTTGCAGTGTAAGTATGAATGTGGAGTGGAGTACACATTTTCTCTTTTCTTCAAACGTTCTGTGCGCAGTTGAAAATTTAAGATCTTGCATGGGATGTTTACGGAGGATTGAGGGATGAGATCCTGGTCCGGAGAAGTTACCTCCTCGTTTTTGCTTTCAGCATTCTTGATACCACCACAGTATAATGTTCTTTCCAATGGATCTGACCAAATTCTGAACGCACACAAACAAGCAAACTTTTACTCATTTACTCATCTTTCTACTTGCCAGCATACCACATTATCACTGTACCTTGAATTGAGCTAATCCTTAGTCTGAAGGTAAGGGTTGCTTATAATCACATCTTTAAATAGGAATGGCTATTTTATCAATAGTGGGAACAAGGACCCATCGCTATTTTGTTGTGGATCTTGGATGAAGACAAGAAGATGTAGGACAATGCCCAGAGATTCAAAGGTGAGGGGAGAAACACCAAATGTTCACACGCTCGGAACCTCAGCATCATCCATGACTCCTCCCTCTCCATGAACCGCCAGATCAACGCCGTCGCCTCCACTAGTTTCAACTGCCTTCGCATCCTCCGTAAGACCTTCAAATGGATCCCCCCGACTGCAGAAGGACCATCACCCACACACTCATAACCAGCAGACTGGACTACGGCAACGCCCTCTACGCCGGAATCAACAAAACCCTTCTACACAAACTCCAACCCATCCAGAACGCCGCAGCCAGACTCGTCCTCGGGACACCGCGTCACGAGCACATGACCCAACACCTACGAGGCCTCCACTGGCTCCCCGTCGAAAAGAGGGTCACCTTCAAACTCCTCACCCACGTCTACAAATCCCTCAACAACATCGGACCCAAATACCTCAACGAGAGAGTATCCTTCCACGTACCCAAGAGGAACCTCCACTCCGCCGACCTCGCCCTGGCAGAGGTCGCCCACATCCGCAGAAACAGAACCGGCGGGAGAGCTTTCTCCTACATCGCAGCCAAAACCTGGAGCGAGCTCCCTGTGAACATCAGACGCTCCCCGACCCTGCACACATTCAGGAAGGACCTCAAGACCTGGCTCTTCGACCTATCCGGAGCCGCTTCTCCTCCCCCTCCCCCCAGCGCCTTGAGACCCTCACGGGTGAGTAGCGCGCTATATAAACCCCTGATTGATTGAAATGTGGTATGTGGAAAAGTAGTGGTCATGTCTAGAGAAGGAGGCCTTTCCTCTATGTTGGCTAAGCCGATTCTGCAGCCTAGAAGGACTTCATTGCTGCAGGCTCAAGGTAGGCACTGGGAAACCTTTCAAGGATTGTGGCCACTAGAAGTAGTGATTCCTTACCTTGTAACATCCTGTCCATTCTTCTGTTACAAGATGTCTTTTCATGAAGGATCCTAAGGCTAGAATGGGCAGCACTGAAGACATTTAGGGAGCTATATGCTGACATCTTGTGAGGAGATTTGATGGTTGAAAGGCTGTGGCAAGGATTGAGGTGAGGAGGTAAGTGTTGGTATTTTTTGTGAGGTTGAAAATCTGTGAATTTCATGCATCAGATGCGTGTCAAAGCCTCTATGGTTGGACTGCTCTACCTTTTTAAAAAAAAGAAAATGTGTTTATTAAACATTTGCACAGTACGGTACTTTACAGGCTGTCATATATTGAACTTGTTCAGATTAAGGAATTCGTAGCATCCTATCGGTGGCAGTACACTTTAACCAGCTCTGATATTTAGCCTGTGCAGTATGATGGTGGACTCGGCTCAAAAGCATCATTATTAGGGCTCCCGGTTTTATGGTATTTATTTTTGGGACATTTCCGTCTGTATTTATCCATATTTCTTTTTTGTCAGCTTTATCTGTATTTATCCATATTTATTATGGGTTTTATGAAAAAATAAAGCTGAAACTGGTATATTTTCACTTTTATTTAACCAATAAATATGCAGTCATGCTTGAATGCCTGCCAGGTTTCAGTGATATGAACACCCGCAGAAGATAAATCAATGCACTTATTTAAGCCTCTTTACTAAAATACCTTTTTTTTTTTTTTTTTTTAACCCCCTTACCTTTCAATCCACACAATTATTGGCCTGCCAGTCATGGCAAAGTGTATTTAGAATCACTCAAAAAACACCCAATTTCCGTTTTTATCCACACTTAAAAATAAATACAGACAAGAAAATAAATGGTTTTCTGTCTGTATTTATCTGCAAAATTCAGTAAAAACGGAAAACAGGGAGCCTTAATCATGATAGAGTGTAGAGTTCCACATCATTAATTCAATTATACAGTGGAATTGAACCACCCAATGGAAAAACATAATAACCATCATCAGCTGTGGCAGCAGCAGAGCGGTAAGGGGTGTGACCACTCACAGCAGTCAGGTGAAAATAAAGAAGGAACGGGAATCCAGAGCCCCGGGTCTTCAAGAGAAGACAGTTGCCTCCCACAGACAGGGGGCACTTAGCAGGGGACAAAACAGAGGAATGGGTGATGTAGAGTAGGGGTGGGCGGAATTTGCGTAGTCGCGTTACGCAAAGTTCCGCGAAACGGTAAACAATCTCCGCGAGCACGCAAAAGTTCCGCGAACACGCGGAATTGCTTGTTCTGCCCGTTCGCGATGCTTTTTTCCTGTTCGCGAACGCCGTTTGCGTGCTCGGAGGGAAATATCTCGTGAACACGCACTTTGAAAGCGCGAACAAGCAAAAAATTCCGCGAAGCTGCGGATCGCGGAATTTTTGGCAATTCCGCGTTCTCCGCGGAACGCGAAATTACCCAAATTCCGCGAACGGAATTTACCGCCCAGGCCTAATGTAGAGCACAACCAGCCCATGGAAGGCTGCCACCCTTCCGGGAACTAATAGTCTCAGCAGCCACAGGGAGCCATCCCGTTTCAGGTGCACCTCCCCTTTAACACACATTGGGAAGGCAGCTGCTCCCACCTGCAATATCTTCATAGGTGGCCACTCGCCCCACATACAGCCCACGCTTGCAAGTTCTCTCATTGAACATTCAGACATTCGAGGAATCGGTAGCGGGTCCCGCAGTCTGGGAAAGAACAATTGGCGAAACCCCTGGTTGTTCATCCATCATTAATGCTTCCAACATATCTCCTCAGCTCTCTAAATCACATTCCGCGTTCTCATCAGTGTGGGCCTTTTTCAGCTACTCCCCACTCACTCAAATCAATCCTCTATTTATTTAGTCGGGCGGGGTGTGTCCAATGGATTATATTGCAGCATTTGGCCCACACAAGTCCCAGCAGGGCAAACCTATACTACATTAGTGATCCTGCTTTTCGGGTCGGGAGAGCGCCCATTAGACAGTGTCTAACCGTGGGCTCAATATGTATCCTCGTAACGTCCCGCAGCACTCGCAATACCTCTGTCCAATAATAACCCTACAACCTCGTGCAATTCCAAGTCATATGGAGGAACGTCACCGGCTCAAGACAACGCCGCAGTGTGTGCCGCATTAAAACGAGATATTCACTGAGGTGTCAGATAAGCACAATGTAAATCATGGAACTGCGTGAGCTTAAAGCGGGCATTGCTGGCAACCTCTCGGACCTGCGCAAACGCCTGCTGATATACCCCCTCCGTGAGAGGCCAACCATCTGTCCTGGATCGTCGTCACATCAACTTTGCGGTTCGCCTTCAGGGCTTTGTAAATGACTAAATCAAAATCAGCCGGGGTCGAGTAATAATTGCAATGTCTGTGATTCCTCCGGTTCATCTGAAAACGTTACCTACAATTCGCGGGCAGTGTGAGAGATTTTCTCATACTGCAGAAATTGACCAGGTTGCAGTTGATAGCATTCCCTCACGTCTTCAAGTGAGAGGAAGATTCCATTAAAATACAAATCCCCAGCCGTGGAGCATCCCCCAGCATTCCACCGCGTAAGGTCCAGCACATTCTGTACTTGATGAAAGCTGTGCAGACATCGAAGGGGGAGCAGTCAAGTGTACTGGGCCCTCCGGAGCACCAAGGAAACTGCCCGCTCCAGACTCCCGCAACCAGACGGACTATGAACGGGAAGTGAGAGGTGATCTCGGGAGGTCCGCCCCCTCGCCTCACTTTGCTATTGAGACTGAGGGTCTCAGTATTTGGACCCTCAGCACATCACTGCACCGCAACAGTCCTGTATGTGCCCTTGAAATGTTATTATTTGCAGTGGTTCACGATATATGATGAATAATATACTGTCTTTATTGCATATCTTGTTGGTGTCTAGATTTTTCAATAGGTAATATTTGAATACCTGTATGATTGATTCTTCATATCCCTAGTGATTCAGGGTACTAAATAATTTTTGTAGAAGAAATAGAACACTCCCTATAGAACCAATTGTTTTTATGTACCATTAGATGTCCCAGGTTCGGCGGGAAACTGGGTAACTCCATTAGCCTTAATGTTCTCGATGTTCAAGGCAACCACCGGCACATTGACATCTGCCATCGAGTGAACGTCATGAGAAAGTCACGGCCGATTCATATGTGTCCCTCTACCAGGCATTTACCCACTTTGGTCCTCAGGGTTCAGATGGGTCACCACACGGCTCAGGCGCATCACCATAGTCTTAGCCAATAGCTTTGTATCTACTCACAGCATGGATAGGGGATGGTATGAACCGGGGTCCAGTGGGTCCTTGCCAGGCTGAGGAGCATGACGATCTGGGCCTCCCACAAGGAAGGCAGGAGGACATGCACTGCTCTACCTCAGATTGGTTCACCAACGCTCTGGCATATTTAGTATCACTGTTGCCACATCTGGCTACATCTACAAGGGATGTGAGGGCAACCTGAATAGAGGCAAAGGACTCTCCATTGGAAGGAAGCTGCAGGACTGCAACATGGACAGTTCCTCAGATTGGAACATCTATGCATCTAGGTATGTTGCAGGGGTTCTGCAATGTGTGAATTCATGTACGTTTCCAAAGTCTGTAGAATAAATTCACAGATGTCGCAGTACATAAGTCATGCGCAGTATTGATATACACAAATATGGAAGAAGCACGCAGTAAATAATAAAAAAAAACTCTGTTTGTTCAAGGGGAAAGTTGACATTCCCTATATAAGTTACAAAACAATTATTAAATCACTCAAATATGAGAATACAACTATAGACATCAAATCTTATCCGAGGCATGGTCTAAGACATTAAAGCAATAAAATATTGTTTAATTAAAGCCATGTCTTGATATACGCTTCTATATTTATGACAATATAATTCACAGCACTTTATTTCGGAAGCCAACTACCTGCAACAGCACAATATTAGCCACTAGTGCGTATCCATCAAGCACTATTAAGGGTATCCGTACGGGGAAATGCTCCGCATTCGGAGACGCTGTAGTGAGGAGACTAAATGTGAACACAATCTTGATCTAATTATTAAAAGGATGATACAGAGTGGGTACAATCCTAAAGTTTTAGAGAAGACCAAACAAAAAGTTAATACAATTCCGAGACAGAGCCTTATTAAAACCAAGAAGAAAGATTGGACCTTAGCTTTTATTACTTCTTATACCACAACTAGCCAATAGATATATAATATTCTTCATAAACATTGGAATCTATACTTTCAAAGAAACCTTTGGTCACTTACAGAAGGGGATAGACTGTTAAAGAAATTGTTAATTCTAGTTATATTGCCCTTCCAAAAAGATAAAAATCCAGACCAACCATTAGGTTTCTATACTTGTGCAACTTACTCCACATGCAAATTGGGCATGAATAAGATCACTATCTTATAAATATAACACCAACCAAGGCCACAAAATGAAGCACTTTTTAAATTGTTGGAAAATTTGTAAATTATGTGATTATCTGCGGTTGTGATCAAATCTATGTTGACTGTACCACCAGAGAGCTAAGGTTTCGGATTATGGAACATGTGAGAGCCAGCCGAAACAAAGACACCTCATATCCATTAACCTCTCGTGATTGAGCAGCAAGAGATAACTTTTTTTGCTTTCATGGCATTGATGTTATACTGAATGATTTACGGGGGTGATAGAGAACGAACACTCAGACATTTGAGGCAAAATGGATCTGTCGTATAAGGTCTGTTGAATTTGGACTAAATAGAGAACCTGAATTCCATCATTTTTTATAACATATATAATCCACCACTAACACATGAAAGCTGAAAATATAAAGATTTAGTACTAGGAGTAGTTTGTGAATAGGGCTATTTGAAATTAGAATAATAGACATTTGCAATTGACGTCTTTAGTTGGATCAAAAAAGGTATATTGTTTTGTAATATTTTTTTTACATTTTCAAACCCCCATTTATTTGCTTTAATTGCCGTTTATTAAGGGTAATTGATGTTCCTGTACATTGATGAAATTAAAATCCACTGGCAATGAAACCGTGCATATAAACTTTTTTCAATACAAGTTTACTTATTACAATTGTATTTCTGTGAGAAAGAGACTGTATTCTTTTTTAAGATGGCCGCCGATGAAATGTGGCTTTGAAATGTGTGCCCAATATGGCCGCCGTTTGTGTGACTAATTATTAGATTGTAGAGTAAATTCCAAGTTGTCACTGGACCAATTGCTAAAAAAAATTCACAATACCAGTTTATTTATTTTAGTTTATTTTAAAAAGAATACGATTGTTTCTCATTTATATTCTGGTTTTGAATACGTGTCCCATATGGCTGCCATGTGTACAACACAGTGTAGAAATGACTTCTGGGTCATCATCTATAAGTCTGGAAGAATTGTAATATGGCGCCCCTTTGGCACACGACTGTGAGGCTGTAATACAGCCCCAAACAAAAGATTCAGGTATGGCGATAGGAAAGAGATTAGTAAGTTTGACATTACTGCTATAATTATCAGTAATTTAACACCGGTGTGTATTATATCTGGAGGATTATTTATACTGTTTGATATTAAAGCTATAATTGTTGGTAATTTTACACCAGTATGTATTATAGTTGGAGAATTCTTTATACTGTTGGAAGACAAAATGGCTTTTTTCAATAGTATTATTTTTTGGATATCAGGCTAGTGTTGTGCATAATGAGTTGTGACTTGTCAAATGCCCTGCTTAATATCTGCCCTGCTATGCTTGACCTGTTTCATCATGGCCGAAAGGTTTCTGCTTGGTGAATATATGATGAACTCTAAACCAAATATTATAGATATTGCAATAGTGTTCTCTGTGTATAAAGGATTGTGACCTGCTGATTATCTGTCAGGCTGTGTTTGACCCTTCCCAAGATGGCTGAACAGTTTCTGCTTGGAAAATACATGGAGAATACTTGTGTAATGCCCCGTTTGATATGTGACAGGTTTCGTTTGACCTGTTCTAAGATGGCCGAGCTGTTTCTGCTTGGTTAATACATGACGAATACTAAACTAAACATTAAGGATATCAGAGTAGTGTTTTGTATGTATAATAGGTGACTTGTATAATGCCCTGTTTGATTAACGACAGGTTTCGTTAGAACTGTCCTAAGATGCCTGAACGGTTTTTGCTGGATGAATACATGATGAATATTAAACCAAACATTTTAAATTGTCCACAATGTTCTCCACTATGATGTTATGAATATATTTTCGATCATTTATTTTCCTTACTGATCCGAACAGTTGATCATTATTATGTAAGATGTGTTGGACACTCTAGTTGATATTATCTAGAATGAACGTTGATTTGAAATGTTCATTTCTAAAATGGCGGAATGAAGTTTAATATCTCTTTTGAACACAGACTTAAATTCTGGCATGTTCTTTATCACAGGCCAGTTTTATCTAGTGATGGATTTTCATGACATACAGATTGTTGAGGAAGTCTGAAAGACTTTTTTTTTTAGATAACTGAAGGATGTTGGATATTTATAATGATTTGAGCACATTCCTGCTTGGTAGTATGAAGGAATTCATACTGATATATTGATACACCTCTGATTGAAGGGAGGTGTATTAATATTAGTTTGTGCCTCCTGCCTCCTAGTATGGTATGTGGTGTGACTGATATAGGATGTAATGACCAAATGCATGTTGGCCACACTGATTATGGCAAAAAATTAAACGAGTTGTTGTATAAGTACGACCTTCCTTTGCAAATGAATTAAGTTCCCCTGCGGCTCCTTTCAATTGTACATTTAATGGAAGGTGCACCAATGTGGTAATTGATTATATCTTTTCTTCGTTTAGAGCACAATGCTTTCTTGACTAATTTCAACCACGTACGCGATTTAACTAAGTGATCATTATTCCCAGAGCGTCTGTTTAAATCTTAATGCAATGTTAAAACATCTGCTAAGGGTCTATGTACTAGTTAAAAATGTTGAAGTTAGAGGTCAAGTATATTACAGTTAGGTCAAGTAGATTTTTCAGGTTACTAGACCTGCAGGTCTAGTAAAATTTTGATGATTTTTCGAGCCCTGCCTCTTTATTGATCTGTTATTCTGTTGCAACTTATTTGTGAAAAGTTTTGCAATCCAGGAACACATTGGTTTTATAAATTGATTTTATGATGGTTTTTATCGATCTGGAAAACATTGGTTTTATAAATTGATTTTATGATGGTTTTTATCGATCTGCTACTTTTTTTGGAATATACTTGTGTAAAGTTTTTATAATTCAGGAGAAATTGGTTTTATAGATTGTTCTCATGATGGTTAAAACTGTATATTGTTGTTTTTATAATAAATGTATGTTTTTATGATTTCTGCTGCTGAAATCTAATAAAGTTGATTTGACCTGACTTGACTATCGTGTATTGTTTAGAATAGGAGTTTTTTTTATTTTAATACTTATGTACTTTATATGTGCTCTTTTGTACACGATGGGGCCGATTATGATGTCGGTCAGAGTCATCGCGGAATCGGGACCGACCTCCGGTTGGCGGTCCCGACCGCCTAATTACGATGCACTCACATTTCCATACGGAAGCTTGTGCTACGGCCCTAAACCGGCTGTAGTAAAAGCTCCCATAGGGAAATGGGAGGTTCTGTCATCCCTGCACCTGGTGGCAGGCACCTCAGGGTGCCTGCCACATGGCGCAGGGATCAACAGGGGGCCCTATGCCCCAACCGGAGGCCACAAGGAGAAGGGGGTCCTGCTAGGGGCCCCCAAACTCGCTTTCCGGCAGGCTTTCCATGTTGGAAAGCCCTGCATGGAAAGCCTTTTGGAAACCGAGCATCGTAATCCCAACTGTGGAAATGCTGTCCATTGGTATTACGGGCCGGTCTCCAATTGGCCGATGAGCTCCTTGAGCCTTTCGGAAACAAGCCGGAATGACCCACTGGTTTCAAACCTGACCGCCTACATTGTAATTAGGTGGTCGGAATTGAAACTGACGATGTCGGTTGGAGGCTTGGCGACCGACATCGTAATAGGTCCCTATGTGTTGATATGGTCAATTGCAATAATTAATATTTGGTTTCTCTTTTAATACACAAATATGATAGAATACGGATAGGACATAGTTCAACAATTTATAATATGATTATTGGGAGTTTAAATGACTATATTCCTTAGAAGGGGACTACTGACATTTTTATTACTCTATCAAATAAATTTCAAGAATGGATGAGAAATCAATACAAAAATACCTTATGGATAATAGTAACTAGGTAAGTCGAAGTTTTGACTATCTATTCAAATTGCCAACATTTTTGTTATACCAGCTCAGGTAAATGAAAACATTGCTTTTTATATAGGATTTAAATTTTAAGTATTTGCTAATGTCCGTTTGAAGATTAAAAATTGGATTCAACTTGTAGAGAATTAAAAAAAAATTATTTTATGAGTTACATTTGAATCTATACGATTTATTATTGCTGTAATGCCTTAGGCCATGTCTCATATTAGATCTAATGTCTATAGTTGTACATGTTAATTTTGAAGTTAGGTGAGTCTAGAGAATGGATGTGTTTAATAAACGTATATCAGTGTAACACTGAGGAAGAATGCCAAATTGTCCTATAAGGCAATTTTATATTGTTTGATCAATATATTATAAATTTGTACATTGCGCATGTCTTGTTTACAATTAGGGTTACCCTTCCATGGAGTTATGTGCCCTAAGATAGTTTGAATATTTGCAGATCAATATATTATATTGGTACCATGTTTTAGCAATGTATATTTTTTATGTTTGTTTGATACATATTGTTCTCATGATTACAGTGAATGAGATTTTAATATTTTTTTGTTATGTTTTACGTGTCTTTATCAGCCGAAGTAGTCCGATTGATTTTTGGGATGAAACGCCTTGGCCATGTTTGTCATTTACATTCATACAAAAAAATATTTGCGTATTTGAGTGATTGAATAGTTGTTTTTAGAATTCATATATGGAATATCAACTTTCTCCTCGGACAAACTTTTTTTAAATTATTTACGGAGTGCTTCTCCCATATTCGTATACATCAATTCTGTGATTTTTGTTTATTTATGAACGGTTAACCAAGGGAGTAGGGTAGCCGTTCCGTGGAACTACCTGGAGTGCGGCGGTACACCCCACAACCGTTCTTAGCTTCTTAGAAATCACGTGCAGTGTTATTTTTTATGGTGTTCACTCAAGGGGTGGCTTTGGTATCCCTCAAAGGTAAGGACTGGCACAGGGACGAGGGGTGTGGTAGTAGTATCCAGAGGTGGCTGATAAGTAAATGAACAACTGTTAATGTTAATTACTTGAATGGTACAAAACTATTTACTGATTACTGAAACAATAAGTTGAAGCTGTTTACTGGTACAAAAGCTCTTAATCATGGGTGATGGATGTGAACGATAACTGTTCAGTGGAACAAAACTATATGCAATAAAATATTTAAAACGAGACCAGAGTAGGCTGACCCTAGGACTCCAAGTCAAAAGGCACCATTTCTAGCCCTGGGCTTTTCTTTAACAGCCCAATGTATCCTGGTAGTGGTAGTGTTGGTTAATTTCAACTGGACTAATACACCTGAGTGGCATGGAGGCGTCTGTTAACCTTAGCCGAGAGACTGCTGGAGCTCTTTGCTGAAGCAATACCCCAGGGGTAGTTACTAATACAGTAATTCTGAATTGGTGATCAGTGAACAATGACTCCAACGTTTGAACTGACTGTTAAAAGAGATACTGACATAATACAGACTGAAAGTGAAGAGTAACTTGACAGGCACGTTTTTTTTGAGGATTCTGGGACATGCAGCTCATTTAGAATTGGACAGGCAAACTACAAATATTAGCATGCAAGAACCATAAAACCAGGAGTGTGCTGTCTACTCATACCTAGCATGGGACAAGTTAATAGCTGTGCAACCTTATCTCGGAGGAGATTCTTCCAGGGACAACTGGTGGGTCTGTATCGATCTGTTTTTCTGTTATCTTTGTATTGTTTTGTGCTGCGGGATCTTAAAGCTGGGGTTGTGCTGGCAGCGTGTACGTGTCACAAATAAAACAAGCACACATTCACGTGGGGTAATCCTGAGCTACGTTTCGGTGGGTCCCGAGCAGGGCTGCCAAACAGGCCCGGTTCTAGCAGGGGGGCAGGGTCGGCCAGGCCCACCCAAACATGACCTTTGGCCCACCCAGTCACGGCAGAAGAGGCCACAGAGAAGGCACTTCTTAAGTGCTTCCTCAATTTCAACATCGGAACGTCGAAATGTTTTTTCCACTGTCTTTAAAAATGAAATTGAGTGGTGTGTTTTGGGGGTAGAGGTGGGCTAGAAAACAAACTAACAGGGAGAGCCGAGCTAAGGCTCTGACTTGGCACTTACAGCCCATGCACAAGCTGAGCCCTGAAAATGTTAGCTATGTGAAACATACAACTAATAATATGTAAAATATGATACAGTATCTTCAAAATGTTTGATTTCTTTAACACATGGAAGCTTTGACATTAATGTCTCAATATAGCGCTGCACTGAGAAGTACTTATAGAAAGTGAAAGTTTTGAAACAAGAGCTTACAGTCATTCCTACCCCGTCCTCACACTGGTAACAGTGCCATTAGTGAACCAAGAGGCAAGACAGTTGTCATGTGCACCTTGTATGTGGCCCAGATTATTATAGAGGAACATTAGTCTATTAAATCAAACACAATATGTTTTTGTATAGTTAGCTTTCTGATTCGTGTATTTGAATGTGCTTTCATGCGCAAATATGAAGAAAAACGAGTTTTGGTGAAATAAAATATTAGCCCAAGCTCACACAATTTAAGTGGGGAAGCTCCAATTTATCCAGGTTTTATTTTTCACTTTGTACAAATCAGCCATTAGATGGCGATCTATTTGTCTCTCCTTTTTATGTTAATGCTTTGTTTTTACCACTTTGTGCAGTTTTCTGCTGTTTTTATATAGTGTGAACTCGACCTTGAGATATTGAAGCACTTTACACGAACACCAGTTACATTATACAAGGTCACATTCATTTCTTTTAGGCACTGGAGATTTTCCCAGAATCACAGTATTTTGAGCCAACTCTGAGACTCGAACCAAGTCTGTTCAGTTCCAAAGTTGGAAGCTCTCGCCGTAATGCCACATCCTGGGTAGATTAATGGTGGCGGGCAGAAGGTACTTGAAAGCTTGGCTCATTATGGGCTCGAAGTTCCAACTGGACGTAAGGCTGAACCAGAGTCAGGCTTCAGGCTCAAGCCCGGGTCAAGCTTTCAGTGCCACTCTTCCTAGTGCGAAATGTCGAGGCTCAGGTGTGGTAACAGGGACCTAAACCGCTATTACTCTCTGCTTGGAATCCTGGTGCTAAAGCCTGGCCTGCTGGAAATTATGGGTTGGACTGTTGAGTATAGACATCAGCTCTTACTCTCAAATAACTCTCTAGACGCACTGTATGCCTGTTTGGAAGAAGATATAATGAAAATCTTGGGCTTCTAGGCTGCCTACAGAATTGACAAAAATTGGGCCCAAATTGGCACCCCCGAACAAACCCTTGGCCCATCCAGATGAAAATTCCTAGAACCGGGCCTGCTGCCAAAGCGCCCAGAATCCTGCGGCTCACAGGTGTCTAATCTGGGTTCACTTCAGCTGAACTATCGCCTCTGGTTACATTGATTTTCAAAAGGAAAGCTGAGGGCTGACGAATTAGTGTCCTGGGGACAGGGAGTGATGGACAGTACCTATTATTCAAAAACGTCATGTACCAGTACCCCACAATCAACTGTGCCCTCTGTACAGATTTATTATGGACAGAATAAAGGGATACACTTAATTTATGAGAAGGGGATGAGGTTTACTACTTAGGACAACTGAGTTTCGGTTGGTCGGGGAGTCAGGTGAGCGAGGGTGGTGGGGTTCATCGCTTGAAACATGAGCTCTGTTGTGAGATTTAAATGAAGGGTGGTAAGGGGGGGGGGGCAACATTCTGACTAATCACTGCTGCCGAGTGGTCTTAATGCATCTGACAGGCAGGCATAGCCTTTTTGCCATCGGTATATTGCATGCTGGGACTGGTAGTTTCACTCGTGCCATACTTCCTTTATCTACAAGTCAAAATCCTTGTTGTTTTGAGTAGGAGTTGCCCATAATAATAGCTGCCAAGATTCCCATCATAGCTGCCAAGTCCTCCTTGCCATTGTGCTGGTTCAATTCCGAGTTCTTTCTTAGAATTCTGGGACATGTAGTAGTCTTGGTTTTATACAGGGTTACATAAGACTACAAGCCCCAGAGTTCTGAGAAAAACTGGGACTGGCCTATCTAGTCACGCTTAGTCTTGTGAAACTTGACTGTATGCCCCTTATAAAAATGTTCAGCTCTTGGGGCACAGTGCCACTGGCTGTAAAGCCAAGACAGGGTAAAGGCGTCGCATGCCAAGAGCCAGCTATGGATTAGGGGAGGGAGCCGTTATACTGGAGAGTGATATGCAGGGCACGAGTCGGGGGTCCACGCGGGTGGACGGCGTCCCCCCACTTATTTCACAGGGTGGATGCCGTCCACCCTGCCAAGAAGTTGGGCCCCACTAAAAAATATGCTGAATTCGTCCCGGTGTAATTTCCAAACACCGGGACACATTCAGCAGCGCCTGCAGGTTGTTGTCTGCTTTCGATCACAACAACTTGCAGGCGGGGACGGGGCTCTCTTATTTCTGACTCCTGCTGGGATACTCAGCCATAACAAAGGCCGAGTCTCAGGGGTCATCAAGCCTCCTTTTGTTGGAGTCTCCTGGCTGGCAGCAGTCAGGACCTCACACCTGATGCAAATGCAGCAGAGGGGAAACAAAGGCTCGCACCTTGTTAGCACTTCACACATACTTAGGAGAGGCAGCTTTTCACTTTGTTCAGGCTCTGTTTAGGAGATTTGCATGCACGGGAAGAACGTCAGATGTGTTGATCTTTCCCAGTATTTGCACAAAATAAATTGCATTTATATACGCTTACTACCCTTGAAGAGGCGTTGTAATAATTTAAATATCACTATTTCTTTTAAAGCACTATGGCTATAGAAAGCTTAACGCTGATAAAAGGTAACATTGTTTTATGTGTAGCCTACAAAAGTGTGAATCTTCTGCCTAAATCAGGAGGGTTTGCAAGTATACTCGAAATGTGCTCAAATGTACTCATGATAGACCTGCTAAACATATATGTGAGGGCTTAAGATCTGATATCACTTCTTGTGATGCCAGTTCCTGTGATGTCACGCGCCGTGATGTCACGCGCTGCGATGCCACACGCTGCGATGCCACGCGCTGCAATGCCACGCGCATACTGATTAACTAGGTTAGTCCCCCCACTTCTTTTTTTAGGACTTGTGCCCTGGTGATATGTGTTGTTAGTTGTGACGAGGAAGCACATCTGTAAACACATAGTATTTACAAATGCTAAACATAACAACATCCATCTTTGAACAAAAGGAAATGGAGACAGTTCGTGTCAACTTCCGGTGCGCGGCTGAAGAAGAATCTGTGGTTTGTTATCTTTAGCCGGTTTATTGTCACTCCAGCCCTAAGAAATGTGTATTAGAAACCATTGCCACATGCTTGTAAACCAGCAACCTATTGAAGTCGGCAACACGTTCGATTAGGCAAAGGCAAGATGTGATTTCAGTGTTTAAAAGTAGTAAATTGTAGCAACGCGCCACTGTGTAACGGTTAGCCATTAGGACACGTCGCGCCACTTTATAAACGTTAAAAAGTCGTCTTTTTTTTATCAGTCAAACATTTAGGTTTGATATCTTATCTCATGATCATCTGTATTTATTTTTTTAAATAAGATCTCGAATGCCAGTGTGGTGCTTTATTTCAAGTCGTATGGGGTTGTAAACCCGAAATAAACTTTATTGGCTGATAGTTGTATTAGAACGAGACATGCTCAGCTCGCTGTTGAAAATCAATAAGCGAAACGATATTTTTAGGAAGCAGAAAGAAGGCAGCTGTATTAAAACGCGACACTTTTTTTTTTTTTTTTTTTTACCAGCTCCGCCTGCGACTTTTTCTCCTGAGACAGGTGAGATGTGGCGGGCTGGGGTCAGGGCCGGACTGGGAACCAAAACCGGCCCTGGCAAGGTGCTGGGCTGGCCCTCTCCTCCCCCCCCCCCCCCCCCGGGTGTTGGGGGTGCGGCCGAGCACTTTGCCAGGGCCGGTTTCGGCCGATTTTGTTACAGGGGCCGATATTGCAGCTATGCTGCAAAAACGGCCCTGTAACAAAAACGGACCACCAGGGCCCCAAAACCGGCCCCCACCCTGGCGGCCCACCGGGGAAACGCCCGGTGCCCGCTACGGCCAGTCCGGCCCTGGCTGGGGTAACCTTGGATGGGGGGGGAGAGGAGGGGTGGTCTCCGCCAATCAGGGAGTGCCTGGTCTGCTTCTGCCAGCCTGAGCCCCTGTGCAGTGCTCTGTTCCCGCTCACTGTCCCGCAGGCTGCTCCCGGGTCTTAGCCCCTGCTCCCTGCACCCCTACTCAGACGGCAGGTGTCTTTGGCCAGCTCCTGGGGGCGAGATGAGTCTCTTGGGGTTCATTCCCCTTCTCCTGGCCGCCGTCCCACTCCCGTGCCTCTCCCAGTCTGAGACCCTCGCTGCTCATCGCAGGTTTGAGTACAAGTTCAGCTTCAAGGGGCCACACCTGAGCCTGCCCAACGGGGATGTGCCCTTTTGGGACCACTATGGAGGTAAGAGACCCGTTTGGCAGGGCTAGGGGGGCATGTGTGAGGGCATTCGTGTGCAGAGTTTCGTAGGGGTCTTTAATCACGTTGTTGGTCCTCTCCTGGGGCAATAATTTCAAATATCAGCCTTGCCTTCAATGACGTAAATTTCACATTTGAGTCTCAGTTCAGGCCATTATGTTAACTTGATAGTTTATCTCTGGGGCTTTAATATCACGCTGACAGCGGCTGACTGGCTCTCCCTTGTACTATTGTTAAATGTCTCTCCCACGTCACAGTCTCGCGCAGGGCCATTTTCCAGCAGGACCCCTATTCTGGGCCATTAATTTCATGGGCAGTCTCAGTAGGGGCCCTGCGGCCCGTCAGTATCTTGCACCAGGCATGGGCGTGGCGCCAAGTTAGGCGGGGAGCCAGCTTCGAGGCCAGAAACGGCCCTTGTGGGCTGGGGTCGCTGATTTCATTTTTCGCCCAGGGCTTTAAGTGGACCCGGTCTTCTCCACTGAAACGCTTCCCTATCCTTAACCTTACCGAAAATTACACTGATACATTTCTGAAAAATGAATGAAAAGAAACTTAAAGTAACCTATGTCCGCGATGACGTTTATGGATATATTTCACATGTTTAACACTATCAGGAAGGCAAGGTTAAGTAAACCATTTCCAGCTTGTTGTGTCTGTAATTTTAGTGTCGCCTTCAGGTGTTCACACCAGGCCACGATTGCTTTGGAGTGAGGCCGAAGTCGGTGTCAGTATCTTTCTCACTGTGCCTGTCAGTGGGTCAGAAATGTGTTCAGAGTACAGGGCCTTCCAATCCTTGGCCTCTCTGCTGAACAAGCAGAGCAGAGGTGGGGTATTCCGGTTGCAGTGTTATTCTGTGCAAACGTGTGTGAAGGAGGTACATAGATGTCAAAATATTTACAAGAAAAATTCAGGGGCGGCTCCGCCGCTAAGGCAGAGGAGCATCGCCCCACTGCTCTCCGAGCAGTTCAAAAAGGAAAATTTAATGATAACGCAATATTATCATTTTATTTTTCCGTACTGCAGTGGCTCAGTTAGGTTCATGTGGGGCGGGCCTGGACTGGCAAGAGCAGGGGGAAGGAGTGGTGGGCACTCTCTAAGTGTGCATGATGGTTTGGCCCGTCGTCTGGCGCTGGCCAAACAGTCATGGGAAATTAGCATCTTCTCCACCCGCTTGTATTGTACAGCCTAGGTGGCGACCACCAACAGCCTCCCACTTTCTGTGTGAGCGCCGAACTAGGGCACTGTTATGTTATGTTATCTGGGTATTTGTAAAGCGTTCAGCTACTCAAATTGAGTGTCCCGGCGCTGACGACATCTAGGCGGGGCTGACAGAAAACGCTGCTCAGATGGAAAAACCTATTGCTGAAATAGCCAAGTTTTCAGACCAATCACGACGCTGCTCTCATGCTGGTGACAGCAGCGTCATGATTGGCTAGGGGAGTCTGGGAGCATGTGTGCTTCCGTGCTGCTGGAATTCAAGACAGGAAGAAGAGGAGAAGGAGGGAGGGAAGGCGGCGGCTGGCCGTACCCAGGTAAGGCTTTTTTTTTTCTTCTTCATTCCTCCCCCCTGCACATCCCCCCCCCCATTCGGTAGCAGCCGCCACTGAATAAAGTGCAGAGCTAACGGGTCAGTATGTGCGTTGTGCATGTTTGGGGAATGGTAAAGTGATGGAGATGCGAGGTAGTGGATTCAGGAGGGATTGAGAACAGGGTGCTCGAGAGCAGGGTGCTGCAAAGTCAGTCCTGATGAGCCATATCCATGCCAGATTTTTAAGATAACTACATTTATCTGAATGGGAATATACTAAATCTGGCATGGATCCGGCCTTCTAGGACCGACTTTAGAGAGCCCTGCTTAAGAGGAACAAGATGAGGTGCATCGTATGCTGATGGACGAAATGTGGAGAGAAAAAGGGCGTACATGTCTAACAGAGTGAGCATAACAGGAGTGATTGAGACACTCTGAAGACCACTACCCCTTCCGCAGGCCTTAGTAATATTTAATTCACAGTCTAATATTTCGGAACGTTTTCAATATTATTTACAACAAAATTATTGTTGTTACTCATTGTTAAAGTGTTAGAGATAAGTTGTGGCACTCCTATTAACAGACTGTGAAAGGTAGTACCTTTCTTCTGTGTAGATCTGTTTTGGGTGCAGGTGGGTATCGCTCTCTGATCTATCATAACCACACCTATTGCGTTGTCTTAAACAAGAGCAACGTCCCCACCTTGCACTCCTGGTTGGCGTAGTAATGCAATTTCTTGAAGTAATTAATATTCATACAGTCATCACTACTTTGAAATTAAAGTCTTCATTTATTCAATTTGAAGTATTCGTATTTATCGTGTTGGATCATTACAAGTTGATAGTAAATTAATGTAATTTTTTTTTACAAATTCCAATGCATTTTGGGACAAGCCATTCATCAGGGGAAAGTGACCTACAATATAATTGAACAACCAATATTCAAATATTCAATAATCCAAGGAATACAGCCTACCATATAATTGAATAAATGAAGACTTTCATTTCGAAGTAGTAATGACTGTATGAATATTAATTACTTCAAGAAATTACATTACAATCACTTTCAGTGCGTAGATCACACTGGTTTTTCTACAATAATGTATTGCATGATTTTGACCGTTTTTCCCAGGTCAATTAAACAAAGTCATCAGATACCACATCTCAGACAGCCTACAGAGGTGCAAGGTCTTAGTACTGTAGGCAGATGTGTGCTATACCATATGCCTTTTTGAATATCACAGGATGTGACAATAACATACAGACATATACAAAAATATTCTGAATTCAGACTGGTAATGGATGGAGTATAAATTATTCCTAAAAGTACATAGTTTTCCCTTCTTTTAGGAAGCTTCACCTTCTCTGTGCTACTAAAATCACCCGAATATTACTATTCACAATCATGTTAATTGACGAAACAATATGCATTGTTTCTATGGCTTTTATCTTTGATCTGCCTTCCTACTCTACAAAGATTTATTTATTTAGTGTTCTTGAAAAGCCTGCAGGTCACTATGGTAGCCTCAGAGAGCCCTTGGTTTATACACAAAGCATAGAGGTACCAGGGGCGGCTCCTCCACGTGGGCGGAGGAGCGTCACCCCACTGCTTTCTCGCAGTGTGAGAAGCAGAAACATAAAATGGTATTATGAATACTATTTTATGTTTGTTTCTCGCACTGCGAGAAAGCAGAAGGGTTCGGTTGGGGGCGGGCAGGTGGGCGGTCCTGCTCCAGGCAGGGGAGGAGTGGCTTGCCCACTATTGTGGGCGCTGACTGTTTGGTCGGCCCCAGGGCCGACCAAACCAGTCATATGCACTCTCCATGCAGCCTGCATGGAGAAAACGGCCTCCCCATTGGCGTCCCAGCCAATCACAACGCTGCCATTGCAGCTGTGTGATTGGCTTAGGGGAGGAGAGGCAGGCTGCCTGCTTCCTGTGAGAAGCAGAGAGAGGAGACGCGACGCGGGACCAAAGGCGAAGGTAAGTTTAAGTTTTTTTTTTAATTACCCCCCCGCAAGACCCCCCCACCCCCTTCAGCAGCCCACCCCCCCCCCCCACCCACGAGTCATGCCGGCCGCGACTGAGAGGTACATGTGATATTTTGATAGTGCAAACACCAAATAATGAAAAAAAGGGAATAACTGGGTAGACTGAGCCTACCCTGAACCTCTGGCCCATGTAGGGGCTCCAATGGACCCTCCACATTAAAATGAATGTAAAAAATATTTTTATCAAAGGATTTGCAAATCCTGTGCAGATTTGTGAACCCTAGACCCCCCCATGGTCACCAAGACCTTGCTTGGGTCGTGAATCTAGCAGGATTCAGAAATTCTAAAAAATATTTAAAAAACAATTTAATCTGTACCTGGCCTCCAGCCAACCCCCACTACGCATGTTCATAGGCCCTTCCTAGCAGGGTTTGGCCGTCCATGGGGTCTGGCATTAGGCTAGGCCCTGTCGATTCAGATGTCATTGGTAAACCGCTTTGCCTTCGGGCTCATGGTTTATAAATGTCAATGGAACCCTTCAAAAGCAACTTAGGCCCATATTACACAGTTACTCGTTATGTAGTCTCTATCTCGCCATCTCTCTTTTTCACTCTCTGTATGTGTTTGTGTATATATATCAGGGGCCAGCTTGAGTGAAACAGTAGACATTTCCTTTAGAAAGGCTCCATCCCTTAAAGACCAACTCTTCAGAAGTCACTTTGTGAGATCCAAAAGTGATACATGGATGACAAACTATCAAAAAGGCTTCACAAAATGTGATAAATGCAAAGCCTGTAAAATTGGTAAGAATACCAAGCACCTTACAGACTTTAAAGGGAAACAATTTATTATCACACAAATGACCACCTGTGAAACTAACTATGTTGTATATCTGATCACCTGTGATTGTGGGAAACAATATATAGGAAGTACTATCTGCCCCCTCAAGAAAAGAATCCTAGAACACATCAGGGCAGTACAAAACAAGGATGTCAACTATACCATGGCAAAACATCTTGGAACGCATGGAGACTTCACATGGCAAAATATGAAATATTGTGGCATTGCACACGTTCCCAACAATGAGAGGGGGGAGATAGAACACTAAAATTGAGACGCTTGGAATCAAAAATGATCATCCAGTTCAGAACAAAACAGCCACAAGGCTTAAATGCTGATGAAGAACTTAATGTACATCTGTTAAAAGATTTACATGACCCGAATATGATCATATGATAGCCATCTATGGATTACTGAAATATGCAATAAGAAAATCATAACCAAACATAAGACAGTAAAACTTGTGGATATCAAATGAAAACATTATTTGTCAATTACTTAAGGTCAGGCCACTTAGGCTTGATTGTTTTCTAAATAGTGACGAATATCATTACGGTGTATATTACAAATTGTAAAGTCACTTGGACACTCATTGGTAAATTTAAAATTACACAAGAATCACTCGATCGAAGAGAATCCAATCGCTTTATTAGCAACGATTGACTAGGTACAAATCTGAAAATCATCAACATGCTTCGAGCTAATTGACATTGTCTTTTACGTATAAATCGTCATTTTTGGTTGTCTATTATGTAAACTATGTAAAATATCAATATCAAATGAATGAAACGATAAAATTGTATATATTTGTACATATTGAGTTTTCTACTACAAATCCCAGAACGCCTCATAATGGGCTAGTTTGGGAAATGAGTATATAATGAAAAAGAAAACAGGACTTGCCCAACCGTGAACAAGCCCTTGTGGTGAAACGCATTGGTGGTAGTGGTGGTGTAATAAACTTCTCTTGAATTGCATCTCTGGAGTGCGGCAAATCCTTTTGATTATTTATATATATATATATATATATATATATATATATATATATATATTCACTTAAAAAAACAAAGGTGAAAGAGACTGTATAGTTATGTGAAAATGTCAGTTAAAACATAAGTAACTGGGCTCTTGTCAGGAGGCCACTGCAGCTTGCACCATGCATGTCCCTGCCATGCTGCCAATGATAGTAACAACACACCTACTAACCATCACACTCCTACAAATGTGACAATTCGGACTATTTGAGGCCCCCAAATCTATAAGAATGGCTTGAGCGGCAGGTAGTTGTCATTTTTAATGTATATTGAATTATTAATTAACTATTGTTGGGGTCATCTCTAAATTAACCAGAAAGCGCCACCTTGTGGCAGACTGTCACGTGTGCTGGTGCTGACAATTAAGTACCAGTGCTGAGCACCGGAAACCACCAGCTCAAATTGAGACACTATTGGGGACTGAGTCCTAAAATGGTTGCCATCACATCTTTGTTGATGTGGTGGCAGCCAATCAGATATGATCGTAAGATGTGTCGGGTCCATTTATCCTCCGCAGCTGATATATACCTACATCTTTTGAACCTTTAATTTCTCCAAAACTACTATACGGATTTCCACCAAATCATTAAAAGCACACCAAGCTCCAGCTTTCTGCCAAATCTGATGTAATTCCGTTAAGCCTGCTTGGGGAATATGTGTTTTGGGACTCCCACCCCCCCCCACTCCATCTGCGCCCCCCCTTTTACTGACTCCCCCCTGCTTGATGGATCACTCTGAAACCATCAAGTAGATGCTCAGGTGAATAAAGTTTTTTTTGAGAAACATTTGTGGAGATTCGTCAAATGGTGCCAAAGTTATTAGCGAACCAAAAAATTCTTTCCCTATGGCATTGTGGTCCTAACTATAACTACACAGGGGCGACTGCCACTAAAATATATATATATATATATGTGTGTTTTTCTAGCAATGTTTTTAAGCATAGGATAAGCACAGCGCCATCCACGCCGAACTAGAAAGGGACAAAGCCTTTTGCCATTTATACAGCAAAATCTTTAAGCATAGGATTAGCAAAGTGCTATCTACGCCGAGCTGTAAAATGACAAAAGACTTTTATCACTCCAGGCACAGCATTACAGTTTTGGATTGGTAAAATACCATCCAAGACAACCTGGAATGCATAAAAGCAACCCCTGCCACGTGTTTCGGTCCCATCAGAGCTCTTCAGAGAGGTATAGCTTTGTCCAGACACAAGAGAGCACCCAGGATAACCCAAAACAATACCCTTTCAGGCTTGGAGTGCAGAATAAATTATGCAAAATTGGAATCCGAGAACTCTGGTTAAATTTAGGTCTACAATAGGTAGTTATAGTCAGGACCTAGCTTCCATAGGAAAAGCGTTTTTTGACTTGCCTATATCTTTGGCGCTGGTTGCTGAATCTTTACGAAATTTTCCCCAAAAAGTGTCATAGTAAGTCTTGTTGTGCACAGGAAGTTTCGAGGTGATTCATAAAGCCGGGGCCGAGAAAAAAGGAGCCAAAAAAGCATTTTCCCATTTAAATCCCATATGACGCATAGTCGAACCTACAGCCTGAACCGCTGGATGGAATTACACCAGATTTGGCAGAAAGTTAGATGTTGTTATGCAGATTGTGCTTTTTGTTATTTGGTGTAAATCTGTTCAGATATTCTTGAGAAATTTAAGTTGAAAAATATAGCGATATCTGTGTTTGAGGATATTTTGCTGCAACATCGCAGATAATCGTGAATGCGCATCCCAACTGGAATGCTGTGATTGACTGGCTGTAACCTGAACAGAAAGATGTGGCTGCCATTTTATCACTCGGGGAACAGGTCCAGAGGCTGAAAATGTCTGTGACAGCTGACATAAGGGGTCAGGGTGGTGGTACACTGCCCCCATGTTTCAGAAATGGGGGTTGTAGGGACCCAAGTTATGTATCCAAAATATTTTTTTTTAATCACACACAGAAATTCACCAGTTATAGTTAACTCAAGTAACTATAACTTAGGGGCTTAAAGACTCATACACCCCACTCACATAACAACTCATACACCTACTCACATACCCACTCACACACTATTGCACCCACTCAGAGACTCAGTAAGAGACTCATGTGCATACTCTTATACCCACTCAGACTCATACACCCAGTCAGAGACCCACTCAGAGACTCATGCCCCCATTATATATATCCATACAGCGACTCATTCACTCACTCATATACCCACTCAGACACTCATGCACCCACCCACATAGCCACTCAAAGACTTATGCACCCAGTTACAGACCCACTCACAGACTCTTACACCCACTCATAGATTCAGTCACACACTCAATTACCCACTGACATACCCACTCAGACATTTATACACCCATTCACATTCCCACTCAGACACTCATACACCCCGTCAAACACTCTTGCACCCACTCACAGACTCACTCAAAGACTCATGAGTCTACTCTAAAAAAAAATAAAGGTTACAGGGATGTTATAGTTAGGAAATAGATTTTGAAAAACCTTAGAAATTCACTTAAAAAACAAAGGTTACAGTAAGCCTCAGATTTCACTCGTACAAAACCAGTGAAATTCAGCAGTTATAGTTACCTGAGCCAACTATAACTTATGCCCCGCAATGCACTGATGATGACTCTCACATATTACATCACTCATGACATGGTCAGTGACATCACTGATGACATCTCAAATGACATCACTGATCTTTTACTCTGAGTCTCTGCAAAGCAATAGAACCTATTAAAAGGCCATCATCCTGCCTCACACCAGCCAGTGGAGTAATTTCGTTGCCATTCAGGTTTGTGGAGGCTTTTCAGGCATATTGCGTGGACTTCTATTGACAACTAACAATAGTCCTGAAGTCTCACCCCATGTCTTCCCAAGGGGCCTGATCAGTACATCATCTGGTTAACAATTATTACCAAAAAACCATCCTCCCGAATAGGTGAGTAGATTTAGTTAAATTACCCTGCTACCTTTAATTTAGGTGGGCTCCAATCACACAGTTTTGGGGTGCTCACCTAGTAGATTAGGTTCTATAACATTTTGGTCATGATGAATTGCCAGGGGTGAGCATACGCGTCAAGAAACATGTTGTCCTTTTAGCGAACTCTGAGGTCATTAATACCTCATAAGTCCTCTCTATTATTAACCCTTGACAAGAGCACCCACTGAAAAAGAAGTTCCCTAACCCTTACTTAATTTTAATCAGATACCTGGACTAAACTACTACTACAAGGCATCCCTACAGTAACACGTGCGACTGCCAGTGGTAAGGTACTTTCCTGACCATTGGGCAAAAGAAAGATATAGAAAGATATAACAATATAAAAGATTTAAATATAAACAATTCATTCAGGAATACAAAAATGCAATTATTACCCAAAGAAACTCCGTATTTTAATGAGAAAATTTACCAAGCAAAAAACTCCTCGAGAGCTTTTCAAAACAGTTGAAATTCGTGCAGCACAATGACTCCTAGCCAGCTTCTATGTGATAAGTTAGCCAGTTATTTCAAGAATAAAGTAGAGGTTTTATGGAGAATTGGACGCCAGCGGCAATTTAAATCTTAGTGCATCAGTCGATTAACTACTAATCCAATGGCGAGACAGTGTTGGACGAGCTCTCTCTTCTTACTGAAGGAGGAGTGTTGGAGCTAATTGCTTGCACCAAATCCGGGGCCCCTTCAGACTCCTGTCCCCCAAGAATTCTCCATGATATAGCAGAGACAGTGGTCGCCCCTCTCACCACTCTACTGAATAGTATTAATACTTCTGCTCCTTTTCCTTCTGAATGGAAAAAGGTTTCCATTCTTCCCCTGCTAACGAAACCATCCCTCAACTCCAACGTGGAAAAAACACTAACGCCCAATCACTGGCTTACCAATGTTGGCAAAAATTCTAGACAAACATCTTAACACCACCCTATCAAAATATTTAAATGAGATCCTTGACGAGGCCCAAAATGGTTTTAGAACAAATCACAGTACAGAATCGGCCCTGATAGTGACCACAGAGGAGATCAATTATAGATGAAGGAGGAAAGGCCTCTCTGGTCCTTTTAGATCTGTCCGCGGCCTTCAACACTGTGAGTCACACTATCCTCATTGATCGCCTAGCAAAGATTGGGATTCGTGGAACAACATTTGATTTACTTCGACCCTTTCTCATGGATAGAGAACTGACAGTCTCCCTCAGAATCTTTATATCAAAATCATTTACATTACTATGCGGTATCCCTCAGGGGACGTCATGGAGCCCAATGGCTAAACTGATCCGGACTTTTGGTTTTCCACTATTTCCTATGCCGACGACACTCAAATTACAGTATCCATTCCCAGAAACGTTGAAGATGCTTCTTACTGCTTCAATTATTGGCTGGATGAAGTAAAACAGTCAAATTAAAATCAGAAAGAGAAGATGGTTCTCCTCTTTGGTAAGGATGCCTCCTTTTGGAACCTGCCATGGTGTCCCCAGACTTTGGGCCCCCTTCCAACCCCGGTAAGGTAAGTCAGAAATCTGGGGATGATCTTTGATGCTATTCTAACTTTTAGAGATCAAATAAATAAACTTCTCTCCTCTAGTTTTTCTTATGTAGAACTTTGAGGAAAATTCTTGCATTCATCCTTTTTGGCCTTCAGAAGTCAGTTGTTATTACAATGGTAGTGTCCAGGCTGAATTATTAAAATGTCTGAAGCCAGGGAATTCACCAACTTTTTTTATACAAACTCCAACTACTGCAGAATGTGACTGCTCATCTCTTAAAGAGAATACCTAAATTTCAATCAGCTTCACAGGCTCTAGTGGAGCTTGATTGGCTCCCTGTTAAGAAACGAGTTGCCTTTATATCACTCTGTTTGGCGTATCAATGCCTTCATGGACTAGGTCCAGGCTACCCGAGGAAGAAATTTAGGTGGTATACACCGGGTAGATCTTTACCCCCAGCGGCCACCAGAACAGTTAGAGTTTTCAAATGGGACGAGACATTTTGGGGCGACAGAAGGTTTGTATCGCCCCCTAACAAACTCTGGAACCAACTTCCTGGACATCTGAAAAACCAGCAGAACATGACCAGCTTCAGAAAACAACTCAAATCTTGGCTTTTTCCACTTTTCCACAAATGTTCTGTTGCCTCTAACCTGATGCCAGCGCCAAAACATTTTCAGGAATTTCACGCGCTCAATAAATAATTCCAATATTAATAAAAAGCCCTCTTAAGGTGCCTCTTGGATATTGTAGCACCCACCCAACGAGAAACTGACCCTATGAGGAATCATGCCACTCCGGTGGGTGAGGGTCTAGAAACCCTCTCCTGAGACCTTGAACCAGTCCTACAACCAGTACTTTGGAACAAGAGGACTGGGACTATGGAACTGCATACTTTTGTTGTAAAACATTTAGGGAGTACTACAGAGAGGAGCACTGTACAGGGGAAGATCGACCACCTAATCTGGTGTATCTAAATGTCTGCATAGTAGGCAGAGGCTTGCAGACCTGAGGCTTTTATTTATCTGGTGAAGGACATTTTTGAGTGATGGTTCAGAGAGTGATGAAAGTGCTGTAACTGTTGCTCTTTCTAAAGACCTCTGTATCCCTGCATTACTTAGCACAGCTGCATTAACAAAACAAATGTCTTCCTGAGATCTTGGTTTATGTTTGATGTACACATTTGCGCTGTCGCTATATCTTCTGCCATGTTGTTATGTTTCATATAGGTACCCTAATATAGGTCCGGGTAACATCATGCCCCTTCACCTACATTACCTCCCCTACACTACACTGTAACGAGCCTTTTAGGATTGAACCTTTACCTAGTTCTAGTCCTGGGTGCAGAAGGAGGGTTTCTCCTAAACAATAGAGTCCTATAACTCCATCAATAGACTCACACAGTATGAATGAATATTCAAGGGTTCTTAGAAACCAGGCTGGGGCTACACCACCTTCCTCCCCATATCTACGTACACGGTTCATCCCATACGTCATCCTCAAATCCAACAATGGCTAATACAAGCAACAAGGGACAAAGGAGCCCTAGATACTTTCTGCATAAATATAGCACCTCTTGCTAGTGTTAGTTAGAGGGAACCGAGACTTCCAGGCCGACACACTGACCAGAGACGCTGAGGCTCCTGCATGCAGATGCTCCAGCTGACAGTGGTCTGAACATCCCTCGCGGGGTGTCCAACTCGAGACCAAGAAGGGCTCCTACATTCTCACACTTCAGGTAATGGGGTTCGACTAATTCCTAGAGGGATTCTTGGCTTTACACCTACTCACATGCTAGGTACACTTAGGTACATCTAGATAGGCATCGTAGGAGTACGTGCTTTCTTTTATCAATGCATTTTATATTCATGTATTTATTCATGCTTATTGCAAGATGGTAGAACTGTACTATCCTTTTATATTCGCTGTACTGCTAATCATATATCTCTGCTACTGTCTAATGGCTGTTGCAGCTCATATATTCTACACAAGAATAACGACTGTTCAATAAACCCTTATTGAAATGCCCAGGCTGTTTATTCTGTGTATCTCTGAGACAAGATAAGTAAGCACGAGTGACTGAGCGAAAAGTAGTACATTGTTTCCACGATCTTGAGGGATCAGGGTTGTCATGTTCTGAGGTTGCCAGAAACTATTCTCTCCCCAATAAGAGGAGACACTAGTGGCACTGTGAGCTAGCTTATGCAAACAGGCTAACATTTCTCGGTGGGGGTGCTCAGAGTCAGTCTGCCACCAAACCCACAGTTTATGTTATCCGAACGCGCAGGTCCTGTATGGGTAATATAGGAACTACACGACATGGCGCCGCCAACGTTGGTTAGGTACTTATTTAACAGTAGAATCTGAGTAGTTCATTCGTGCTATTTCTCAGAGACCCCTACTCACAAACACCAGAGACGTCTGGAGTGGGTGGGCACAAACTCCGCCACAGCTGAGTAGGCGAAATATCCTATTTATTGGCTGCTGGTTAATCAAGCTTGAAGGACATTTTTGTACCTAAAATTGTGCATAACACCTTATCTTAGTTCCCTTGAACAAAATACTTTCCAAAATGACTGAGGACACAACCAACCAAGATAACCCAGTGGTGGCTAGACGCATCTCAGTAGAAGATGAAGAGGTGGATGGAGTACTCATTGCACCTAAATTCAGACGTACTATCACCCTGAAACTACTAGAATATGGTTTATCAGCTAGGGGTGGATTAGTAGCTTTCGTGATTGAGGCACACAAATAAAACAAAACAGAGGTATTCTATTCTTGGGTTACATTCCCAGAAGCAGATGCAAGAACACACACATTTCACTACTATGTAGAAGGAGATGCACCAGTGGAATACGGTCCTTGCGAGGACATAGAGGTTCCACTCACGTACCAGGAACACCTATACTGGGTTAAAGGCGCCCTACCCCATATAAGACACAGAGTAAGATTAGGCCTGCTTGGAGGAGACGGGGCAACATGGCCAATATTAGCGGCCTACACACCACATCCTGACATTGAAACAATGCCACAAGCAGACTTACTCATACAACACAAAGATTTAATTAGGATCTACAGAAACCTGATGCAATACGTCATGAGGACTTTCACAATCCAACCAACAACAGTTGCAACAAATGGAACTCAATCTCAGGGTACAGCAACTAAAATAACTCCACAAACATTACATGCAGTAATGGGCAAAATGCTCACGAAACGTGAACAAATACCATTCTGGGTAGCTCAGAAAATTACTCAGCTCGAGGCAGTATTTCCAAATACTACCACGTTTGAAAAACACAGAATGCTAACAATCTGCTTGCCCATGGGGATAACACCACAGTTAGAGGATTTTACCACTTGGGGTACAGTCTTTGCTGCCATATATACCAGAACTCCTTCATTAGCGGTAGTATCAGATGTATTAAGACAAATACAAAACGAGTATGGAGCAGAGCCTGCCCTGAACTTGGGGATGAAGTTATTAAATAACTATGACCAGGTATCAGCCATAATACTAGCTAATATTAAAGGGGAAGCAGCTTCAGTGGCAATCTGCCAACGCCTAAGGGAGCTCAGTCCGTTAGACCAACTACACGAACTACTCAAAATAATCGAAAATGCATATGCAGAATTAGGCAGAGACATTTTGGGTGGGAAAGCTTTAAAACCACAACTGATGGGCAGTCCTGAAAAGGACACTTCCAAGCAGACACCCACTTCTTCTAAAAAGAAGTGGGATAATAAAAAACAAAAAAACTTTTCAGAAAAGAGATCTCAATCCAGAGGTAGGTCTCCTCCACAGGAGCCCTCTGAAAAGAGGTATAATCTCAGGAATAGGGATAATATTAGGAAACCTGACAGGTATCAGGATACTGATACACGTTCCTCTCGTTCCTTTCAGGGCTCGACGAAAACTTCAGAGAGAGAAGGACGGTCAGAAGACAAAGAAGATCGTACAAAGTCCAGAGACAAGCAGCACGCTCAAGACTATACTTCCAAAAAAGAAGACAAGCCAAAATCAAAACCTCAATTTAAGAAAAATAAAGTTGCAGGCATAAAGATCAGACATGCCCAGAATTCTGAGGACGCAACTTCTGAACGGGGAATGGGCTCAGGCGATGCTAGACAGTGTGGCAGAGGTAACAATAGCTCGCCAGAACCTGAAGGAATTTCTGGTGACAGCGGACTTGAATGATTACATCACGGTGGAAATACCAGACACCAGGGTGAGCGTCCCACATAAGTTACACGAGATAACACTCCAAATGGAGGGGGAAAAGCCCAGGAAAGTTAAGGGTCTCTTTTGGGAAAATCTGTCATCTGGGTATGGCATCCTATTAGCAGAACAAGATTGGCCGCCAACATTCGTTATAGAGTGCCCTAGGGGGGAAAACATAATTTTTCCAGCACTCTCCGACCTCGTTCCCATACACCTTAAACATGCATATGCACGGGAGTGGGCAGTAGCCCTAGCTCCAGCATTGTACAAAAATCATGCCGGGTGGGATGAGGATTCAACCCACCACGTGATCCCGTTAAAAGTTTCACCAAATGCACAGAGACAATACCCAATAAAGCAAGAAGCTAAAAAACAGGTCAGGGAGATCTTAGATCAACTTGAATACCAAGGGGTGATTGAAACATGCACCTCACCAATGAACAACCCTTTGTTTCCAGTATCAAAACCGGACAACTCATATCGTCTAGTTTTAGATTACAGACATTTAAACACATGCACAAAGACATTCACTGTCCAAAACGCACACAGTGCCGCATTAATGAATAACATTGTGCGGAAAAAGTACACTAGATATCTCAAATGGATTCTTCTGCCAAAATATAGCGCCTGAAAGCAGGTATTTGACTGCATTCTCAGCGTTGGGGTCACAACGACAATTTTGTCGTCTCCCCCAGGGGTATAAGAACAGCCCGGGGGTATTCTCAGCAAGAGTAACTGAGTTACTCCGAAATTTTGATGAAGAAGCATTGTCCTATGTGGATGATATTTATCTGACGGACGGTGACTTAAAAAGGCACTTGACCAGGGTGAGCACCATTATTATGGGATTCGCCTCTGAGGGCTACAAATTTAATTTTAAGAAATCTAAAATAGCCCACCTCAATGTCCTATTTTTAGGATCTGAGCTTTCAAGTGAAGGGAAAAGCCTGGCAGCTAACTTTTTAGAAAAGTGTGCGCTGCTCCAACCTCCAAAAACATTGAAAAACTTGCAATCAATACTGGGATTCCTAAATTTCGGCAGAACAAGAGTAAAACCTTTCTACGACTTAATAAAACCTGACTTTTCAGTTAGACATTGGACACAGGAACATTCAAATATCCTACGTTCAGTACAAGAAGACATGATTGCTTCCAAACACTTACAGACACGTGTAAACTGAGGGTGGGCGGAATTTGCATAGTCGCGTTACGCAAATCTCCGCGAAATTGCAAAAAAATTCCGCGAGCACGCGGAAATTCCGCGAAATCGCGGAATTGCTGGTCCCGTCCGTTCGCGATGTGTTTTTGCGTGCTCGCGGGGAAATATATCGCTAACTTGCCCATGCGGTCGCTAACGGGCGCGGCCATCTTGTTTTCACTTGTCCCGCTCGCGATGGTATTTCCTGTTCTGAGTCGCGTATTGCATGCTCCCGCCCGCTCGCGATGCTTATTTCCAGTTCCGGGTCGCATATTGCATGCTCCCGCCCGTTCGCGATAAGGGTTTCCTGTTCGGGAACGCGCATTACGTGTTTGCGATGCTTTTTGCGTGCTCGGGGGGGGGAAATATCGCGCGAACTTGCCCATGCGGTCGCAATGGGCGCGGCCATCTTGTTTTTCAGTCTATTGCTATGGTTCTGGGCCTGCTTTTCAATCCTCCCTCTATCTTTTCAATCCTTTGTTTCTGTAAACTTTTTGGGGTCTTTTTTATTTATTATCTATCTCTCTATTTTCCTGATTCTATATTTTGAGTTTTTTTCTACTTTTTGTGTTTTTAACTACTTTTTCACACTTTTTCTATTACCTGCTTTTTCATTTCTTTTACTTACTTTTTTTAATTCCTACCTTTTCTTTTCCGTCCCCCGCCTACCCAGAACCATGGCAAAGGGCCACAGCCACAGGGCTCGAAGTCGGAGCCAGAGCCGCGATCGCCTTCCTTGCGGAAGGCGGCGCCAAAGAGGGGTGCAGGCACGGGCCTTATTCAATGAGTCGGAGGTGGCCGCTCTGGTTTTTTTTGTTCAGCGCCACCTCCCCTTAACCCTGGCAGCAGGCGGCAGGCCTGGGTCCGGGTATGGGCTCCGGGAGCGTCGGCAGCGGTGGGGCAAGGTGCGTCGGGCAGTGTTTCGCTGCTCTGGTGTCCGGCGCACCAATAATCAGCTGACGCACCGGTGGTCCGATATTCTAGACCGGGAGCAGGACCTGCTGGACCTGCTAGGAGTGGAGGTCCCGGGGCTTGGTGAGTAGCTATTTAATATTACTACTTTGTGTTCTGCTCTGTGCTATATATTGCGAATATATTTTTTTTTCCGACCAGCAAGAATGCTGCTGCTTACATTGCAGGTAAATTACGTTTACAAATCTGTGATTGTTATGACACAGGCGCTCGGCGCTACTAATCTTACTTGTTTGCAACTTTGCGCTCGCTTGGCCTGATGATTATGTAAGAGTTTACTTTAGAGAACTTAAGTGATGTAATGCTAGAGAGAGTAGTCCTTCCTTTGTCCTCCTGCCACTAAGAAGGGATAGTGGTGGATTGATAGGTTTAGTTACTTATTAGTTGGTAATTTGTAAGTGGTGTGCGTGACGCATCCTCTGTCATGTCACGTGCTGCTGAGTGCTGCTTACCCCAGTCCTTCGCAGAACCTTTTGTAGTTTGTTTTCTGAGTGTTAATAGGCTTATATCATCACTAGCAGAACATCAGCAGCAACCAGCCAACAATTTGGTGTATGCAAAAATGTAAGCATTTGTCCTCCATCTATGCATTTTTGAGGACTAAAATAAATGGAAATGCAGACTTACTGAACAATTGGCCCGTCTGGATTGGAATAGGTGGGCTAGGTCAGGTGGTAGTTAGGCTTGCTAGACGGTCCGTGAATCTCGCAATACTACCAGTCGATCAGATAGGTCAATTTTATTGCAATTGTTGTTACCAAAAAAGTTTTTGGTGCGTATTTTAAAATATTTTATTTATTTCACACCAAACTTTAATTTTTGTCTCTTTCTTTATGAAATCTTACATGATCAGCAGCACCCAGGGGCAAGAAGACGGGGTCGCAGGCGGTGGGCCAAGAAGATCTACAAGATGCCTCCCAGGGACAGGACCGCTCCTCTATCGAGGGCTCTGCTGCTGGCCCCAGTAAGTCCTCCAGTGGTTAATATTATTAATTATATTTCCCAAACTTTTCCTGCACCTTATTTTTTCCGAACTATTATTTCGGTATCCTCCTAATTCGAATTTTGACAAAATCTTCTTTGCTCTATACTATCTGTTTCTAAATTCTTGTTATCCGTGCCTCTAACTGCGTCTGCTATGACTCTCTGTACTACTACTATTAGTCTGTCTGTAGCTAAGCTTGCCCAGTTGCCCACTCTTTATTTAAAATATTTTAAATAAAACTCATATTCACCAATAGCTATAGCCATTGAGTCCAGTCCTTTGGGTTGTCCTCTTCTACTACTTCTAGTCTTCTTATTCTTGAGGCTTTTCGACAATTCCCACCAAGAAAATGCCCAACCACATTTTAGAATTTTAGATAGGATAGGACATACTACTACTGTTGTAGGGATTCTGCACATACAGAACTTTGCACAAGAAAATAGGACGTTGGTGATGGGAGGTTGGACCTTCCTCACACCTCAATCAGAAGCCACCACAATCCCCTGACCAACTAGTTATAGTGTCTCATTACTCCGAAACGCCCCCCTCCAAAATACCCAATGAGTAGACAACCCAGACAACATAACACTCCCAACCTGTGTCGCGGAAGCAATGCACACCCTTTTGCTCACTCTCTCGTGTAAGTCCACACCAAATACCACCGAGTCTATGTAAGTTCAAAAGGTTTATTTTTATTTCCAACTGACAAGCTCTGTACGTTGTATAATGCAGCAGCAACAGCAAAATGCATAAGATTAAAACAATAAACATTGTTACACTTAGTTAGACTTACAAGTTACTTACAACTACAAGTCCATAGAAGCCAAAAGGCGAGATCATGATAACTGAACAGTGGTGGAAGAACCACCCTTCCCTTGGTAGGAATCTAGTTTATATAAAATTATAAATGGAGATGTGAGAATTCTGGGGAGCCCTCACCTTAGAAGAACCTAGTACTGGTTACATCATAAGGTCTGCAAAGCTCTGGTTCTTCGTATAAGGGAATCTTCCGTCTGTAATGAGAAAAATGGTGCGCGTTAGTATAGTGCAAGCATTTCTCAGTCGTGCTAAAAAGTGCAGTCTTTTTATGGATAAGCAATATGGACTAACACCAGAACTCCATAACAAAGTCGGTTGTTTTTCGACCTTGTACGCAGCGCTCAGACAGTAGCAGTATGAGCTCATGTGGGCTCAAAGGCGTCTTTCACAACAAGCTGCGAGGTAACTTGCGCAAAAATAAAAGACAGAGCTAAAATGGTTGCATGGCTCGGGGTAACTTAGCAAAGACTAGAATGACCCTAGGGACCATATAACACTACCAGTGTCTACTCTACTACCTGATTTATACTAGTGATGTATGTTGTATATGTATTATGTATGTATTAACTTTTTTTTCATTCTTGCTAGTCAAAAATAGGGGGAGGTGTATATGGCATCTGAAAAATGTGTAATGTTTTTCTAGGCGTACTACCGACCACCAGTACCGGGGCCAGCGGCGAAGGTGACGCGGCCGCTGAGGGTGCAGGCGATGCGGCAGTTGGAGGAGCTGCAGGGGGTGAGCCAGCAGCAGTGGCGGGCGGTGGTAAGTTATATTCCTAATCCTTACTTATTGACATTACACTCGCTGCAAGGGTGTAATGTATACTGTACTGTTGAGACTTAAGTAAGAAGTTGTTGTGAACGGTTGAAGAAGACACCCTTTACTTAGCATTAGCAATAGCATTAGCGACGGGAGTGTACTGAGAGTAACCAATGGCCTCTTCTATCGGACTTCAACTCAGCTGTGAAATTTTTATGGAGAAGACTAAAAGTCTGATCAGATGACCTTGATGGATGGGTTGAACGAAAAGGGAAAGAAGGGTGGAAGGAGGAAGGACGGGCGAGATTTTATATTTATGACTGGCAGAGAAGGATACGTGGGATGCATGCATAGGTGTGTGATATGAATCAGATGCATGGGTGGTGGAATGCCTGAAACTCCCACAAATGTTCGAGGCCGAGGTAGTGGGAGGATAGATACATACCACAAATGTTACGTACTGTGCTTGCTAGTGCTACTGTGCCACTATGTGTAGAATGAATTTGTCTGACTGCTTTGCTAAGAGTATATTTTACAATAGTCTTGTTTTTTCTTCTTGATATAGCGACTCCTTCCAAAGGTAAAGTCGACAGGAAGGAGTTGGCAGCCAAGGCCCGGCGCCGGAAGCTGGAGGCCATACAGGCCGAATACCAGCGGCTGGTTCTTCTAGAGGAGGAGGAGGAGGAGGCGGCAGCAGCTGCAGCCTCCTCCAATGCCCCGGGCCCCAGACACCCCCTACAGTGTTACGGCGCCACCGCCTGTCAGCCGCCCGCCGCCACACAGCAAGAAGCACTGCTGCCCCCCTGTGGATGCAACTGCCGCGCGCTGAAGCACCGCGTGGCCCGCCTAGAGGAGCGCATCCGTGTCCTGGAGAGGCGAGCCCGCTGAGACCCCGTTTATTTATTGCCCCTTTTTTATAGCTTCTTTTGGTGGGTGGGAATCGGGCGTTGGGTTTTGGACTTTTGGACATTTGTTGGACTTTTTCGTTCCGGGACATGAACATTGGTTGGGGTTAGGGAGAGGGGTGGGTCAGGTGTTGTGGGATTTTTTTTACATAGTTTATTTTTGTTAGGGTATTAAATTACATATTTAGACTTTATATACGATGTGGTTAATGTTTTGTGGGTGGGGTTACTGTTTTACGTCACACGGTTTCCTTGCTGGTGCAGTGCCACAGCCAGTGTTTGATTTAAATAATTGGCTGAGTTACTAAGACACAAACAGACAGATGCGGTACCCCTCACTGAGGGACTTGTCCTACTAGTACTGTCAGTCTCTCCTCCTAATCTATGCATTCTGCAACTGGACTCAAAGGGGTGTGTGAAATAGAATTAATGAAAAAAATTCCGTTATTAATTATGCCTCCCCCAAACTTCTTCTCTTACCTGTGCTTGATGTTTAACTTGGGCACGGCGATGGCTGCATGGTGATGATGGTTTTCTTTCCCAACATGCCATGGTTGTGGTGGTAGTAGTAGTAGATCCTGGCAGTAGCACTTGCAAATAAAAGAAAATGAGACAGTCAGTCGCCTGAGAGAGACTGTGGGAGGAATAGTAGAACGAAGTACAGTACGGAACTTACTGCCAAACAATAATATGCCAAAATACAAGGAAACATAATGGTTGCGGGGATAGCCTAGTACATAGGGTTACAAACTCTAGCTGTGTCGAGTCACTCGACTAGGCCTACAGTACACCGTGACTCGACACAAGCGTAACCATTAGTGCTGTTTCGGAGGATGACAACAAATCCAATCTATGCCGGCAATTAATGCTGATGGATTAGGTTCCTTTGGTAAAAAAAATCGCAAATATACTGCTCATAGGAGGGTGGGCAAGCAGAAGAAGATACGCGCCCTGCCTTGAAAATGGATTTTTGTTGCTTTAGCCACATCCGCCCCAGCAAGCGTGTGATAAATTATTGGTGTACATTTAATTTAGTCACACCTCAATAAGTCACACAGCCCGGGGGAAGAGGGTTAGGGTTTGATGAATGGTTGGGAAGGGGGTTTTGGGAAAGGTTTGACAAAGAAAAACAGTACGCATGGACAACAACAAAACACAATCTTGGCAGACAACCATATCCATAAATCAGTTAAGGGAGAAAAAGGAAATGCATGCATGATGATGATAACTTGATGGTTAATGATAGTACTTACTAACTACTACTACTAGACAATTAGACAGTACAGGGCAGCAGTATATTATGCAATTTGCCTTGCCTGTCTGCCCTCAGAGAGACCCGAATTACATACAGTTTCTGTTCTGTTGTACCGGCCCGGGCTTAAAGATAGCAAAGAAAAGCCAAAAATTGCTGTAGGGATGAATTGAATTATAAGCAGAGAGCAAACATAACAACAACAACACACAGTAGTAATGATTGAAGACAAAAAATGAATCAAATTTAAAAGATGTTGAAAGTTGATACTGTTACTGTATGTTATCCTGGTCAAAATGTGGAGTTGCATCTCGGCATTCGTCTTGGTCCTCCCTTCCATGGACACTCCGGCCATCAATCTTGGGTGACGCCACTGCCTGCCTGGCAGATGTAGATTCATTGGTAAGGTAAGTGAGATGTGTTTTTCCCAGTGTAGCACAGGGTAAGGGCCGGCCTGTAATTACAGATGGGAAAACAAAAGGGATATTGAAAAATCAAGTAGAAAAAAAATGCCTAAATTACGGTGGAGTGCAACAAGAACACTTTCAGAGGCGGCATGGATTTGGATCCATCATGTCTACTCTAGTCTGTTTCCAGCATTAACCTCCAACAACAACAGGACAGAGCAGGCCCACGGCACTCGTGACACATCCTCCATTTAGCGTACCTTTTTTGACAGAGGCAGACAAAGCAGATATACAGCAACATAGCATTTTACAAATTAAGTGACTAAATCAATGCCCCGCTGTCAGTCATACCACCACACTCGACTCCACCACTACACAGACATGTAGGTCTGCAGTGGTTGTTGTTGACTTGGTTACCTTTTAATGCATTCATGAAAAGCACTGAGTTATTCCATCAATCATCTCTGATCGTACTGAGTGACTGTGAAGAGATAATGTCACTGTGGTCATCATCATGGTGTGTTGTCCAACTCAGTGTGCAGTAGTGTACAGATTGAGTCCCCTTTCCATATTCAAAATGCAATGGATCGGCCTGCAGTAGAAGTAGAAAATTGTTATTGAAAAACAAGAATGGAAACAAACATTGCATTGAGTTACTTTTAGTGTGTAGATTAGATAATAGTACACAATGAATTACCTTCATGCACTACAAACAACAACACAAATCACTCAGTCAGCGTCCAATGCATGTCATCATTCATTACCTGTTCCTTCTCATCTTCAGTTAATGGGCAGTCTGTATCGGCTCGGAAAGGAGGATAGCTATAGTAATCATCATCATGTTCCACTTCTTTTGGAGAGACTCAACGAGGCAAGATTTTAGTTTTTCTTCGATTATGCTACATCCAATTATCATCTGGCTTGAGGGCAATAGATTTAGGTCGATTCAGGAGGAGCAGGACTCGGAGGAGTGGACTGAAATGCAGAGAGCTGAAACTCGTATAAGGCAATAAAATACGAAGACGGTGGTGATGGATTTGTTGTGATTTGAAGTTTCCAAACAGAAAGACAGACACACAAATAGAAGTAAATAAGGGAGAACCACAGTAAGAAGTGGAAGCCTAGTTGTCAGGGAAGTATAGCTCGTCCTCAAACTCTGGAGGTTCAACCAGAAGTAGGTAATCAGCATCCAACACGCTACTTCCGTCACCTGAGCCGCTGTCCTCATCTTCCTGCGTTGATTCATGTATTGTGTAATTCGGTGGTATAAATTGCTGATTCATTTTGATCATGGTTAACCTCTCAACGTTTTTGGGTGAGAGACTGGTCCTTTTCACTGTTACAATGGAACCAGCAGCACTGAAAACACGTTCAGAAGAGACACTTGCGATAGGGCAAGCCAGATAGTTTATCGCCAGCCTGCTGAGCACTGGCCATTGGCCCCTTTTGCCATACCAATACCGCAATGGGTTTTGATCAATGTAGACCTATGTTGGGTCATCCAGGTAGGCCTGGACCATTCGGTCAATGTTCAGGGGTGCTAAACTTAGTGCGGCCTCTTTTGTCTTTGCATCAGCACTGGACCTAGCAAGTCCTTGCTGTAAATACCAATCCTGTGCCGTTTGTACTGGGGCTGATGATCCGGTTCTTGCTGTTGTCGATAGTGTTGGTGACAGCTGTGAACCAAATGCACTGCCCACAGGCTCTGAAGTTGAACTTGACGCCGGATGCTCTGCTGCAGTACTTGACGTGGGTTTGAGGCCTTTAATTACCAGCCGTTCATTTTCCAATGTACTGGCTGCCTCAGTTATCCAAGTTTTGTACCGGGCAACATCCACTTCTGAAAAAGGGAGTAATGTCTTACTGTGCAGTGCCGATTTGTACCGTGGATCCAGAATTGTGGCACAAATGTAATGTTGTTGTGACAGAATCTTATTTTGCACCCTTGCATTTTCACTTAAGCGACATGATAAGCTCTCCACCAACTCATATGCTTCTTTTTTTCCTCCACACCTTTGTACGCTTCACACACCCCCTTCAGCTGTTGCTCTAGCATGTGCAACAATGGGATAGCTTGGCCCATAGTACAGTCCTCCTTGCTGACTTCACGTGTGAAGACCTCGAAAGGAAGAAGCATCTCTGTAAGAGATTTAACTAGGCACCATTGGTCCATCTGAAGGGTCATGCCTTTCACAGTAGCATCCGCCCTTCGCATGACATATTCATTGATTGGTCTGTACTGCTCAAACAGACGGTCAAGCATGTAATACGTTGAGTTCCAACGTGTTGCCACCTCCTGGATGAGTGCTTTGACTGTCATTCTATAGTCACGTTGAATGATCCTCAGCTGCTTCCGGGCTTTAAAAGAATGGCTGAAATGCGTGCATATTCTGCGGCAGGTGGTCAGTAAGTTGCTGACTATGGGTTCTTTTTTCAGAAAGTCTTGAACTATAATGTTAATGCAGTGCGCCAAACACGGGACCCTGAAATACTCACCAAGCGTCATGGCCTTAAGTATATTACTGCCATTATCCGTGGCAACAAAACCAATGTGAAGCCCTCTGGGGCGCAGCCATTCAAAGACCTTGCTGTTAAACTCTTCCAAAATGTTTTCAGCAGTATGAGATTTCTCCATGGCGAACATGGCTACAGTTGCATGTTTCCAAGAAGCATTAAAAATTGCAGCTGTGTCAACAGCACCTACTTCAGATAGCTTGTCTCTAACCCCCACAAAAGAGACCCAGTGTGCAGTGATGCACATGTAATCAGTGGCTTGGCAACTGGTCCACATGTCTGTTGTCAGGTGGATTTTGTGAACAGCACTCTGCTGCAAAGCTTGTCCAACCAATTCCAGCACATCGTGATGTAGTGCTGGAACAGCAACTCGGGCGAAATAGGACCGGCTGGGAACCTTCCATTTAGGGCAGATGGCTGACACAAATTCAAGGAAACCCACCCCTTCCACAAATGAAAAAGGGAGAAGGTCCAGCGCTAACATTTTAGCCAGCTTCGCATTGTACAACCGTGCCGTTGGGTGGTTGCGTTGGTACTGCCCCTCCGACCTAAGCATGCTGTCAATGGTAGGCTGGAATATTTTCCTTTGTGGTGCACCTTTCTTCTTGAACCCAGCTAGGCTCAACGACGCTGCACTTTTGATCATTGCAGTGCCCGGTTGCCTTGGTGTCTCATGTTGACTCTTACTACGGTGCCACTCAGATGTTGCTGAGGATGTGGGCGTTACCAGTACACTGCTGGGGGTAGGGCTAGAAATGTCTCCCTCTTGTTGACCTTCCACCGCGATCATATCTTCCCCTACTTCTTCATCCCCAACAACAGCAATGGGTCCAGTTTTCCTTTTTTCTAAGTGAAGTAGGTGAGCCTCCCACTTGATAGTGTGGTGTTTTTTGAGATGACTTGTTTGTCCTCCGGTACCATAGTTTGTACCAAGCTTACCCCGCCTAACAGCCTGCCGACAAATTGAGCATATAGCAATGTTCTCCTCCTTACTGCTAACCGAAAAGAAGTCCCAAACTGGGGAGGAGAACTTTCTGGCGCTGCTGGAGGTGCCACTTTCAATACCAGATGAGATGGAGGGTGTGCATGGAATTTGACTCTGTGCACTTACATTACCACCACCTACTGAGGTGGTGGTTGAGCTGGATGTAGGTCCCTGCCGGGCCTTTGCAAAGGCAAATATGGAAGCTGGAGGTCGTGTTGGCGTTACCTGTGTTGGTGGTATCCGTGCTACATCCCTCGCAGCGATTTGGGATAGTCTAATAATGTTGGTCTCCATCTCCGCAGGCCCAGGAGTGATGTTCGTGATGACTGGCTCTTCATCATCATCATCATCATCACCCCCTCGTCTACATCTACCTCCATAACTGTAAGGCTTTCTGGAACCTTCCTTTTCACTAGCCTTGTCTTGTGGCGTGCATCACTCTCAGGCTGAGCTGGTGGCTTCCAAGTGGCATCTAGATCATCAGAAGCGGGGCTTGAAGAAGAAGTTGATGGACTAACCCTCCTTTTCCTTGCTGGGGGTATGGAAGACAATGGATCTTCTGGAACAGTGGCTTGCTCCTCTTCGTCTGCAAAAAGCTCGATTTCCTGAACTGCCCCTACTTCAGGTGGAACAACTACTATTGTGGGCTGTGGTTCCGGCTGCGGCTGTGGTTGCGGCTGTGGTTCCGGCTGTGGTTGCGGTTCCGGCTGCGGCTCTGGCTGCGGCTGGGGTTGCGGCTGGGTTTGCGGCTGGGGTTGCCCACTTATCTGCTGAGTTTCCGCCTGCGAGTGCGTGGATTGGGTACTACTTTGCGATAATGACATTTCAACATCACTGGTCGTTAGTAGACTGGCTACCTCTGCCACAGTCATGGGCTTGGGCCTAGGTTGCTGGGGTGGGCCCACTGATGCAGAGGTGCTGCTCCCAGCTTGGTCCCCGCTAGACACCGCTGCTGCAGGCGTAAGTTTTTTTACCAAAAAACACATCGGCCGGCACACCAGTCTTGGCAAGTGCCACTTCCTTCTTCTGTCCCTTCTTCTCACTGGCAACTTTCTTGGTACTGGAGGACCTGGTACCTTTCTTTGGGGCCATCTTCTTCAGATGTCAGCAGGACGCAGGTGCACAAGTTGCAGAGATGTCTGTGGTCACACGTGGACGTGACGCGCAGCAGGTCTTCTGCCTGGCAGTACAACGGGTGATGATGACACCTCCTCCTCTGTCTTTTTGTGCACCTAAAAGCAAAGAAGCCAGGAGAAGAACATGAAATGTTGCATTTGTTGTTGTGGTTCAATTACTAGCAGTACAAACAAACAAATAAAATATATAAATTAGTGTAGCCATTTGTGAGACTGTCAACAAGGGCTTTCATGGTATACTGTGTACACTGTCAGGAAGGATAGGAAAGAAGAGGAACAACAACCAAAATACAAATGTAATAGAAGTGGACCCTGTTTGGCATTAAATTATTTGCTCATCACATCATTCAGGGAGCTGCAGCTGGCAAAGGGGATGGATGCAAGCAGTAAGCCAAAAGGAAAACCATGCAGGCCTAAATGGCAAAAGCAGCACACTTAGTTATAACTCCCACCAGAAATGGCCACCAGCCACATGGACACTCACAAATCACAAGCAACAAGCATGAGGCCTGGAAAACAATGTACTGAAAACAGGCCTACGTATAGCCAGGCAAAGGCTGCATGGTAAACCACACTGCTTTGCCTGTAATGCAATAAAATGCAAAACGAAAATACACAGGGCTAAACAAGGCCTGCAACACACCACACACAACTAAGGCATGTATTTAACACACCCCAAAAAACTGAAATACACCCAAAAATCCACATTTTGCAATTCAATCCAATCCCATCCATGTGCCCTAAATGATGTTTAAATTCAACAGAACACACAGAAACAGTTGTTTCATGCACCCCTGACTACCTCTGGGCCCACTGGATGAAAGGCCTGTTGGCAGACTAGGCTACAAGCTTGCAGGCCTATGGATAAAAGCACACTACCGGCCTTCAAAATGGCCACCAGCCTCATGGCCAGGCCCACAACAACAAGAAACTGAAGACAGACAATGCAGGCCTATGGCAAAAAGCACACTGCCTGGCTTCAAAATGGCCACCAGCCTCATGGCCAGGCCCACAACAACAAGAAACTATAGACAGACAATGCAGGCCTATGGCAAAAAGCACACTGCCTGGCTTCAAAATGGCCGCCAGCCTCATGGCCAGGCCCACAACAATAAGAAACTGAAGACAGACAATGCAGGCCTATGGCAAAAAGCACACTGCCTGGCTTCAAAATGGCCGCCAGCCTCATGGCCAGGCCCACAACAACAAGAAACTGAAGACAGACAATGCAGGCCTATGGCAAAAAGCACACTGCCTGGCTTCAAAATGGCCGCCAGCCTCATGGCCAGGCCCACAACAACAAGAAACTGAAGACAGACAATGCAGGCCTATGGCAAAAGCACACTGCCTGGCTTCAAAATGGCCGCCAGCCTCATGGCCAGGCCCACAATAGAAGCCTAGGCCACAAAGGGAAACACATGCAGGCCTTAGTATATGGCTAAAGCAGCACACTTGTAACTCCCACCAGAAATGGCTACCAGCCACATGGACACTCACAAATCACAAGCAACAAGCAGGAGGCCTGGAAAACAATGTACTGAAAACAGGCCTATAATAGCCAGGCAAAGGCTGCATGGTAAACCACCCTTCTTTTGCTTTGCCTGTAATGCAATAAAATGCAAAAACGAAAATACACAAGGCTAAACAAGGCCTGCAGCATACCACACACAACTAAGGCATGTATTTAACACACAGCCCAAAAAACTGAAATACACCCCAAAAAAACACATTTTCCAATTCAATCCAATGCCATCCATGCCCCCTAAATGATGTTTGAAATTCATAAATACATCACACAGCAATCCATGACCCATGACTAGCTCTGGACCTACTGGCTACCCACAACGATTTATTTTTAAAAATGATGAAAAGTACCAAAAATGAAGTTGCAGCAACTGCAATGCCCCAATCAAACAACACCAACTTACTTGTAAAATCTCAAATCCCAAAATCCTCAAATCCAATGATAATGATGCAGCAGACACAAAGAGTGATCCTTCCAGCTCAAATCCAAGTGAAAAACAAGCATTGGCATAGCCAATAGGTCTCGCCTTTGGGGCCTTATAAGTGTTTAGCCAGAGCTATTGACTTTGCCAATGTCTTCAAGCTGTGCTGTAGAGAAGTGTGGCTGCTGTGCGGCATGCTGAAAAGTTATAATAAAAAGTGTCAGGAGCATTTTTGTTTACTTTATATATGACCAAGAAGGCATTATGTAAAACTTAACGACCATATTAAAAAAGTATTTACAATAAAACATTTCCTCAGTTTTCTTTTGTTCTTGCAATGCTGGCAACTTGTTTCTGCCTATTGCAATGGTTGTTTGTTAAAGCTTTTTTTTGAGGGGGCATAAACAATCGGAGGGTGAAGGTTGGGAACTAGTACCTGTATTATAACACTAGCAGCGGCCAGACGCTAGGGGAGAATCAACAGATGCCAGATTCCGAGAGCAGGCTGAGGTGGTGCTGAGTGATGCTGAGGTGGTAGTGGTGGTGGTGGTGACTGTTGCGGAGACGATGCAGAGGTGATGCTGAATGATACTCAGGTGTTGCTGAGTGATACTGCTGTGGTGCTGAGTGATGCTGTGGTGGTGCTGAGTGATATTGTCTTGGCGCTGAGTGATGCTGTGGTGGTGCTGAGTGATATTGTCTTGGCGCTGAGTGATGCTGTGGCGGCGCTGAGTGATGCTGTGGCGGCGCTGAGTGATGCTGTGGCGGCGCTGAGTGATGCTGTGGTGGCCCTGAGTGATGCTGTGGTGGTGCTGAGCGATGCTGTGGTGGTGCTGAGCGATGCTGTGGTGGTGCTGAGCGATGCTGTGGTGGCGCTGAGCGATGCTGTGGTGGCGCTGAGCGATGCTGTGGTGGCGCTGAGCGATGCTGTGGTGGCGCTGAGCGATGCTGTGGTTGCGCTGAGCAATGCTGTGGTGGTGCTGAGCGATGCTGTGGTGGTGCTGAGTCATCCTGTGGTGGTGCTGAGTCATCCTGTGGTGGTGCTGAGTGATACAGTGTTGGCCCTGAGTGATGATGTGGTGTCGCTGAGTAAAGCTATGGTGGTGCTGAGTGATGCTGTGGTGGCGCGGAGTGATGTTGTGGTGGCGCTGAGTGATGCTGTTGTGGCGCTAAGTGATGCTGTGGTTGTGCTGAGTAATGCTGTGGTTACACTGAGTGATGCTGTGGTTGCACTGAGTGATGCTGTGATGGCGTTGAGAGATGTTGTGTTGGTGCTGAGTGATGCTGTGCTGGCTCTGATTGATGCTGTGCTGGCTCTGATTGATGCTGTGGTTGCGCTGAGTGATGCTGTGGTGTTGCCGAGTGAGAGATAGAGTGAAGATATAATGCCCAATTAGAGAGGGTGGTGAGAGAGAAAGAGAGAGAAAGGGTGTACATAGAATAAAGAGTGGAGCGGGATAGAGAGAGAGAAAGAAGGGGAGAGAGAGTGAATGAAGGAGTTTGAAAGAGAAACAGATAAAGGGGTGAGAGAGAATGAAAGGCTAAAAAAGATAGAGAGGGGAGGGTTAATTAAGTAGAGAGAGAATTAGAGAGGGGAGAGAGAGAGAAGGAGAGAGACAATAAGAGTGGGGGGTGTGGAGTTTAAATACATTGAAGAAATGACACGGAAAAAGTAACCTTAAATATAGCTTTGTGCTTTGCGCGAATAAATATTTTTAAAAAAAACAGTGAGAGACAAAAATACTGGTAATTAGGCTGTGACTCCCAATATAAAACAAATAGCGATATAAGGTGAAATCAACCCACCGAAGCAATATTTCTAACAAGACAAAAAAAGCTTGCATTCCAATGCTAATCGCTGTTGTTTTTCATGTGACTGTAGTCCAGGGCCCTCAGTTGGTAATGTGAGCTGCTGCTGCGATTGAAACATCAGAGTCCAGAGAGTTAATGAGCCATGACGAGGAAATGAGGAAGAGATAGGAAACCCAGATGCCAGCTGCGCGTGCACGCCATCGTGAACTCAAGCTGGTCGCCAGCCGAAAGCCAGTGTTTGCACTTCCAAAACCCGCTTACTAAAACTCTCGGCCAGACCAGCGCAATCGCTGGTGCAGGCCGAGACCTAATGAACAGGAGATGGACAAAGCACTGGGAGGAGCCTGCTGGACAGGAACAGGAAGTAGGAGACTCTGTGGCACTTCCTCCCTCTCCCCCCCAAAAAATTTGACCAAAAAGGACAGCCAAATATCAATCTGAGGTTTTTTTTTCATCCAAATCATCAATTTATAGAAGGTTTGATGCTGCTTGCGATGTTATTGTTCTCCAGATTGAAAATTTTGCGTGTTCGGGATCGCGAGCCGTACAAAAATATCGCTGGATGTCCAATGGCGCGCCCGAATGACGTGTTCGCGGTCGCAATCTCTCTCGCGGTGCACGATGGCGCGGCGAATGACGTGTTCGCGATCGCACACTCTCGCGTTGTCCGATGGCGCGGCGAATGACGTGTTCGCGATCGCAAACTCTCGCGGGATAACGCGGCCGGCTACCGAAATCTCGTGGCGCACGTGAACGGATAGGAAAACCCGTCGGCGAACGCAGGAATCCCGGTAAGTCGCTATCGCGCGCGCTGGAACGCATTTTTAAAGCGCAACAAGAAAATAATTCCGCTACGCCGCAGATCGCGGAATTGTTGGCAATTCCGCGTTCTCCGTGGAACGCGAAATTGCCTAAATTCCGCAAATTCCGCGAGCGGAGCGGAATTGGATGCCCAGGGTTAGTGTAAACGTACGCAACTTGGTGATCCGTGTAATAGCGGGTCAATGCGGGTACACTTACTTAACCTTTAATGAAGGCGAAACAGTACCGATCGCATACAAATCACACCTGTACACAAACGCAGAAATGCGTTTCACTTCAACAGAAAAAATACTGACAGCTGTTCAGACCGCTGTAGCAAGAGAAAGAGCACTGGCTAAGGGGAAACGCATAATTGTCGTAACCCCGGTACCAGCTTTAGAAGCTGTTACTAAGGCGAGCATTCTGAATAAAAAAGCCTTACATCCGAGATGGATACAATGGGCTAATTCTCTTACTGCAACAGACGTTGAATACAGATTTGATCCAAGACTAAAAAAACAAGCATTTCTGCAATACGAACAAGAATATCCTCAACCAAATGAGATTTTGCCTCTCGATCAGTATGGATATATTATTTACACTCACGGATCTGCTCAACCGGCCGTAGGGAGTAAGCAACAATACAGCGCAGCATGTGCTATCGTTAAAGGTCGCATGCGGGATGGAAAGTTCCATCCGAGTTGCACCAAAACGCAATCTCTAGGAGACTGCACGGCTCAGTTGGCAGAGTTAAAAGCACTGATACTGGCACTTGTAAATACGGATCACGAATTCCCACACTAATTGTGTGTGATTCCTTTACTGTGTACAGTCATACAATGAGTACTTACAACATTGGGAACTAAACGGGTTTAAAGATGCAAAAGGTGGCACAATTAAGCATAAAATGCTATGGGAACAGGTAGTGGAGTTGAAAAACGAACTACCAAGGGCTCACATGATGCACACACTGAGTCATCAGCGTGATGGCGTTCACGTTGAAGGGAATTCATTGGCTGATGAAGCCGCAAAGGGGGCTGTGCGAACGGCTTCCGTAGCTGCAATCACTCATTCAAAAACGAGAATAGACGGCAAGCTAATGGTGGCTGTCATTGCTTCACGCAAGGGCAGCTCAGCAGTACCGAAAACATTTCCACTCAAGTACTCCTACAAATTAGATGCACAAAACATTCCATATGCTCAGATTCCTGGAGTGGGGGATAGAGTAATACCAAATATGGATCGTAGGCAAGGTTTGATTGTTGCAGCACACGAGGGTTTGGGTTCTGCACATACAGGCGTTACAGCGACTATTTCACTACTGAAACAGCGCTATTGGTGGCCAGGTCTAGCAAAACAAACTAAAGATTACGTCTTGAAATGTGACATCTGCCAGCAGATGAAGGGCTCCACCATAAAACGCCCGGCGCAGACACCACTACTGATATCTGACAAACCTCTTGCATGTGTGTATCTGGATCACTGTGGTCCTTTACAATCTGATGGGGCTTACAAGTATATCTTGGTGGCAGTGGATTCTTGTTCCAGATTCCTATGGGTTTGGCCTCAGCGCTCGGCTGACGCCGAACTGTTATAAAAGATTTGCGAGTCTTTATAGGGACATACGCAGTTGGCACGTTACATTCTGACCGTGGCCCGGCGTTTAGCTCTCGGGCTTACAAAGAGGCCATGGAAAGTATGGGTGTAGCATTGCGGTACTCCTCTCCGTACCATCCCGAGGGAAATTCGGTCGTGGAAAGGAAAAACCGGGACATAAAGCAATCTTTAACAGCTAGCGTATTAGGCAAGGCCGGTAGTTGGGTCAATCACTTATATGGGGTTCAGAGAGCACTCAACAATCAGCCAAGAAGTTCTCTAGGGGGTGTCACTCCATTTGAGGTCCTATTTGGGACGAGAATGTTGGTACCTGATCTTGATTGTGAAGGCACAGTGGCGGATGAGAAACCATTTGATATCCATGATCGTTTGGCTGTTTTACAGGATCTAAATGAATCCAGGACAAGACAAAGTAACGTCAACCCCAAACAAACCGCCACTGGGGAAGTCAAGGCAGTCACGGCAAGATCTGTCTGGATCCCAAAAGTCGGGGATCTGGTCAGAGAGAAAATAGCAGACAAGAAAGAATTCGGGCAATCCTACAGAAAGCCTGTACAGGTCCTAGCAGTACAAAGAACAAGAACTGTACTTCTGCCGCCTCTTCCCGGGAAAAAGGAGAAAAGATTTGTCTCAATTGATTTAATCAAACCACACTATGTGGCCGATACTGAACAGTAGGCCTCGTGGACTCCACAGTAGCAGATGCCCTCCTCTCGCTACAATCCAAGAAGTTCAAACAGAAAGACTCATCACGTTTGAAGAGCCTCCTGTACGGAATGAAGGACTAAGCAACAATGCTATGGAACTCGTTCCCCTTGAACCCAAAGATCATCTACAAAATGAAACTCAGAACAACACTCAAGTTGCAATCAGACCAAATACAGACGTCTACGTCAACATGCCTCGACGAGAGCAAAATGCGATTTCAACAAATCCCGATGCAATTCCTACAATTGATTGAACTGCTTCTGGCTACTTCATGAACTTTGATACGTTTACTTTGGATCCAAGTGAACCAGAAACGAAGCCAGCCCAAAATTCACGCAAACAGCAAGTTAAGGACTTTCTAAACTTTCTTAAAAAGACTTACCTGGTATCGCCTTGGTTAGAACTCTGGGTAATTACTGGGATTCTATTTTTTCTTTTCTGGATAGACTTAATTATAACTTTTAGCATGCTTATTAATGGACGATATCTTCAGCAAAGCTCTACAGCCCCAAAAGTTAATTTGATTTTAAAACCACAACAATCGTCTCATCGTGAAAAGAGAGACTTGTTATCAGTGAACATCACAGCGGTCCCTATACCGGATGGTATAGTTTGGGACAAGGTTGATTTCGAAATATTTGGTCCGACTGAACTTTTAAAAATGTCTCATTTATTTAAAATTTCATTAAGTGATATCATTACCTCCAGTACATTTTCTGATGATTGTGACTCTGAAACTGTTAATAACATGTTGTCTGATTTAGAAAAAACTGCTGCATTTCCGAACACTGAAATGTTAGAAAGTAATTCAGACTATGACACTTTGTACTGTTACCAGCATTATGGTCATCATTTCCTGCACAAATCTATTTCACCTAGAAATGTTTTTGAGTACCATCAGTGGGAACATTGCCCTACACCACCAAAAAGTAGTTTGCACACATTTGCACAGAAATGTTCATTCTTTTCAGGCTTTAACACCACTGACCCGACCTCATAGTATTATAAGGTTACACCAACATCAGCACTGAAAATTATGTTGACAAACACCAAACAGATTTACTCTGCTTCCTTTATTACCCAACTGTCTGAACAGGGTTTTGACCTATGGAAGGGCACAATAGACTTAAAATCAGTTTGGGGTTCTAGGGACTGGCAAGTCAGGGAACAGAAGCGCTATTTAGAGCATGCCTCATTCCACAGCAGATGATATTTCTAAACGAAACTGTGCAACAGACATCCTGTCTTGGATTAGCCAAGATCAAGGACCTAAACACACCTCGATCTCCAACACCATCACAGATGGGAGGGTGGCAAAATTCGACTTCACAGGAAGGGGCAACAGTAGATGACATTTTACAGTACAATACATCAGACCCTTATTTTTATTTTTTTTTGTGTATGGAGTTATCGGGGACCCCTGCAGCAGCGAATCCGACCCTTCACTGCCCCATATGTTCGCTTCACGTTTGGGGAGTTGATTTCTTGGAATTTCCAGCAGGGGTCCCTTTATTTCCATTACCAATAAAATATTTTCCGAGGAGGGGAGCTAGCCATCCTGGCTACTCAAACGAGCATTATGCTTGTTATTGATTGCTATCGCATAATCATTGGACTTTATATATTTATGCATGTAGATCAGTATAATTACATTAACTGCTATGGCTGGATAAACTGTTCCCAAATTTCCCAGAAGTTATATTTTTTACTCGGTCTCCCACTTCTATCCAACCTGTTTATCTTTTGGATAGATGCTAGCCATTCCCAGTGTGTAGGTGGTGCGGGGCTTATCCATTTGATACAAATTTCCCTTCTAGCTAATAAAATCAATAGAAAGAGAAGGTTTTCTTGTTTCTTATTTAACTTATGAAGGCCTGCATTCAGACCCTTATTGTGAAAAATGGGTGGTTTGGCCCTTAGACACAAACATATGTCATAAATGATTCTTGGGTATCACCGAAGGGTTCAATATCCATAGGCCAGACTCGTGTTATGTACAAACAGAACACCCAGGGGTAGTGACATCCTACAGTGTTAGGAAGTTGTGCCTTGATTGGCTAGAAACCTCAACACTAACAGAAGTGAAACAGCACTTAGCCTTACTCTCACAAAACATGGATTTTAGGGATTTTTTACAAGGTCCCAAGAAACAACGTCGGAAACGTTTCATATATGCCGGTATTTATGCTGCCTATAATGAAAATTGGAAAATATCCCAACAAGAGGCCGCAGAGAGAATACAGGAAATAGACCGTATTAACTTAGAAAAATCGTTGGCTGTGGTAGACAATGGGTTAACAACTTTGTCCTCCAGAATATATTCTTTGGGCAACATTGTATCTTCTGCGATACATATCCTAGAACAAGATTTGGCCATACTATAACACGGGCAATCTCAATTACGTTCTATCATGTTATTGAGCTGGACGCTACAATCTTTGCGTGCAGGCTTTGTGCCTTGGCGTTTTATAAATAGTACGTCTCTGTTTTCTGAATATAATCTAACAGATAAACAGGTTGAAATGGCACAAAGGTGAGCTAAATATACAATGCTGCGTAGTGAAAAACTGGACCGACTACCATTTACAGTAGCGGAAGCTCCGTCTACTGAATGGCTAATCCATGGCCACATAACTCTACCGGTCACTACTTTTCAGTTTCAATATTGCCTTGAACAAAGGCAGGCGGGCAAATATGAAAAAATGGGTAAGGAATACATTAAGGAATCCTGGGATTTACCATATAAATTTCGATGCCGGAGTGGGGATCGAGAAGTGTTTCTAAGTGGTACAAACTGCAAGAGCGCTTTGAGCGGTTCTCTCATGTGCCGGGACATTTCATTGCACGGAGCGTGTAATGGGTCGATAGCAAACCTGTCCTGCCACATGAAAGGGACTCCAGCTGCCGTGATTAAACCGGTATTCGAGCTGCTCTCAAATGGGAGTTACTTGATGCTGAACGATCAAGGTTGCTGTGGTATGCTTCCGGGCATTGCCTATCTGGTCACTGTGAACTCCAGGGTTACTTGCTGAATGCAAGTATTGTTTCCCCCAACCAGTACAGTCAGGGAGGCGCCGTTATGGCCTTCATTGAATGTTTCCTTTATACAATTTGATACTTTGAGCAGACTGAGAGCCATGCTTTTACAGCAAACCGTACCCTTAACCTCCGCTCGAGAGACCTTTGATCTTCAAATCGCAAGGACCTCGACTGAGATACAGGCACTTATACGTACAAACTGCCCCATTCATTTCGCAGAAATGGTTGGTCGTATCTTTAATATGTCTGATACGAGTGGTATTGTACACCTATTTAAGACTATAGGGTCAGGACTTCTTAGCACCTTTCAGACAATCCTCTGAGTTATCCCGAACTTTATACACTCCGTATTTGGAAGCATTTTTGGAGGTCTACCTCTGATCCTGCTATCAATAGCGGGAATCCTGATTGTCATTTACCTGCTACGCAATGGACGACCCAATTACCAACGAGATGGCAAAAGTGCTCCTGGAGCGGAAATACAGTGAACGCATGGTACAACATCTAGGTACACCTCGCCTAAGGGAACTAAGCGCCTCTTGGTTCCTATTGTTTAGACCAGTCTGGATGGACTGCATCTTACCTGTCCTTCGATGCCTGTTTTGCGGTGAAGAATGCATGTTGGACCTCTGTCTGACACTTGCGACGGACATGCCAGCGGACTTAAATACCAGGCTGGAACCCCTGAGGGCCCATGCTCGGCAATGTCCCCAGCGTATTCCCATCTTGATGGCTGCATTTCTCGAGAATCCGCAGGTGCCTTTTACAACTGGGGTGAGCTTTAGCTCCACCACTAGCACCCAGGTATCGACTACAGCACCGGCTGCCTCTACACCAGCTATTGGCAGTACTGAATATCATCTGTGCTCCATTGACGTACTCTGCGAGGTGTTACAAGGACCGTCCCCTGCAGCAGCAAGCAGCGATGATGTTGCGTCTCCCAGCCAGGACATTTAATCTGTAATTGGCTCATCGTGTGCTGGGAAAGTATTCGGATTTTCATTTTCGCTAAACGTAACTACATTTGGAAGATTTCCTACAAAATGGACACTTTCTCGCTAAAAAGCATGGCCTTTTGACGCTTGTAGAACATCAACTTATATAAACGAACTCAATTAGGACTGTGACTTAAGTGACCATTCAAAAAAATGATTTTTGTACTAAAATATTTTTTTAACCTTTTAAACTATTTTTAAAATGATTTTAGAACTCACTGAAAAATGTTTTATGCACTACTATCTAGTAAAGAGTAGAGTTCACTAGCATTTTTATAATTATTGACTGTTCGGAAGAGGAGTGGGTGTTATGTTTCATATAGGTACCCTAATATAGGCCCGGGTAACATCATACCCCTTCACCTAATTTACCTCCCCTACACTACACTGTAATGAGCCTTTTAGGATTGAACCTTTACCTAGTTCTAGTCCTGGGTGCAGAAGGAGGGTTTCTCCTAAACAATAGAGTCCTATTACTACATCAATAGACTCACACAGTATGAATGAATATTCTTAAGGGTTCTTAGAAACCAGGCTGGGGCTACATCACCTTCCTCCCCATATCTACGTACACGGTTCATCCCATACGTCATCCTCAAATCCAACAATGGCTAATACAAGCAACAATGGACAAAGGAGCCCTAGATACTTTCTGCATAAATATAGCACCTCTTGCTAGTGTTAGTTAGAGGGAACCGAGACTTCCAGGCCGACACACTGACCAGAGACGCTGAGGCTCCTGCATGCAGACGCTCCAGCTGACAGTGGTCTGAACATCCCTCGCGGGGTGTCCAACTCGAGACCAAGAAGGGCTCCTACATTCTCACACTTCAGGTAATGGGGTTCGACTAATTCCTAGAGGGATTCTTGGCTTTACACCTACTCACATGCTAGGTACCCTTAGGTACATCTAGATAGGCATCGTAGGAGTACGCGCTTTCTTTTATCAATGCATTTTATATTCATGTATTTATTCATGCTTATTGCAAGATGGTAGAACTGTACTATCCTTTTATATTCGCTGTACTGCTAATCATATATCTCTGCTACTGTCTATTGGTTGTTGCAGCTCATATATTCTACACAAGAATAACGACTGTTCAATAAACCCTTATTGAAACGCCCAGGCTGTTTATTCTGTGTATCTCTGAGACAAGATAATTAAGCACGAGTGACTGAGCGAAAAGTAGTACATTGTTTCCATGATCTTGAGGGATCAGGGTTGTCATGTTCTGAGGTTGCTAGAAACTATTCTCTCCCCAATAAGAGGAGACACTAGTGGCACTGTGAGCTAGCTTATGCAAACAGGCTAACATTTCTCGGTGGGGGTGCTCAGAGTCAGTCTGCCACCAAACCCACAGTTTATGTTATCCGAACGCGCAGGTCCTGTAGGGGTAATATAGGAACTACACGACAATGTAATTGAACTTTCACATCCACCAACTTTGCAGACCCCTCCTCTCTGCCGGTTTCTGACTAGCACACACCCCACGTATACACAAAATCAGAGTAGGGGACTACGCCTTCTTGTACCTGGCCCCTAAAGCTGGAACAATCTCCCAGAATAAATCAGAGCCTCTTCCTCTCTCCTTGACTTTTGCAAGACGCTGAAGACTTGGCTTTTTGAGAAAGACCCCCAGGGCTGGCCTCACACCCCTGGAACAGAGTGCCTGAATACCCTCACGAATGATTAGTGCGCTATAAAAACACTGACAACCTAACATAACAGTATTTGAGCACGTGCTTCACTGTGGTCTGTGACATAGACCTTGAAGTTTACTGGAACATGATCGAAATGTACCTGTTTGATGGGGATGGGGTTATGGATGAACCTTCAAAGTAGGGATTATTAGATGTTGTGATGGTGATGCAGTTTGGTGCAAGCAGACCCACCCCCCCGCCCACCCTCTACCCTTCCCCACCCAGTTTTGTGTTTCTTCGGCCCAGAGGATTTTGCGGCATGATATCCAAGCTATTTCCTCTCCCAAAACAAAAAGTAATGGAAGCCCACCAGTGAATAAAGCATTGGGCTGCAGGTCCCTCCACCAAGCAGCTCCTGCTAGAAATGAAAAGCACAGGGGCAACCCCTCAATTGCTGTCCATGCTGCAATGCGCATTGCATAGGTCTGTTCTCCACAGCACACCTTCTCACAGACCTCAAGCTCCAGATCCCAGTAGATCAGCACTGGCCCCTGATATGTCCTGACCCCTAACCATGATCATGCAGGTCAAGGCCGGCAATGAAATGCAGCGAGGGCAAAACAATGTGGAGAACACAGGCTAAACCCAGAGACCCCATGAGACTTCAAGAAGTGAGGATAGCTGCTGGCCTTCAACCAACTTACATCAGGCATCAGTGCACCTTACATAGCCAAGGACTGCCAATGAAAGAGCTTCCCACGTGGGATGTCTAAAGATGCCCTTTCATCTTGATTGGCTTCCAGTCCATGCCCCCTCCTGATTAAGTCTCCATTAAGACTCAGTTTGGAAAATTTAAAGTACGTTACTAGGACTTTGCCCTTTAATGATGGATGACTGATTACCTCCTAGTTGTTTCGTTTCTCAAAGGGTAGGTTGTGTGTTTCCTGCAGTGTTCTACCCTGAGAGCTAAGCGTTGGTTTTACTCCGTCATGGTGTGCACATGCTGGGCTATTACCGTAAAGTCAAGGCATCAGTGGGATTATCTGTCAATCTCATGCTGTACTCACTGCAGCAGAGTATCTTGTGAAATTTTAGCAGCCTTTAATGATTCTCTTGTCCCACAGATGCCATACCCGGAACTGAGGAGGTTCGTTTAGTACCATCCCTGAGAAGCAAGAGTGGATCAATGTGGTCCAAGTACAATGCCTCATTTGAGCACTGGGAGGTGCAGATATCTTTTCGGATTACAGGCCGGGGACGAAGTGGCGCTGATGGACTGGTGAGATGTTCTTGTGCATTGGGTGTGGGTACTGTATTGCTTATAACAAGAGAAGGGCTTGCATCAATCATCAAACATTCCAGGCACCTCACACCTTGACATCACAATGCAAGAGTTTTAACAATTTGACAGGCACCTGGGACTGCACATACAGGTTCCAGCTCCCTTACTCTTCATGCCTGTTGGAATCCCTGGTCTTGTGCATACTCGATGGAAGGTGCACACTTGAGTTTGATTTTTCTAGTGTTCAAAAGTGGCATAGGTCCTCTGAATGCCTCATCGATTTTACACCACCATTATATTTAAACTAATGTATGGCGATGTTGAAAGACCTAATAAAGCACACAGGTGTCCAGGTTCACCAATACACCGACAACACACAGACGTACAGCACAACTGACGCCCTTCGTCACATCTCCAATATGAAAGACTGCTTAGTAAATCTGCAAGACTGGATAGTCATCCTCGTGTGCAAGCAACTTTGAATGGCTCAAGGAACTTGAAGCGCCTGGCTTCCACCCACATCCCTCAACCAAAGTAAACCCACTAAGCATTTGGTTGGGCCATTCCATTTCTGTGACATCTCCCATCAACTACACCTCGCGCCTGGCTTCCACCCACATCTCTCAACCAAAGTAAAATCGTTAAGCATTTGGATGGGCCATTCCATTTCTATGACATCTCCCATCAACTACACCTACAAATCTGCTAGACTCTCTCTCCTGTCCCTAAATAACTCAAACATTTGCTTCCACCAATTGTTTTTTGCCTCGTTGTCCAATCTGTTGTTTTTTGCCATATCAAACTCAGCAACACAGCTCTCATGGGGGTCCCTAAATACTCTCTCGCACCACTCATGCCCATCCTCCTATCTAAGACAATTTTGCTTTCTGGCACCTGCAAATTCGATGACATCACCCCAATACTAAAATAATTTCATACATTTAATCTGGTTATTGTTCCACCAATGTTTAATGTAAGGCTAGACCGATCTCTGCTATTTTGTTAGATTGTAAAACACACTGACAACACTGGGTAGTTGTAAAAAATGCAAAATAAATAAAATAAAGAAGGCTCTGACCTTGTATCAGGCAATGGACACACACAATCTGATGGATCACTCAACACCCCAAGTGGAAGACACCTACCAGAACAGATGAACTAGTTGGATGGCCGTCTGTTTCACGTCTTGGGACTCAGATCCTCACAGATGTAGTTGTTAAAAGAAAGTCAAATAAAGTTCACAACTCGACTTTTCGAGGGTCTGAAAAATCTGATAACAGGAGACGATCCGATTAACTGCCGCTACTAGTTAGAAAAAAGCCCTTGCGCTGTCTTTGAAGGTTCTTGTTGTAGTGAGGTTACTATGCAGTTCTCAGCAGTGCTGCTATGGCATCACAGGAATCCATGGATTAAAGCCCTGTAAAGCACCATCAGCAATAGTGCATGCAGAGTTCAGAAGCAATGAAAGCCACTTTAAAATGCTGAAGTGTGAAATGTGGGCCTTCCTTTATATAGTCTGTGACCTGGAAGTGCTATTGCAGTATGTTAATGTCTTAAGTGGGGACATTGAATATTAAAGCAGCTGATCACGGGCTTGGCAGAGCATGCTGCCTCCCAGGATTGAACAAACCTGGGTCTCATCAAACCGTTGACTCTTATTTAAGACCTCCCACTCCTCCATCAACTTTGATTAGTGACTCACAGGTTTCCAAATAAGTTGAGTATTATGTATTTTGGCTGTTGAAAAATCTGGACATGAACAAAATACTTCTTTTCCAGTACTTGTGTAATTAATGCATTTCCTCATTTGTTCCCCATAGACCATTTAAATTTTTCCTGGTTGACTGAGGCAGGGGTGACCCTAAACTGGAAAAATCAGCATTTTTAAATGGAAGATAAAGTTCTGGGAACTCTGTATTCATTCTATACTCTTAGAACTCACCACATCCAACACAACCGTTTCAACTCACACCCGCCATGCACAGTGTTATCAATGATGCAATTTCAGATGTCATTTGGGATGTTGTCAATGCAGTCATTGAATATGTCATGAGTAATGTAATGTGAAAGGGTTGAAGCAGTGCATGGCGAGGACACGAGCTATAGTTACTTTAGGGCACGAGTTAAAGTTACTTGAGATAAATATAACCTGTGAATTTCTGTGGTTTTGTTACCTTAAAACAGTATGTTGTAAATTACATTTTCACCCAACTATAACGTCCCTTTAACCTTTGGTTTTTTTCCAGTGAATTTCCAAGGTTTTTTTAAATGATAAAATAAGGTATTATTGCAGTTCCTATCTAAAACGTCACTTTAACCTTCGTTTTTTTGAGTGAATTTCTAATTTTTAACATAAAGATGTTCATAGCCATGTGCAGCATGGGGTTGGGCCGCTGAACCCCCACATCATGCCAGGCTGTGCACCTAGCCCCCCAACAGGAGCACAGCCCCCATTTTTTGGGGGGGGTTCTCTGGATCCTTGGATTCACCACAACACCCAACATGTGATCTCTTGCGCTTTGCTCTGGATCCATGGGTTTGGACGAATCCCCAGAGGTGTCACATTGGGGGTCGCAGTCCATCTGCAGATCCACAGAATCCCCCAAATTTTTTTTTTTTTTAAATTTGATCCGAAAGGTAGTCACAAGGCCCGGGGAATCAGGGCTAGCCATGCCCTTTATATCTTATTTTCTTTTTCTTCTTTTAGGACTCGGATATTGAGTACCCAAGTCCTAAGATGGCAGCCGCAATTTTTCTTTCAGGTTGCGACCATCCAATCACAATGCATGGTTGAGCACACCAATCTGTTGCAGATCCTCTACAGTGTGAAATATACAAAAATTTTAAGCCTTAATTTCTCAAAAACTACTGAACTAATTTACACCAAATCACAAAAAGTATGCTTTTTGGACTAAGATCTAGAGTTCTGTCTAATTTGGTTTAAATTGGTTCAGCCTGTGGCTGCATATAAATTTCCTATGGAAAAATGAATGGGGAAATGCATTTTGGGACCTCTTTTTTCTCTACCCCAATGTGACGGACCACCCCAAAACTTTCTAGGAAGGAGCTGAGGCGGCAGAACATTTCTATTTTGTAAGGTTTGGTCAAGATTCGTCGAACGGTGCCAAAGTTATTAGTAAAACAAAAAACACTTTTTCTACAGAAACACAAGGCTAATATAACTACCCAATGGTGACTGCCACTGGGTTATGTGTGTATGTATGTATGTGTGTGTATATATATATATATTTTTTTTTTTTATGTTAAAATATGTTCACTTAATTTTTTTTGATAAATTAAGTTTCTATGTTCATTTAATTTAACATTCATTCCTATGGGGTGTTAATTTAAGTCCTTGCCCGATTATTTTCTACGGGAGGGTGCTGAAGTACTAGTGATTAGCCATGTTTGATGCTGGATTATTCCAGGTCTGAGCTGGAATATATTTACTACTGTTCTGGGGCCTTTATGGCTGTTAAAGTTTTAGAAGTGCAGTTTGTGAATAGGAATAGGCTTCCTCTTTTGTGGGTGGATGTGTGTCCCTCCCTAAAGCTCTCCTTAACCCTCCCAAACCCTCCTTACTCCTTTCTAAATCCCTCCTATTTATTAGTATTTCCCATTATCAAGGACTTCCACCTGACTCTCCCACATTTACTACACAATTGTATACATAATTGTATAGAAATCTCTGCAGTTGGGGTGGAGATCTCCCCACATAAAAGATAGAAGTGGCGGAGACCGAAACCTCCGCATGTATATTTGTGAATTACATGAGTAGCACTAGCTAAAGTTCTGTAAAATGCAATTTGCGAACAGGCCCCTGTAGTTTTGGAGCAGTTACACTGTATAATATAGTCTTTGATACTGTACAATGCAGTATATAATGGTGCACAGTCTGACATTGGACAAAACATAAGTGGTGGTATACAGTTATGTTAAAAGTACTTGTTAAGCGCACGTACACCGAAAACGGTTTCATGGCGCTCAGGGCAAAGAGGACGGTGCAGAGGTGAGGAGGTAGTATTACTGATAAGCTTGAGAGAACAGCCAGGTCTTGAGCTTTTGCCTGAACTGGGAGTACAGGGTCACAGATCTTACTTCAATAGGCAGTGAGTTCCATAGTTGAGGGGCTAAGACCGCGAATCTAAGTCCGCCATGCTTTTTACGCTTGAACGGTACAGCAGTCAACAAATTAAGAGTGGAGGAACGCAGTTCTCGAAGAGGGGCGTACCGCTGCAATTTGCAAGAAATGAAAGCAGGGCCATTACCGGCAAGGGCCTTAAAGATGGTGCATCCCATCTTAAAAATACAGCGCTTACCTACCGGGAGCCAGTGTAGGCTCTTCATCAGAGGTTTAACATGGCATCGACTGGACTGGCGAGCGATTAGTCTGGCGGCGTGGTTCTGCACCAGCTGCAGGCGGTGGAGTTGGTAGGCTGGGATGCCTGCATATAAAGAGTTAGCGTAATCGATCCGCGAGATTACCAGAGCAAGGGTAACCAAAATTAGAGCCTCAGTGGTTAGAAATCTGGCAATCTTACGGATTCTGCGCAGATGAAAGAAGCAGGCGGAAACCACCGAGCTGATCTGTGCTTTCATCGTCAGGTCGCTGCTAATCACAATCCCCAAGCTCTTAACAGAAGCTACAGGGAGAGGAGGACTGCCCAAAGAGGAAGGCCAGAAGTTGGAGTTCCACGGGTTAGCCAGTCCAGCAGTTAAGATGAGTTCTGTTTTATCCGGATTCAACTTTAATTGATTGCAGTTCATCCAGTTACAAATAAAACTCAGAGTGGCCTGGAAGTTAGACACTGAAGAGGTAGAAGAGTGAATGTCAAAAACCAGTTGAAGATCATCAGCATAATTAAAAATATTGACCATTCTTTCGCGAAGAGCTCGGATCAGGGGTGCAATATACAAATTAAAAAGAAGGGGCGACAACGAAGACCCCTGTGGAACCCCACAGATCAAAGCACTCTTTTTGGAAAAGAACTTGCCGAGGCGGACAGCTTGATGTCTATTGCTGAGGAAGGAAGATATCCACTTCAACGCTAGCCCCTGAATCCCGGCATTGCTGACACGGTCGATCAGGAGATCATGATCGACCGTGTCAAACGCGGCGGATAAGTCAAGGAGTACCAAAGCTTGAGTGTATCCCTTGTCTGCGCCCCTTCTGAGCTCGTCCATAACTGCAAGGATAACTGCCTCAGTAGAGTGGGCTGGTCTGAAGCCTGCCTGATGGGAGTCCAGGAAGCGCGACTGTTCGATGAAGGAGCTAAGACAGCTGGTGACGTGGGCCTCTAAGACTTTGCCCAGATAGGGCAGCAACGAGATGGGACGGTAATTACTGAGGACCGAAGGATCCAGGTTAGGCTTTTTCAGAAATGGGAGAATTACGGCACTCTTGAAGGTGTTGGGAACAATGCCGGACTTAAGAGAGTTATTAAGGAGTGCCAGGGGAGGGTCAGGGCAGGCAAGGAAGACTTCACGTAAAATGTGGGAAGGGCAGCAGTCGGTAGGGGAACCGGAGCCCACTTTTTAAGAAGAGCAACAAAGGTGTCTTCTGAAATAGGAGGAATATGGTCAATCGAGGGAAAATTCTGACAAGCGGTAGAGGGAGCTATAAAGGAGGTAGGAGGGGGAATACTGGCCTTGATTGTGACAATTTTATCAATAAAGTACGAATTAAGGGAGTCACATAAAATTTGTGAGGGGACAGGTTTTACCATAACTCTGTCAGGGTTGGCAAGTTCATCGACGATGGAAAAAATATCCTTGGATTTGTTTGCCGAACTAATGATCTTAGAGGAAAAATATTCGGCCTTAGCCTGGAGAATGGCTTGTTTATAGGCTTTAAGTAAAGATACAAAAGCGGCCTTTTCAGGTAAAGAGTAATTGCGTCTCCAACTGCGTTCGGCTTGCCTCAAGGCGAGTTTCTTAGACTTAAGTTCATTAGAGAACCAACGTTGGGCATCGTGGGGACGCAGACTCTTTAATGTTTTTAGAGGGGCAAAGCTGTCGCTGGCCGACTCCAGCCATGTTATAAGGTTATTTTCTTGCCTGTCAAGTGGTTCCTGTGTCTTGGGGGCCGTGGTGGCTAATAAAGAACAAAAGTCCTTGATGTTGACACGGTTCCAGCTTCTAGCCAGGAAATTTCCAGTCAGTGAATTTTTAGCAGAGGCGACCCTGGGTATCGCAAATGTAATAAAGAAATGGTCAGACCAAGTACAAGGCGAAATTAAAGGTTTAGAGATGTCAAGGTTGGATGTCCAAACTTGATCTAAAGTGTGCCCCTTTATGTGTGTGGCTACATTCACGTGCTGGGTAAAATTCAACCCAAGAAGAAGGTCTGTGAATTCAGAGGAAGTAACACTTTCACGGGCATCGTCAGGCCAGAAGTTAAAATCTCCAATAATGAGAGTGCGGGCGTGATTAATGACTAGATGGGAGATCATATCATCCAGTAAAAGAGGAAACGAGGGCATGTGAGCGGGGGGTCTGTAAAACAAGGCACAAATAAATGCGGAGTGAGGGGATTCAAATTTCAGTATAAGGCTATCAACTGAGGGAATGCCTGTAACCACCAGAGAAGTGAACTGAAGTTTGCAGTGAATAATGGCAGCTACTCCTCCTCCAATTTTCCCCGGAGGCCTATTGGCCTGAAGTATATAATAGTTGGCGGGTACTGCTGCCAAAATATCTGGGGTAGACTCTAAAGTGAGACATGTTTCCGAAAGGAGAAGGATGTCAGGTCTGTCAGAATCAATGAGCTGGAAGATTTCAAGCTGGTGCTTGACCATGGAGCGGGTATTTAAATAGCAGATAGTGATGCCAAGCAACTCGAGGCGAGGGGGAGTGGCAATTATTGATGGAGCTATATCGTCATTGTTGACAGGAGGCTCCTTGCAGCTGGCCAGATGAGAAAGTTCGGGGCAGGACACCTGGTTAATAAGGATTCCTGCCTCCTGAAGTTTGGTCTGAGTAGCCAGGTCAATAAGCCAATTCCCCTGTCGTCGTAGCAGGTCCGGGGCTGAATAAGTGATGGTTTGGGCATAATGAGTAGGCCCTGGCCCCTGACGGACGCGGACGGGCGCAGACGGGCTCGCCAGCGGCGCGCCCGCTGCGCGCGTCCGCTGCGCGACGAGAGAGGCATGCTGCTGAAGTAGGTTTGGCCGCTAGAGCGCTAACCTCTGAGCTCCGCCCCCAACAGCTGCGACGACGGCACCCTCCACAACAAACGGGAGATTCCCGTGGTGGACCGGGGTGCGGGCGAGAACAAAGCAGCCAAAGAGCAGCAGGGTGAGAGCAGGATGCCAACAGCGGCAGAACAGTGCAAATTCGCTTCAAGACAAGGTAAAAACAATTAAAAAACAAGGAATCAAAGGAGAGCAACCAAAAGACACCCACTGACTGTAATGAGCTGGCGGTCAGTGACTGCCTCGGGTCTGCGCGCGTCCGCTGCGCGACGAGAGAGGCATGCTGCTGAAGTAGGTTTGGCCGCTAGAGCGCTAACCTCTAAGCTCCGCCCCCAACAGCTGCGACGCCGGCACCCTCCACAACAAACGGGAGATTCCCGTGGTGGACCGGGGTGCGGGCGAGAACAAAGCAGCCAAAGAGCAGCAGGGTGAGAGCAGGATGCCAACAGCGGCAGAACAGTGCAAATTCGCTTCAAGACAAGGTAAAAACCATTAAAAAACAAGGAATCAAAGGAGAGCAACCAAAAGACACCCACTGACTGTAATGAGCTGGCGGTCAGTGACTGCCTCGGGTCTGCGCGCGTCCGCTGCGCGACGAGAGAGGCATGCTGCTGAAGTAGGTTTGGCCGCTAGAGCGCTAACCTCTGAGCTCCGCCCCCAACAGCTGCGACGCCGGCACCCTCCACAACAAACGGGAGATTCCCGTGGTGGACCGGGGTGCGGGCGAGAACAAAGCAGCCAAAGAGCAGCAGGGTGAGAGCAGGATGCCAACAGCGGCAGAACAGTGCAAATTCGCTTCAAGACAAGGTAAAAACAATTAAAAAACAAGGAATCAAAGGAGAGCAACCAAAAGACACCCACTGACTGTAATGAGCTGGCGGTCAGTGACTGCCTCGGGTCTGCGCGCGTCCACTGCGCGACGAGAGAGGCATGCTGCTGAAGTAGGTTTGGCCGCTAGAGCGCTAACCTCTGAGCTCCGCCCCCAACAGCTGCGACGCCGGCACCCTCCACAACAAACGGGAGATTCCCGTGGTGGACCGGGGTGCGGGCGAGAACAAAGCAGCCAAAGAGCAGCAGGGTGAGAGCAGGATGCCAACAGCGGCAGAACAGTGCAAATTCGCTTCAAGACAAGGTAAAAACAAATACAGTGTTGGACATGACCCAGTTTAATGACACCTGTGACATTATACAGTGGGTGGCTGTGACCATGTTTAGGCATGGTTTAATTACAGAGAAAGTGGGCCTTCGAAATAGTAACTGTGATGCCCCAAATGGAGGCTGCAACGTTGTACTGTGCAGTTTGTAACACAAAATGGAGGCTGTGATGCTGTATAATGGGGTTTGTGATACTACAATGTAGGCTGTGACTGTATAGTGCAGTTTGTAACAGTATAGTGGAGGCTTTCATACTGTATAAAGGGGTTTGTGATACTGATACTGCAATGGAGGCATTAGTACAGTAAGATGAACACAATGACACAGAAAAGGAGGCTCTGATGCTATAATCAAGACATCACTGTCTTATGGAGTCTGTGACTTATGTCTAGACACGGCGTATTGAAGGATCTGACAGAGTGTAATGGAATCTGCGAGACTGTATGCCTGAGACACTATTGAACAATGCATTGTGGTGGCAGTTTATGCTGCAGTGGAAGCTGTGACATTCTCCAGTGGAGTTTGTGACATTAAATGTGTCACTGGGTGTCTGTGACAATGTAAAATGGACACTCTGACTGTATAATTGAACCTATGATACTGTCAGAGATCGCTACACTTCCTCCCTTGTTCTCTTGCAGGCAGTGTGGTATACCAGGCAGCGTGGTCAGACCGGCTCTGTATATGGTGCCTCGGATCTTTGGGACGGCGTTGGAATCTTCTTCGACACCTTTGATAATGATGACAGAGTAAGTCGCTTTAACCCTTGAACCACTTCTTGTGCTCTATCCAAGGGATCTGTACATTGCACCTCTAACCACCTTCTCCTTCCTTGCAGAAGAACAACCCTATCATCCTGGTAGTGGGGAACAATGGCAAACTCGTCTACGACCACCCCAAGTACGTGCAAGGTAGTGGGTGGGGAGTATGGATGGACAGAGATTGTCCCGTACCTTTGGGGTCTGCCTGGTGTAGATCAAGACTTGTTTCCCAGTGCAGCAAAAGTAATTTAGTGGAGGCAGGGATGATGCCAATAATTTTCATATTCTAACGTTTTGCTATTTCTCTACTCACCTGCTGGCACCATTTGCTACTTGTAGGATCGACCTGGTGCCTTCCACTAGTTACGCCCCATGTGGCTGCCTAGTATTGCCTGTGCCTAGAATCACACACTTGCTTTCATGGCAGAAGGGCGGTTTCTTAGACAGGCGGTGTAGACACACTTCTGCTCTACCATTCTGATTTCAATCATAAGGCAATTATGATTTGATTACACCATGTTAGTCACTACAACAATAATAGGATGTATCCACATTATGTAGCCGTGTTTTCAATAGATTTTGTCTGTAGATCACACTTCTTTAGTCTATTTATTGATTAACATGTTTTATCTACACGCATCAAGATAGTTGTATATGTTGCAATCCATGGATATCGAACACATCTCATGGCAAGATTGTTTTTATTTTATATAAGATTATTATTCTGATGATGATATGCTTCCCTCTTTAATACTAAAGGCAATTCACTTTTTCTCTTTGAACTCCTATCCCATATAATGATGCATTCGACTATTCTTGTCACACTTTTTAATGTGTCAATAACTTGGAATTTTTCCCTCCCCCCCAACCCATTTGTCGGCTCTACCAGACTATAATATGATGCTTTTAATCTTGATATTCATCATTACTCTATTGTATGGTCTCCACTCCTCGCAGCTTTACTCTTTTGGCTGTTGTTATCCCTTCTATGAGTTCACCTTCTCTGATCATTTTCCAAAACTAATACTTATCCGCCTTGGCTTCCTAAAAGGTCCGCATGCATTACACCCTTCCAATGTGACTCCTACTGTAATGTTTTATATTAGTCAGTTCAAATCAGCTGTTGCCTCATTTTATATCTTTATTTCTACTCAATTTTTCCCTTACGATACAATTTGCACCTCATTTTTTATTGTGGGTATATTTGTTCAGACATATGGGCCCACTTCTCTATACAGTTCCCTTCAACTTCAACACCATTACAATACTACTAACATGGCGTCAGCCTTTTCAGACTCATTTCCGGTCTGGCATTCATTTCTTTCCAGCACGCTACCGCCCGCCAGACCTTTCTACCATTCCTCGCATCTGAATAGGACAGTACCAGCTCAGGCTCTCAAACCCTTCAACTTCTTTTCTAAAAGTGGCATTTCAGGCTCTCCATGCCCTTGTCGACTTTAACCTCCAATCTCTGGTAACTTTCCAGCTGTACAATTCAGCATAAAAGCAGTAGCGGCCGGCATAGATCGAGGGTGGCAGGGCAGGGGGTGGCGCCGGGAGAGCTTAAAACCCCCCACAAAAAAACATACATTCTCGCCGCGTCTCTCCTCTGTAGTCCCTCGCTCTGGCCGGAACAGGAAACACACCCAGGCTCCCCATAGCCAATCACAACGCTGCATTGCAGTGTTGTGATTGGACCACGGCACTCAGATAGGCAATGGGAGCCTGGGCATGTTCTCCGCCGTGGCTGAAATACAGCCTGGGAGGAGAACATGCAAAGTGTGCATGAATGTTTGGTTGGCCCTAGACGGCTGGCCAAACATTCATGCGCACTTTACAGAGTGCACTTACCACTCCTCCCCCGTGCTCTGAGAGAAGAGCAGCCATGCCCCGCCGGCAAAGCTGCAGCAGCAGGACAAAATAAAGTGATAATAACATCAAGTTATTATCGTTTTATTTTTCCTTTACCACACTGCTGCAAAGCAGTGGGGTGACGATCCTCCGCCTTAATGGAGGAGCCGCCACTGCATAAACGTCATGGGCTGTATGTCATTGCTACCTCAATTATCCAACTCATGCCTGCTTTTAATTACTGTCTTACTGGCATCAAGCACACTTCAACAACCACTATTACCGCTACGTTTGTTTATATAATTTCATTTATCCACTCACTTCGCTAGCACCAATATAGGTGAATAATAGTGCCTTTTTCGAATGTTTTTCTCATCAATTTTTAACTATATTCACGGCTCCTATTAGATGCTACATGCCATACTTCATTAATCGTGTTTCCGCTTAGACTAATAACATTAAAGAGAACTTGTTTTTATTATTCCCTTCTAATTTACTCAGGCTTCATAATATTTATTTTCTGTTCTACAAACCTTTTTCTTTCGGCAGGGTACATTCTCCTGTTTCACATTTTCAGCTTATCATGGGCTGGATTGTTGTAATTGCTTCCTTGATCAACATATTCTAACCTGCGACGCAACGCATCATGGTCAGTAAACCGATTTCGACCTCTTGTTTTGGCCTATAGTTTTTTCACACACCTTGCAGTTCCTTTTTTACTTTTGCTATTCACCTTGAACATAGTTCTTTCCTGCTGGCCGGTACAGATGTGTCGCATCAACCTATGGCCTCCAAAATCTCAAATTTTAACCCAATTAGGCCAGACCAGTTGGTATATGATCCTTACTTCTCAGCCATTAACTTTTTCCATGTTCCAGTTTGCCTAATTTCCTCATTATTCAACCGATTTTACAGGTTTATTGTTACAGAACATATATTACAACTTGCTCTTAGAGGTACATTTCTAACTCTCTTATTTCCTTTTCCTCCACACTACATAATCATCACTAGAGCATCATTACTATACTTTTTGTCTGGATGGCTATTGATACACATTTCTTATTGATCCTTCCATAATATTAAAGGGCAGCAATGTTTCAGGTGGAACTCTCAACTCACTCATCGACTAATAACTTTTACTAATTGCTTTGATGACATCATTATATTCTCTTAGGCACAGCACTTCGGTACCTTCATCACTCACTTTCTTCCTTATCCTTGGTGCCCCAGCATCCTCTATAGTAGGTTTAACATTTCTTTGCCATTCTTGTCAACAACGTAACATGTAATATCTGATACTGCTATTAATATACTGCCTTCAGAAAGTGTGTTTCTGAAGTAATTGACACTCCATTCATTACGCTGGCTTATAGAGACCAGGGATTATACTACTGAATAGTGAACATAAAAATACCGTGATATAAGAATATTGTGGACAAAATATTGAGGAGCAAAATATCGAAAGGTAAGTGCACATAGAGGAGATATAGATCTACTATTCCGAAATCCCCATCTATTACCTTGAAGTTATACAGATTGTCAAGGTACATATATGTGGAGTCAGGTATAGGAAATCTATACTTACCTTTTAATAGTTCGGTTTTGATATTTTGTCCTCTATATTTCCATTATATTCTGCCTTCGATATTCAGGGGGCACACCGTAACAAGAATAAATAAATCCAGCACATAAACTTATCCTTTGGGTTTTGGGCATTATTGAAAGAGCTATATAATATGGCTGTATGGTTGTGCTCCCATCTCTCTGAATTATAGGACTGATTGACCGCTCTGTCCGGTCACTAGCCTTACAGCCAAAAGGGTGTTTGTTTGGTGAGCACCACATGTGTACTATTCAAATACACGATCTCCCTTACATTTTTTTGTTCTATGTTTTAAAGTAAATCAAAGGAGTGTGAAACCTCACAATTCTAGTTCCAGAGTCTCACAGGAAAGTATTAGGAGACCCTCACACACTAGTTTTAGCCAATGGTATATATAATCTCCACTGGTGTGTCCTAGTGGTTAGGTTAATCATCGGGTCCCCTACCTGGACATGGGAATTCCCCGGATATGTAGCACCTCCACCAGGAGGAAGAGTTTCTGGATATAGAATTAGGTGGGATCTGTGAAGAAGTGATTAAAAATATCCCCTATTAAGAAAATAAATCTTTAATATTGGGGTAGGGTTAAGGTTAAAAACAAAAGAGATGTATGGGGATGAACAACTGATCCTTCACATCTCACATCGGTGGTCTACATGTTTCAGCCATCTCTGCCCTGTTGGGTCAATTGGCTTTCGTCAGGACCTCATTGAACCAGATCCCTTCATCAGGTATAGGGCCAATGCCTTTGAGTTCTTTAAAACTATTGCAGTAAGCACATTCACTCATGGTTCTTCAAGGTTATTTGTTACCCATGTTCTGGGGGAAAAGAACAAAACAGTTGAGTAAACACAAATGTAAATGTAACTATATAAGTGGACATATTAAGTGCTTGCCAAATGTACAATCTACCTTTTGTGCATCATATTGATCCGGCATTAAATGACAATCACCAATAGTGATATGATCATGCTATTCTGTATGTGTCTCAAAAAACAGCTGTTTTGCAGTGTAGAGACCAGTACTGTCTGGTGGGGGATCATGGCATACCCACAGTTCTGTGTTAAGGATAAAACTTTGCAGTTGTGAGTTGTAGCTCACAACTACCACTTCAGTGGATTTAGTACTCCCAAAGATTAGTATTCTAAAAATGTGACTATGGGAGCGATGTCACTCAGTTTTGTATTGACAAGGCTAAGGTACTGAGTCTTTGGACAGCACGAAGGCCCTAAAAAAGTATCAATATCACTATTAATAAAGCACCATACATACTTGATTATGGGCTTAGCAGTGACCCTATAAATGTGAAAGGGGGCGGGCAGTGTAATTGTCCCAGATTCTGGACCACGCAAACAGTAATACAGCGAGTATCCTTTTGCAAAAAAAACAACGCTGCGTTTAACGCTTGCAAACCTTTAAAATTGACCTCAATGACAGCATACCCTGGTTGGCCTTCTCTTCTTAATTACTATGGTCTGTCATAACGGGTTCTGAAGAAACATTCCTTGATTCTCTGTTAACTGGAAAAAAATCAAAGACACAGGCCGTTGACAATATGATATAGGTTTAATCACAGTAACAGCCAGGAGACACTCGACCCTGTAGGACTGAAAACTGACTCAACTGGCAGCCCGCAGGCTGCTTACTTTATGCGAAGACCACCTTGACTCAGGCGTCTTATCTTTGCAGGACAGGCTAAAAACAAGTTTCAAGGATGCGGTCCCTCTCATACAACTTACTGGTATATTTCCACATGCCTCAAGCCCCCTGTATTTTGTGTAAGTTTCTTTCCCTAAATTGGCCCCCCTTATCCTCTACACCTACTAACCTTCGAGGTTATCAGTTCTTTACCCTCTCTCGCTAGGCGTGTTCCTGTCCATTAATGGTTCCTTGAATTTTCTTATCAATCAATCAATAATTACTTTATTCGATTAGCTTCAGCAATCATAAAAGTACAATAAAAAGAAAACATCAATAAATATAATTCCATAACACATAATCCATCATGGTTCGGTGTCAACAACAGTTATCTTTTCTTCCTTCCTGCACTACGAGTTCAAACTGTTATTTGACCTCGTAATGTCTTAACGTGCACGGTTCTGATGGGGGTGGGTGTGGGTTCATGCACTTATATGATGTATTCTGAAACTCCATGTCTACATTCCCCCCTCTAGTTGATGCGTCAAATATTCATCCCGACTCGGTTTTACCAGTGGGCAACAGTTGATAAATATAACCTGCATCATCCGTGAGCTTAGTAAGGGGCTTGATAGTGAACATCCATCCCACCTTTTTGCAAAACCTTTAGCAACAAGCTATTATTAATTGAAAAATGCAGTACATCATGAGCAACACTACAATAGTTAACAACAAGGCCTTAAACACTGCTGACATCCAAGATGGCAGCCACACAAACCAACCCTGAAACCATTTATCTGGGGCACCCCCTTAATTTTTCATAGTTTTTTGCAAGTTAGGCAATGTCCGTATTGCCTCAGTTAAGGTTCCATTGTCTGCATCGTTCGCAGGGACATACATACGGAAAGATGTCCGGTCTTGGCACACCCTCCCCACATGGCAGTCATAAGTTCCACCACATATCGGTGCTGCATAATCATTATTCTCATTGCTTGCAGCCATTCCTTTAGTGTGTTGATCCCTGCTTGGTGGTATTGATCATCTTCATTAGCTCCCAGCGTGTTATCTTCAGCCACCTCGCCGTTGCTTTGGTCTGTATGAATGGTAACATGCTTCCAAAGTATAGTTGATCATTATTGAACAGTTGGAATTCTTGAGGTACATCCTTCCACTGGGAGGTCCCCATGTACTGCTGCCGACCTCTTTAGCTGGCAATGATGTAACAGGGTGGATGGACGGCTCGTGGGGTGCTCGTGCAGTTCAATGATATCCAAAGCATTCACCACCAAAATGGGTGTGTGGAGGGTAATGAGGGAACAAGTTCTCCCCAATCTGGAAGCAATTGGTTGTATAGCAGCTCTCCACACTGCCAAAAGAGTTCCATCAGGCTGGAGGTGCCCCTCTGCATGTCAGTGTTATATATTGTGGTGTTTCAGTTGAGATTCGTTCCTACATTAGTAAATGAATTTCCCCTCAAACACAAAGAAAATATCATTGGTCTTCTTGCTACCTGATGGCTAATTATTGTCTCTATCCAGGGATAACGTTGCACATATTTGTCCCAAACTTTTTGACACCTCTATTGTTTCGCTATCATCACGTGTGCCCTTCCATGATGATATTGCTCTACAAGCGTAGGTGATGTTGGGATTCCAGCGATCGTGGTTATAAACTGACCCTGAGACCTCAAACGCTGGTCTCCCTGCGCAATCTAGGAGCATCAATGAAACTAAATAATTGTTACATTGGCAGCGTAGCCGTGGTATCCCTAAAATGTCTAGGCTTAGTATTCTATTTCCCCACCACTGGCCTTTGGCCTGTTACATGTGCGCATATTCGACTAGTATGTCTGGTTGTCCTGTCAGAATGTACAATACTTCTGCCTCAGTATCCTATTTCACAATGTTTACTCTATGTATGATAGGCTTAATACTTACTAGTTACATGTGTGCTACAGAGAAAGAGGTGTAATAGACAAAGGGTGTTGTCTGGTGGCACTCCTTTTGAGGTGTGTAACCTATCTGATGCCGTGGCATGGGGGGATGTGGGAACACAGAAAGCAAGATTCATTTGACACATTTCTTCCTATCGCAAACATGTGTTGTTACCACATATTCTCAAACAGTTTACTATGTAATATATGAGAGTTGATATTAACACCTGCATCCTTTACTACTACTGCTCTACGCTGGCTTGATAAGCATGAGTCGTGCTGAAAATAAAATGTTATTAAAACAAAGGAAAAAAACTAAAAGGAATGCATAACTGTTCATTAGTAGAGCCCAAACATTGTCCACGTTTGTTAGAGGAGAGGGTTCTTACAGTTGCAATCCTCTTCCCCCCTCTTTTTCCTTTTCTGTTGCTTCCGGTGCTGTATACGATAGGTCCAGGTGAACATCTGAAAGATGAATCTTTGGCTTCCTGCCATCGACTTTGATCGCTGTGGGGGTACTCATTGTCACTGAGAAGGGGCCATCGAATTTCGGGGCCCTCCATTTCCAAATGAAAATGCGGATGTACACTTGTTGCTCAAACTTTACAGGACCGAGCTGATGGGCTGGGTTGGTGAAATTTGTACTTGTAAAGCGCACCCATACCCCCAAAGGGGTGTCCAGGCGCTGTACGCATACCGCTGTGGAACCCTTCCTGGCTTTTCCCTGTGAAATGTCCACTCCTGGGCACCCCCAGGGTGAAGCCAGGCATCCCAGCGCTGTTGGGGCCGTTGTGGAGATTAAGCAAGCTATTGCCCAGAGTTGCAGAGTGGGACCCATGATTAGAATAGGCACCGAGGCGAGAATTATCAGGTCCGAGGAAATTGAGCCCAAGACCCGCCGAGGCGGGAATTGAACCCTGGTCCCGGGCCAGATCTCTGCATCAGGGTCTGCCGCTCTAACCATTGAGCCACACTTCTCCTTCTTTGATACCTGGTCAGAAAAGAACTTTGAAGGTTTTCTTAGTTCAGACAAATAGGATCCCATCTCATCACCCAAAACCTCAGCTGTCTTCTGTGCCTCAGTTTTTTGTCTGGCTATTGTTAATGGTATGGGCATGGGGCGCCCTGTTACAATTTGGTGTGGTGTCACGTTATGATCGTTGCACACACAAGGAGATGATGGACGGAGCGCTGAAACTTTTCAGACACTCACCCCCAGTCACAGATCTGAGTTGAATCCATCATCGTTCTTTAGCTCACTTCGCCACCCCAGTTCAGACACAGCTATATGCAAATCAGTCTTGACCCTGTGCCTCATGGGAACAGTCCAGCCCGAACTGCCAAGCCATGTCTTCCCTGGACTTGAAACAAGCATCCTGGGACCGGTTTCGGGCTAACAGCCCTCATCAGCCAGGCTAGCTTGAATCCAGTGGCAAAGTGAGCAAGGGACCCACGTCTGGGCATACCCTGCCAACTTAGGGCGAACAAAGCAAGCACAAGGAGATGATGGACGGAGCGCTGAAACTTTTTAGACACTCATCCCCAGTCACAGATCTGGGTTGAATCCATCATCGTTCTTTAGCTCACTTCGCCACCCCAGTTCAGACACAGCTATATGCAAATCAGTCTGTTGCTGCTGCCCTCTCTGTCCAGACCCATCCCTGCTCTACGCAAAATGAGGATGGTCTCATCTCCCATAAAAGAACTCAAACTTTTAATATCTCCTTAGGGAAGGTTTACTCCTGGTGTGTGTTACTCAAAACATCTGATCCATTTCCCTGCTCTGTCGACCAGTGACGAGAGGGTCCCTTTCAAATTTTCTGTGTTCATTTGGGGCCCTGGCACATATACTGGTAGTTGACCTCCTTTATAAATGAGGGGTAATTGCATTGCTGCTGTATTGTGATGAGATCTATGTTTGTCCCAATCTGGGATCATCCCCGTGTGTTGTCATTAATGTGGGTCTGATAAAAGCATATTTCTGCCATACCCTGAGACACTTTTGCATGTAAGGATAATACCAGTCGGGGTCCCCACCATCGTGAAATATACAGTCTTCTGCTGTAGCCAAATCTTGTGGCTGAAATGAACCCTCTCTGGGCCATGGTGCAAGGCCCACAATGTCTGTCCATTCTGCCAAATAGTCAGAGAAGTGTTGACAGTAAAACCCTCCTTCATTTCATTCTATTATTTTTATGGGAGTTGAGTCATTGGCCCTTCCTTTTAAGACATATATGCTATCATCTATAGTCATGTCCCTAACCATACATAGATGTGTGGGTTTATGACGAAAGTCATATCTATCATCTTTATTAAATTGACCTTCGATCCCCCAAAAAGGGTTTATTTCCTGATCACCAACCCCTGTTTGACAAATGTCAGCTTCCATCAAAGGAAAATATGACCACCTGACCCGCTGTACACTATTCAAGTGCTGCCCATTCTCCTGATTGGGTCACCTCTATTTCAGGGATTGTCCCATGAAGTGGTGTGAGTACGTCCTTGGTCCTATAAATTGATGTACCTAGGTCTTCTGTCCACTTTCATGATTTTGTTGTCTGTGGTGTATTATTTATCCATGTTTGGATCTATTTGCTGTTTCACCATTCCTCAGTGGCCCCTGTGAGTGTATCTCATATGCGGTCATCTAATTACATTATGACACATTCGGTGCTCCATTTTCCAAGGGGAAAAGGTGGACCATCGGGCTATTGTTGTTGTTCACTTTGTGTTGTTATCAAAGAGTCTGCACCTAATCTCTTGTTGTGGGGCAGAGGTAATATTACGTGGTGTTGGACCTATTTGATGAGGTTGTATTTTTTGTTTAGACTTCTGAATTGTGACTTTCGTGTCTTTCTGTGAACCTTGAACTGTAACTTTTGTGTCTATTTGTTGGGGTTCTAATATTATTGGATTTTGATCTACTGTAGCGGTGGGCTGTAATATGGGGTATACTCCTGTGTAGGGCAGTGGGGAAGAGTCGGGTAATCTTGAGGATGGTGCCTCTGTTGGTGCTGTTGGACCTGAATTCTTTTTAGTCTCACAAAAAAAATTGCCACATATTTAATATATTCTCCCTTTTCTCCTTTCCTGTATATTTATTATGAATGTATTTTAATGTGTGATCTATTGTTTTATCATCAAATTTGCAATCTTTGGGACATGGATGGGCATGGTCCTTTGTTCCCTTATACCATTCATTACAATATTTGGCCATTTTTTCTGCAAGCTTGGATATGCCTTCCTCGTGTATTTATGAGGGGTCCCCATCTTCAAAAGTAATTCTGTATCATCTCCTCGCCCTTCCCCGAGTGTATGACAGTGCTCAGAGTAAAGTCTATTGACACCAGTCTTTCAACTGTCTTCTTCCCAAAACGTCAGACTCCACTGGTTGCCCAGTAATGGTCAAGTCTGTGAATGTCAGGGTAAGACTGGGTAATACTTCAAACTAGGCCTTCCAGTGTCCAATACTGGGTAATTCACAATATACACTATGTCCTCAACCTTCCGTTCTAACCCGGGTAATGCATCATCCATATTAATATATGGAGTAGTCACAAATAAAAAACATCACTGTCCTGTCTTCTATTTCTCTATTGACAAAAACGTGTCACATAATCAAAATTGATACAGAGTCAGAGTCAGTCTCACCTATGTGACGACACAACCTATGGAGGACCCACCCGTATGAATAGACAGACTTTAGTCAAACATGGTGTCTGCTTACCTTAATTTATGTGCACTTTTGTTCAGTCAGGGCAGGCCTTTGGTCCTTAGGGCCCTGTCATTGTAGACTGGACTCCTGGCTGACTCGCCAAATGTTAACTAGAAAAAATCAAAGAGACAGGTAGTTGGCAATATGATATAGGTTTAATCACAGTAACGACTGGGAGACAGTCAACAGTAGGACTGAAAACTGCCTCAACTGGCCGCTCCCTTTATACAAAGACCACTATGACTCAGGTGTCTTATCTTTGCAAGATAGGCTATAAACAAGTTTCAAAGATGTGGTCCATCTCATACAACTTACTAGGGCCGTATTATAGAAAGTGCCCTGGAGGCTCAACGGGCATGTTCACCCGCTTCTTTTCGCACCCCGGGGCACTTTGGTATTACAGAAAGGGCAGGAGACACTTGTGCAGCCCTTTCTGAAATAGAGATAGCGCTGGCGCACATATAGCACCAGCGCTATCACCAGAGGGTGTTCCCTTATTTGCATGGGGGTGTGACCCCATGCAAATGAAGGAATTCCTTTGCCTCTGCGCCCGTGCTGTATTATAGATGCGGGCACAGAGGCAAAGAAGCTGTCAGGAGGTGCACTGAGGGTGCGCCTCTGTTAGCAGCTCTCTTTAAGGGGGAAAAAGGGGACTTATGGACCCCCTAGACATCCTCTTGTAGGCCGGTGCAGTTACTCACTGCATCCACCTGCAAGGGAATCTCTAATCCCCTTTAAAAGTGAAGGCGGGTTGCTGCCTGCACAGTGGAACACGGAGCGGCTTTGAAGCAGCCGCTTCGTATTTCACTTGAACACGTTACCCCCAGGGCAGCACGAGTTCACTGCTGCCCTGGGGCTAGTGCATTCAATGTCATATGTTGCACTCTCCTTGTTAGCACCGAGCGCACCTTTTGAAAGGTGTACCCGGCGCTAACAAGGAAAATGCATCGCATTGCATAATACAGCCCCTGTTATACTCCCACATGCCTCATGCCCCCTGTATTTTGTGTAAGTTTCTTCCTTAAATTGGCCCCCCTTATCATCGACACTGACTAAACTTAGAGGTTATCAGCTCTTTGCCCTCTCCCTTCCTAGACGTGTACCTGTCCTTTGAAGGTTCTTGGAGTTATCTTATCTTCCCTCCTGCAGTTCAGACTGTTTTCTGACCATGTTATGTACTAAAAAGCATGGCTTCGCTGGGGGTGGGTGTGGTTTCATGCACTCATATGATGTATTCTGAAAATCCGTCAACATCTCGATGACACATGATGACGACTTACCAGAAACAGATCCGAATTGAACACTAAGCCAATCACCTGCATGTCAATAAGGTACTGACTTATACCATACTTAAAGGTACATGAGCTTACCAGCCCTCCAGTGCTGACAGGTTACTCCCCCTTCCAGTAGGACTTTATTCAATATACAAGCTCCTGCTTAAGGAACATTCATGGGATTTCACTATTGGTGATTATCATTTAATACCCAATCAATATTGTGCACAAAAGGTCGACTTACATAGTTACATTTATAGTTGTGTTTTCTCAATTGTTTTGTTCTTTCTCCCCAGAACATGGTGTAGTGATCAAGTCCACTCAGTTCAGGTGATTCAAAGAGGTTTATTACAAGATGGTACATGATCACAGGGAGACCATAAGTAGGCCAGATCAAGACTAGAACAAGACCCCACCAGGAGCAGCCAGCAGGCAGCTCAGCCGAGTCAACTGTGACTCATTTGACTGACAACATTCCAAACCATGTCATCACTGTAGGATTCTACAGGCAGGGCATGCATAACCATGAAGTCAGGATATAACATATCCCCCTTTCTCCCAAATGAACAAAAGAACAACAATGAGAGAAAAAGAGAGAAGAAAACAGAAAGAGATAACAAAGAGGAAACAGAACCGCAAAACAATCTAAAGAAGAGCAACATCAAGAAACAGAGAAGAAAGGAAAACAAACATAGAAACCATCCTCCCTTCTTACACAACAGAAAAGAAGAAGAAAAACAACAACGTCAGAGGAAAGGATAAAAGAAAGCACAAAAGACTGCCCCAAAGCACACCCACTGGCCAGAACAGGAATGAATGGACGCTGAGAAAGGAAAACTAACAGAACACAGGGCTAAAGGCTGCGACGAACGCAGAGGAAGGAAACACGACAGAAAAGCAGAGGAAAGCCCAGAATCCACAAGAGACACAAGAAGAAAAACTCAGATGGAAAACAGAAAAGAAGAAAGAAACAAGGAAGATGAAGAAAAATAAGGGTGATTCTTCATCTAAACACCATTATCGTTACACAATGACAAAAATGTAATGCAAAGATAACAGTGCAAATATAGCAATTAAAAAATACAATATAAACGGAACATACTTAGCAATAAAAGCATGAAATGCACTCAAATAGAGTAAAACGTAAGCTAAATATGTAAACTCGAATGCATGGGTGAGAACCCATGACTAATCTCTTGGGATAGAGATGCGTTGTGCACAAAACTGGTAATGTTCCCCATACACATCTCAGTGTAAGGACCAACTTTGTGTGGAAAAACCATACCGTGCACTGGAGTAATGTAACTGTGTTATTACAGCACATATAAGTAGGTACTCATGACAAATTCCCCCCCCAAAAAAAAAACAGTGTATGGGTGGGAACTCATATACTTAATGCAAAGGGGATAAACCCTTGCATAGCTCCCAGGAGGGAGGTAGAACAGAGTTGTGCACACCCTATGTAGGGTAAACAAATAAGACGAGAGGTGTCCGTGTATGGACAAATAGTGTGAATATACCACACTGTGCACTAAAGCAATTATAGCTTTTCGGGTAGGAACCCGTGACCAACATGTGGGTAGGAACCCGAACACATGGGTAGGGACCCGAGACTTAAATGTGGGTAGGAACCCAGACCAATGGGTAGGGACCCATGACAAATCTCTAAAGAAAGAGATGCATAAAAGATGCAAGAGGACTGGAACCTATGCATAATTGCCCTGAAACAACACAGTAAAACATAGAACAAAGGGCAAGAGTACTAAGATAATGCATCAAAAGTGACATTACAGTATGCATAACATTTGAAATAAACAGACACTGTTACATATTGAAAAGACACTTAGCTTGCATAAGTCAGGTTTCTACAGAGAAAACATTGCTGCCCACGTACATGTGACTGTGTGAGAAAATGGTCCCATGGTCCCACTTGCCACTAGATGGCAGCGTAACAGCATGAAAATACTGATGGAAAAAAAAATTCTGCATAAAAGCACAATCATAGCCTACATTTTTGAACATTATAATGCTGTCACAGTTCATGTTGTAAAGACACTCCCGCTCCGATAAACCATTCGATCGAGTTGAGCAAATTTGAAGACTACAAGAGTGGCAACAATAAAGGCAACGATGCAGTCATTGAAATTCCGAAGGATACTTGAAGACTGACATCCACCTGCAACGTTCGAGAATAAAATGACCAAACCTGCTGTTTTCCGGTGCTCCAGTAAATATCCACAAAAGATCATGACAGAATGACGTTCCCTGTAATTCTTCAATTTGAAAAACTTTATTGTCACACCAAAAACGTTATTGGCAGACACTGCTCGGCAAAATGTTTGCTACAAAGGTGCAGGGACAATCGTAAGATGGCGGCACGATGAGCACGCCAACACGGGATGGCTCACGGCATGTGTGTGCGCCCCACGATGCGCAACAGCGAGGTCTCGTGGACACAGAGACAACAAAGGCAGGCACGTGAGAGATGAAGATCTCCATATGTGATGAAGGTGAGAGCGCGCTCACAGGTATCCCCACGCGCTGGTGTTTAAACCGCAACACAGCGGTTGAACTGTCAAAAGCCCAAAATTGTTCCCAAAACAATTAAACTACTTTGAATACTCACAAATAATCCCATAACTTCCGATGTGGATGGGAAGATCACCCACTACAAAGTGTAGATCCTAGTAGAAAGCTCAGAAAACATGGTGCAACAGGCACAAAAAGGTTTCCTCGTGATCGTACACCGATACAAAACATTAAAAGGAGCACTCTCAATGTCAAAGAGATCGAACACAGGAAAGTCCATAAAATAAATCTTAGTGCTGCGAGCATTATCTCGAGCTGGATGTACCTCACGATGGTTTTTCATATGGCTCCTTGACAGACCAGTATCTGTAGAATTTTTCCTTGTGAGTAAGACGCTTGAGCTGCAGGTAATACTAAAATAGCTGGAACTGGCAGACATTGCAGTAACAATAGCACACTTGAAAGGTAGGCAGGCTTACCCTCACTGAAGGCAGACTCTGGAGAGTAGACGCCCAAGATAGGATGGGCAGCTCCTGAAGTAGCACTTCTCCAGAGGATAAGGGACAACTACACACTTCTTCACTAGACAGTGTAGACGTTGATGTGTGGCATTGCAGACAGTAAATCTGGCTTACCCTCACTGAAGGCACAGCACAAGATAGAGACGTAGAGAGACTAGAAGAGCGTCAGGCTTACCCTCAGTGAAGGCACAGCACTAAACACGTAGAGTTAGTGGGGAGTAGACGCCCAAGCTTGAATGGGCAGCTCCAGAAGCAGCACTTCCCCAGATGCACAGGAACAACTGGCAGACTGCTTTGGGCGACGAGTGGGAGGTCACTGGTGGGGTCAAGGATGCCAGTTGAAGGTAGATGCTTAGCTTGAGTTAGTGTAGAGTCTGTACTTGAAGTTGCTTGAAGTTTGAAGAGGTGATAAATGTAGGTTCTTTTGAAGATCGTCGCCAAAATTCTGTAGTGATCAAGTCCACTCAGTTCAGGTGATTCAAAGAGGTTTATTACAAGATGGTACATGATCACAGGGAGACCATAAGTAGACCAGATCAAGACTAGAACAAGACCCCACCAGGAGCAGCCAGCAGGCAGCTCAGCCGAGTCAACTGTGACTCATTTGACTGACAACATTCCAAACCATGTCATCACTGTAGGATTCTACAGGCAGGGCATGCATAACCATGAAGTCAGGATATAACACATGGGTAGCAAGAAATATCCTTGAAAAAGCGTGAGTGAATGTGCTTACTGCAATGGTGTTAAAGAACTTGAGGACATAGGTCCTATACCTCATAAAGGGATCTGGTTCAACAAGGTATTGACGAAAGTCAATTGACCCAACGGTGCAGAGGTGGCTGAAACATGTAGACCATCAATGTGAGATGTGAAGGATCAGTTGTTGATCCCTCATACATCTTTTGTTTTTAACCTTACTCCTACTCCAATATACATTAAAGGTTTGTTGTCGGAGTAGGAGGTAATTTTAATCACTTCTTCACAGATCCCACCTAATTCTGTATCGAGAAACTCTTCCTCCTGGTGGAGGTGCTACATACCTAGGTAATTCCCATGCCCAATAAGGGGACCCGATGATGAAGTTAACCACTAGGACACACCAGTGAAGATGATATATGCCATTGGCTAAAACTAGTGGGAGGGTCTCCTAATACTTTCCTGTGAGACTCTGGTATTAGAATTGTGAGGTTTCACTCTCCTTCGATTTACTTTGTATTACACTCGGAAGTGTAGTGAACCTCTAGAGCTTCTGTCTCCCCCATCTGATTTTTTTATATGATATTTCTATAATTCAGCCATCCTTTTTTTCTGGATATGCAACTCCTACCCAACTGCTACTAAACAAGGTATTTACTGAAAAGTGATCAATTTTCGCAAGTTCTTTGAAAAAGTTAAAGATTTCTATAAATAAAACAAACATGAAGTATTCAAAATATCGGCAACATATACTGTATTCTGTCTTCATATTAGGGGTGTTAAATAGCTGTATTAATTATAGGCTAAAACGTAGCCATCAACTATCCCCATCCCATAAAGGTGATCTTCAGCCAGACTTGGTTTTTCAACCAGGTCTCTGGGCATGCTTGGACTTGGCTTCAAGTTTTCACAGTGTAAGTGTTGGCCTAGAAGTCCAAGTAAGTTTAGTGCTGGTGGCTTAAAACTAGGGCTTGCTAAAATCAGCTTATGACATGGGTCTATCTAACTGCTACATGTAATTTGTATTTGTAGATCTTAAATAAAGTTAATTTATTTGGCACGCAAAACAAACTAACCTGATTGTTGGTGTCTAATAACTACTCAACACAAGCATTCACATTTTATTGACCTTAGAAGAATGAAAGTTTGAGCTAATACTACAGCGATCCAAACGTATGCCCTGCAAGATAAACACAACTCTTTGCAGGGTGCGTATGCATAACCCATAGAAGTTTCAAACTATGATTTGAAAATGGGACCTTTCGGTCACATGCAGTGCTCTGCAGGAGGCGTATTAACCCGATGCCCTATCTTATAATGATTCAGTCACAGGCACTGGAGTACGGGTGCGGGGGGGTGCTACTGCACCCCCAAAATAACCATACTGGAACTTCGAAGGTGAATATGCAATAAAGATGCCCTCAAATTTTATTTTTATCTGTCGCATTTGCTGTGCATTCAAAGACAGAGGTCACGTATCAGGCTATGTCTTATGACAAATTCCTGCTTATTCTTTTAACATGTTTACTTTTCTTTCACTGAGTGCAAAGTTTAAGGATTTGCAAAGTGAACGTACTGACAATCTTGCTGGGGTACGGGGAGTGTGAAAGGAAAGGATCCAGCATGTCAGTTTTCTTCTTACACACATTTTAATACCTGTAAAATACCTGCACAAATATTTAAAAATATATCATCAGTTAGAAACACAAATAAGGCCAATTTTTTTGTAACTCTGAAGTATGATGGAAACAAAGACTAGAATGGATTCAAAACAAATCAAGCCGCTTTACTTGATAATGTGCAAACAGTAAATATTTACTGAAAGCAGATTTCCAATCATTATCATTTGTGCGTTATGTAGTTTTATCAGTAAAACTGTCTGTCAGTGCGAATTTTGTGGCCATTGAAAATGTCATGTCTGTAACTGATGTATAAACACCGATCTTGACAGCAAGCACCTTAAAAAGATGAGCTGTCCAACAAGTGAATACACATAACCAGTTAATTTAGCTCGAAAGATAATCAATGGGTTAATGCCCATGCTCCAGTAGTCTGAAGGACTAGGGTTCATTTGTTTTGTGACCACCTCATCCTTTTTTTTATTGCACTAAGATTGGTAAAATGAGCACTAGGAGTGTCAGAATAATAACTAGTATATAGAGTGATAAATCGAAAAAACTGTGGTAAAAAGTGCCACACAAAAACATATGTGTGTGTTGTGGTGTGCGTGGGTGGGAGGATGGGCGTTGGTGTGGAAAAGTACGCTGCAAAGGCCTGTCTAACTTCTCATCCAGCTGTGGTTGCTGACTGAACGTAAAACAGAGAAGGTAACATGCTACCACACATGAACAATTATACCAGTGAGGTGTAGGGAGGAGAGAGGCATGAGAAATTGTGCTGCAGAAGTACCACATGTCAATCATAGACGCCTTATGGTGGTGGCTGTCAAGTTGCAGGACTTTTTTGCCATCACTACTAATATCCACTGTGATGAGACGTACTAAATATTGGAGGGTGCAGGTTAGGGAAGGGATATTTACATGACGTTTGGTGGGAGCTCTCCTTTACTGATGTGTTTGTTATTACTTCTGTTGTATTTGATTTGATCACCAGGGGGCACTAATGTACAAGGATTGGTAATGTGTTTACACTGCCTTGGTGGCATACGTTCAGACTCTGACTCCGTAACAGAGAGGTATACAAACCCCAGGATAAGGTATTTATCACATGTGTTAAGTACCTCTTTTTCGGAGTTTCAACTTCAAAATGAGGCATAAATGCAGAATTGGTATTTAACCCACCGAATTCTTCATGTTTTGCCTTTTTTATGGGCCTTTTGTCCTGATAAATTTCAGTGGGTTTGATCTACCATAATCAACCAGGGGAAAACTGCGAGGTTGTGATAACTATCAAACAACTAGTAATTCCAATCCCTGTGTAAACTCTTGTTTGCAAAGAGAATGGAGTTTAATCCTTAACTTGTAAGGAGGGTCCTGGGGGGCTCGTTGTTTTAGGTGCTGTTTTTGATTCAGAGATTGAGTAGATGTCAGAATTCACAGCACGGAGCCATTTCGTCTACAAAAACTACAATTGATACGTCCAAGACTGTTTCTGATATTTGACGATGACTGTGCTCATAATCTGGATTCTCAACAGGAAGGTACATTGACTACAATACGCACTGAAGTTCTTTAACGAGATCCCATACTGGGTGACGTGACCTCAACACCTTTCGCACTGGAATATTTATTTTTAGGAATGATCATTGCAACACAAAATAATGCTTTCTCACACTATGGGTCTGATTCACAAAGGTAAACATACATTTTGTAGTAAGCTTACAATTTTTGTGGTTTTCACAAACTGCAACTTTAATTTTACTAAAAGTAATATTACGACTGAGACTCTGCAGTCGGGGGGGGGTGGGGTGGGTGGGGGCTGGAACTCTGCACATACAAAGATAGGCCTGTCCTACCTTTTTATGTGCGTAGTCTCTGCCAAAAGTGCGAAGTCTCTGCAGTTGTAAAATTACTATCAGTAAAATTAAAATCGTTTGTGAATACCAAAAAAGTAATATACCTTCTACAAAGTGTAAGTTTACCCTTGTGAATTGGGCCCTACATTTTTAGGTCGAGCCTAGAGTAGCGCGCATGTGCTGGGAGACTTTATGTAAGGGGCTTCCAAAATCTGACCACACGCTCGTGCACAATGGCCTTTTCCGTGCGGTTACCCGCACGGCCGCCATGTATTTTCAATTATCGCGCCCGGCGGCCGTGCGGGTAACCGCAAGCAATAGGCCATGGTGCACGCTCTCGCGCACGCACCGCTCGCGGGTTTCTTTCACTTTCCTTCCATTTCTATCTCCTTCGTCAGTCAGTTGCTTTTCTATAGATCGTTCTAGGTATACTTATTTACTGGGGCTTCCAAAAGCTGACCACACGCTCGTGCACAATGGCCTTTTCCGTGCGGTTACCCGCACGGCCGCCATGTGTTTTCAATTATCGCGCCCGGCGGCCGTGCGGGTCACCGCAAGCAATAGGCCATGGTGCACGCTCTCGCGCGCGTACCGCTCGCGGGCTTCTTTCACATTTCTTTCATTTCTATCTCCTTCGTCAGTCAGTTGCTTTTATTGTTTTTGTTTTCACTTTTTCTATAGATCGTTCTAGGTATACTTATTTACTTCTCGCTCTACTTCTTTCTTGGTTTGTGCTCTCATTGTTTTCCTTTCATCTCTACTTTGTGTTCCTTCTGTGCTTCCAGCCTCCGCTCCTCCCTCTCTCTATTTGTGTTTTCATCTTTGAACTCTTTGTCCTCGCCCTGCCCTTTCTCTTCCCCTCGTTTTCCTTTATTGCTACTGCTCTCACCACATTCCTCCTCCTTCGTTTATTCCTCTTTGTCAATTATCCTGTCTCCCATTCTTGGTACAGTGAGCGCCAACGAAGTGGGTGTTTGTGACTCGCTCATGTTTTTCTCACTTCTCTCGCTTTAAAACAAATAGTTGTGAGCGGCGCAGACAGAGTTTCAACGCTGGGTAGTTGAGGACAGGCCTTTAAAGATGTGCAAGAAATTTAACACTTTTACGATGAAATTAGGTAAATTATCCAGCTACTAAACTACAGTTTCGACTACAGCGTATTTGTCAAAGCTTATTTCACCATGGGCCTTTTCGTCTATTCAGCGGCTTTCACTGTTGCATGATGTCAAATCTGCTCTTCTAAAATTACAAGCTACAGTACAGGCTGCTATAAAACGTGCAAAAAGGCTTAAGATAACAAGCATTGGCATAGCCAATAGGTCTCGCCTTTGGGACCTTATAAGTGTTTAGTTATCCAGCACAATATCCTTGGTGCAACAACATCAACTGTTGCATGGCTAAACACTTATAAGGTCCCAAAGGCGAGACCTATTGGCTATGCCAATGCTTGTTTTTTCTGTGTGTAAAATTTGTAAAAACAAAAATCCCTCCCTACCCGGGGGGAGGGAGGGGGCACCAGTCCGATTCCCATTGTAGACACTACTATGTCAAAACGAACTGTTTATACCAGATTTGTTTAAATAATTTGAGCCAAAAGGTAGACTAAAGGACAGATTCTGCGAACTGAGGACTTCCACTCTTATGTGCTGCCCCACCACAAAGTCATCCTTGCTCTATGATGCGAGGACAGTAGCATAAAGAACATGGAAGAATGTAAAGGAAATTATGACTCTAAAAAGGAACATGAAGCTGTATGAATAAAGCTAGGCTAAAGGTAAGGCTTGGTGTGAGAATGCAAGTACACAAGAGGCTAGGTTCATTGTACGTCTTCAGATGCGCAAGTATGCCTCTTGCCCTGCAGTGGTGCTTCTCTGCAGATTTGGTGCATTTGCAAACCAGTTATGCTTTTATATTTATTTATATTGTAAATCCGATGAGGAGCACTGGTGGAACAAAATCTTTTTTTAAAAAAAAACAGGTGCTTTAATGTCCAAAAAAGTCATGCCAGATGAGCTTAAGGCTCATGTGATCATTGGGTTCTCTGGTTCGAGGGAGCGCGACATCCGTTCGATCGTTCCGTCTATAGCACAGTGTGGTCCTGGTGATCTTCGGATGAGTTGAGAAGACCTCTTTGAAGAGTCTTGCTTTCAGTGTTTCCGTCATTGTGGACAGACTTGAACGGTTCCTGGTGTCTGGGTGCAGACTGTTGGGGAGCTGGGACCCTAACACTCTTATCAATCCGCCTCTGTGAGATCTGCTGTTGAATCGGACCTGAGAGATCAGGTTTGATTTGCTGGCTCTCAAGTATCGATTAGGTGTGTGATCGGGAATTTCTCTTAGCAGCTTAGGATGTTGCCCTTCCATGCTTTGAAAACGCAGCAGAGTAGTTTGGACCTCATCCTTTGTGCCACCGCTAGCCGGTGTAGTGTAGAGTCCTGGACTCTGGTTTGTGGGTCAATTTCTACAGAGTGAGACATCCGCTCTCATTACTATTTGGACTGAATAGGATTTGGTATTTAACACGTGTGGTAAATGCCATTACTCACTGTGAGATACTTACCATGTGTGGGGAAATGCCTCCTATTCCGAGTTTTCAACATCAGAATGAGGCACTCCAGATTTTGCATATTTGCTTTTTTCCCATTTCTTTTCTCCAGTAAATTGTGACGGGCTGGATCTGCCAGAATCTAACAGGGGAGATCTTTGAGGATATGATATGTTTCTGTTCTTAATTTGAGCCGGTGGTTGCAGATGGGGGCAATCAGAACTTATTTTTCTTTATCAGACTTTGACTGAACACAAGGGAAGAAAAACATAAAAAGAGGGAAAGAGGGAGAAAGAGAAAGACTGAAAAAGTGACAAGCAGCAAAAGCAGGGACACAAAAGGACATGCAAGGGTGAAATAAAGGGAAGGGAAGTGTATGGTGGTGGATGAACGTGGCATGAGGGTGGATCTAGATTTAGCATTCTTGGAATTTGGCAACTGCAACAGTAGGTAGAGTCGGCCGCGGGCTTCTTAGAAAAAGTTGGGGCCCCTGCACTTATTATTTTACAAATTAAGAACTGATCACCGATGCAAAGTGTGGTGTGCAGGTGTCTGATTATAGCCCTTAACTTTTGATGATAGCTCTAGTCTTGCTGCTGGCTTGTGAAGCTGCTGCAGTTTGACAAACTCTCTGTTTTGTGCTCCGGCATAAATGCAGTTGCAGCAGTCCAGTCTCTACTCCATCAAGGTTCTAGTCAATTTGATGCAATGTGGAAACTGGCGCAACGGGAGCCTAGTTTATTGACAAACCACACTCACTGCTTTGACTGGGGTTGGGTTGACCCCTTGTTCTTCCTTCCACTTGAACTGCAACCATAAATTGATGGTTTCCAGTTTTGAGGGTTTTGGTCTTTGGCCTATCATGCAAAGCTAACGCTCCCTCATCCACTAGTTTTTGTGCTTAAGGCAGTCCACGGCGTTTTTGTGATGATCTTTGAGGTTCTCCAGCCAGATGTAGTTGTATGTCATGAGCATACATTAAGAGGGGGGATGTGGTATTGAGGAGCTATCTGGGCTTATGGCCTCTTATAGGTGATAAAGATGCGGGTGGGCGATTAAGATTCTCATAACACCCTACATGAGGCCACCTTCACTTCCAATGAGGCCAAGCACACTCTGATTTACTGAATGTGATTTGTTAAGAATGATTGGCACACTAAAACTGGACAGAACTGCTAGCAACCTACAACTGTGGCCTTCGGGAAGCAAGTCTAAAATGTAGCTATTTTAAGATCCTACGCTATTGGCACTGTCTCTTCTTTAACTATTCAGAGCAAGGATGGCAGTTGATGCCATGTGTTGGAGGTGCACGGATAAACAAGCATTTGCAATGCAATAGGTCTCGCATTTGCAAGAGTTTAAGCTATTGGCATTGTAAATGTCAATGCCTTTTATTTATGTTTTAAAAACCAACACGTAAATAAAAGACATTGTCATTTACAATGCCAATAGCTCAAATTATCGCATTCGAGAGACCTATTGCATTGTAAATACTTGCAAGGCGCCCGTACATATCAAATGAAACGGGCGCTGTGATCATGCACGGCACCCGTGCATATATTACAAATAATGATCCAATGGGCGCAGTGCAACAATATCATGCGCGGCGCACGTGCATATATTTTTTTTAATAAAACGGTGGGCGCTGTGCAACAGCATCATGCGCGCCGCCCGTGCATATTAAAATAAGCATGCGCCTTGTTTACATTATTTAAGCAAAGAGTTCTTGCTAAGGGCTAATACAAGCTATACAGTAAGGACACGGTAAAAGGTCCAGTCCTGATGGGAGGATACAAATGAGGACAAGGCGGTACTAAGGAGGGACTAACAAGCCTATTAATGAATCAGAAGCCAGCGTTTACGAACGACAATGACATAAGCCAAAGAAAAATATGGGCGGAGTGGGCGGGGATTCAAGTCCATACTCTAATACAGCATGCCTTGCAGCAGCGCATGCGCTGCCCAGGCTCCACCTAAAAAGCAAACATTTGTGTTGAATTGAACTGTATCGTGCACTTGGCTCTCACCAGAATGTTCACAATTAACCTGATTAATGTGGGTCCCACCAGGCATTTGAATGCATCTGATGGGCTAGTTGTTAAGCTCCATTGTGAAAAACATCCTTGTTCTCTGTGGAAATATGAGCAGTGTTCCTTTCTTCCCCTCCACAATACTGGATTTCATATTGATGGTATGGTTAATCCCACAAGTCACTGAACTGAGTACTCTTTTGTTAATTGCCCCACCAAGTCAATGTTGCCCTCTAAATCTGGTGGTAGATGCCTGACTAGTTCTTGATTCAAAGTCTCAGAGAGGAAGACAAATCCTGGGCTTAGGACTTAAAAGAACACGACATGGTCATGAACAACAAGATAGGGCAACCAAGCAACTAAGACAAGGAAAGTGAGAAGATTGCAATTGCAGAACTAAAAATCATTTGATTTGTAATTGATCACAGCTTGTCCGAGGGGTTGTTCGAGAATTTAGCCACATTACAGATATAAAAGATTTTTTTGCCAGATTTTATCGTTTTGAATTTTGGCATTTTCAGTTAGTATTTAGTATTAAACAGAACATTTATGAGCTGAAATTACATTTGATACCCAGGCCCAAAGAGGCATTTTGAAAAACAGATATATATGCCGTGGTCAGTGCTTTGAAATGTACTCACTTTGGCCGTCAACCAGTGCATCAACCTAAGCAGCAGGTGTTCACAACAGTTTTCGGTGCCATGTACTGAAGAACCTATAATTTGCACATCTCTTTTTCTGTTGCTACTGCCATCATAAAACTGCAATAGTCAATTTCGGAAACAATAGATTTTGGAATAGAAACTTTGTGCTCCACAGACAGGAATAATACCGATGCACATAAGTTTGATGCAATAACCTGAGAACTAGAAAACTGCAATGTTGTGTCCCTTCACAAACATCAGTGATCAAACGGTACCTCCAAAGTGCTTTACAATAGACAAGAAACCCCAACTACTGGGCGCTCTTTGTAGCTGTTTGGGGGTCTCTGTAGTGCATTTATTGATGCTATGAGCAATGATTTCATTTTAGATCCATTCAAGGGAACCTACATTTTTCTCATCCAGATTTGGGTATCATACAAAATATTTTGAATAAATCTGTATTCCTTGCGAAAGTTGTGCTGTAGATTTGAGTAACATCTGAATATCCGACACTGTAGCTGTGAAAACTAACACCCATGTTAAGCAAAATTTGAGGCAGGGGCTCAAAACAGGCATTTAATAGTAGGGGTTTGGCAAGCAAGATCTCTGAGGGAATCTCCCCACCCCCACAGGCCTAAGAGTTGAACCAGTACGCTCTACTTTCACCCTGGAAAACCTCGTGCTCAGAGAAGATCAGAGGCAATCCAACAGAAAGCTCAACACTCCCCCAATCTCACTAATTCATCAGCATCGTGGGTGGAGGTGAAAGGCGTCAGTACTTTAAAAACCCTCGTTTCAGTGTAACAATACGGTGACACCCTGATTTCTAATTGAACAGCATTTCCTGCTCTCCTAAAAGCAAGTGTTGCAGCGTATTAAACAGGAATGGGTCAAGAGGAGGTTTCCTCAAAAGAAGGATCGCAGAGAGATTACAGAAGTTGCATGATTAAATCATAGCGAGCTGAATGGGCAGTGGCGAGAGGAACATATTGGGACTATGTTTACCTTGTAGATTGGTTGCTACCACCTAACGTGAGCAATACATGAAAATGTAGATTTGTTTTGACACAGTTTGTGTACTAGTACTCAGCTATCACCTACAGATAGGCTGTGAGCCCAGGATAAGCAGTAAAGATAACACAAAGAGGATACGCTATGTAATAACAAGGATGGTATGTTAATACTACACTCCTTGGGGAATGGGCCAAGTCATTTCCTAATGTATGGCATTAGCAGTGGGAGAGGAATGTGGTATGTTTAGGTTTATTAAAATTACTGGTATAAGTTCATACTCCTATTTAGGCTAAAGCAATCCCAAACTTTTAAAGAATGGAGAATGCTTTTGCTTTGTAAATAAAGATGAATAGAACTTTGGTGAGTTGTAAATATGTTGTTTGCCGTAAACTGCACAACTTCTCCAAAACCTAACTCGTACAGGTCGGTGGCATAACATACACTATGGAATTAGCTATCCCCAAGTAGGATATGCAACCCAGAGTGCCCCTTTTACATTGGAAATGTGAAATAATTCATAGGTACATTCTCCTCAATGTATAATATTTATTATTCTTTCTGTACAAACAATATCTCAAACCTTTGATGAAGGGAATACATATATTACATTATTCAACAATGTTTTGTTGAATACATAATGGGGGCTGCTCACAACCGCGTTCTGTAGTATGGAAAGCAATACTCCTGTAGTCATCCTTTATGCACTATAACATGCACTCGAGGATTCTCCAAAACATTTTAAAAATGGGATTATTCTGGGACTATTCATCTACAGTTAGTAAAATAGAAAGGACTGTACCCTGTTTGCACTTTTACTAAGAGGGAGTTGAGCGTCTCATGGCAGACTCACACAGGCATGTAAGCGTAGATACAACAGTAGTCCTGCAACATTATCTTGCGTACTACTTCCCGTACCCATAAACACTTGTAAATCGGCCCAAAGTCTCTAAAACAACTAATCTACCCACTGCTGTGCCCCTAAAGTTATAAACACTGCATGACTTCTTTCACTTGGAAGACTTTCTGATTTAGATATCTGTTGCTAGGCGTAGCGAAAGATGCTTTAAAATTACTATGCCATACTATCAACCAGAGATTGCACTCGCAAATGCTAAAATGTTTGGGTACCAGCTGAAGCATAATATCTACATTATTCCCTCATCACCACATCCCTTGCGCAGGAACCACTCCAACGTCAGTCCTTCATTTTTTTATTAATTGGAATAATCCATTATCGGCCTTATGATTTTGCAGGGTCGAGGATGCGGGTTATGAATAGAGAGCTACCTGTATACGGCAGAAAGGGAAGCCACCCCAGGGGTCAGAGAAACTATAAACAGCACAGACGAGACAACTGGACAGAAGGGTGAGCACTGGTAGCTTACCAAGAGGATACAAAGCCCGAATGTACTGATAACAACAAGAGCAACAAACACCTAAAAATAGCAGTCTGATCAAATAAGCAATGCCATCTGGTGTGAAGTTAACAGCAAAAGAAAGGATTTTCTCCCCAACGCTCTGCATACATGTCTCCAAGGTTCACTTTTACTGCAGCCAAAAATACATCAAAACACTGACAAACTGGAAGAGACAATATTCGGTCCCTTTACATAGAACAGACAGATGGGGCTGTAAAAGACCACTATTTACAGTAAGCACAGCTAGGACCATTAGAATGAAGGGGAGGAAGTATACGACCACCCCAAATACACACACTTACAGAAGAGAGAGTCCAGCTAGAACAAACTGAAAAGAACATGTGGCCCACTGTATGTTACATGGGCAACCTCCCACAAAATCCAGTTTTACCCAGGTCATAGGAGATAACCTCGTAATTAAAGTTCTGCAGGAAGCGCCACCAGGAACCCGCTACCAGGAACCTGCCACCATCTCTGCCACCATCTCTGCTCCTACTCGCAACCATCCCCTCAGAACCCTCTATATGTAACACCCAAGGCACAGGATGGTTCCACACACATGCACAAGTTCACATACGCCACTGATCCAGCACTCCACAAGCCACCCCAACATACCTCCCCTGTTAATAAATAACACAAGCATTTGCAATGCAATAGGTCTCGCATTTATGCAAGTTTAAGCTACGGACATTGTAAATGACAATGCCTATTATTTTTGTTTTTTAAAACACAAATTAAAAGGCATTGTCATTTACAATGCCAATAGCTTAAACTCGCATAAATGCAAGACTATTGCATTTCAAATGCTCATCTAAGTTTAAAACTGAGCGCGGCGCCGCTTCAAGGACGCCGCACTCAGTTTTTTTGTTGTTTTTTTTTAACTTTAACACTGAGTGCGGTGTCCTTGAAGCGGGCGCCGCACTCGGGGTTAAAGTTAACAAAAAAAAATAGAGACCGAGCGTGGTGTCCTTGAAGCGGCGCCACGCTCAGTTTTAAAGTAAAAAAAGAGCGCGATGTCCCTGAAGCGGGCACCGCGGTCATTATGAAAGTTAAAAATAAATAAATAAATAAACAGAGTGGACGCCGCGCTCAACATAAGTTAAATATAAATAAATAAATAAACTGAGCGCGGTGTCCCTAAAGCGGGCGCCGCACTCAGGATACAAATACAATAAAATAGCATCCGCCATTGTCCCCATAAGTGCCCATAAACAAAATAGTGCTCACCCCTAGATAAAGCCTACTGTTTAACGAGCCAAGTAAAAGGCCCAGTCGTCATGGACGGTAAGAAATGGCGACAAGGCTGTAACAAGGAAGGACTAACAAGCCTCATAATGAATCGGAAGCCAGCATTTACCAAGGACAATGACACCAGTCAATGAAAAGTATGGGCGGAGAGAAGGCGAGGCTTACACAGCATACTCTGTTATGTTCTGTAGTAGAAATAAACGTTGGTAGCAGAGTAAAGTTCTTAAGTACCTTTATTCCAGTTGTAAAGCAAGATGTTAAGTAGGTACATCAGCTTGGTAGACCGGATAAACAGGTAGTAATGATTTTGGTTAGCCACAGCAGTCCCACCAGGAGCAGCCTGCCTGCTGCTCAGCCCATCTGTAACTGCCATACTTCACTCAGTCAGACACCCAACATTCCACGCTTCACAGCATTCCCAACATTCTACTCCAAACACACACAGTGGTTGAGCAGCAGGTGGACTGGTAAACTGCAAGATATAAGAGTACTATGCAGGGCATAACACATCCCCCTCCTTTTAAAATGAAAAACGAAAGTGACATTGGTACCAGGGAAAAACAACAATGCAAAGAGAAAACTATACACAAGGAAAAGTACATTTGCAAGAAATAATTCAGAACTAAGGGATGCATAAAAGTATTAAACACCACGAAAGAATCAGAAGCAATAAAACCAGAGAAGAAAGAAATGAAACAATACAGAGTGCAATATAACCCATCCTCCCAAAAGAAGATAAAAAAAAATTGAGACAATAAGTGGAGCATAGCAAAGGGTAAACACACCCCGCGACACTAGTCCCGAACTATAAAACATTCTGTAAACACCCCGCCACTAAATGTGTTGTTGCGTAAGGCAAAAGGTAAACACCCCGCCACTGTATATGGGTCCAACACCCATGGAAGCACATCCTGTGTATGGATGTCCAATGTATAAATGTAGATGGGACCCAACCCATGCAAACCAACCCTGTGTAGGAATTGGACGTGACGTAGTGAGATGGGAAAGGACCCATTGTCCAACCCTGTGTGAAGGTTAACGTACCCAATAAACACACCCCGTGTGAGGGTTACCAAAACAACCAACTGTAAATGGGAATAGTACCCATGTACCCACCCCTGTGTAGGGGCTGCGTGTTGCGCACTATGGAAAGGGGCTTGTAACCAAACCATGACCATCCCTCATGTAAGGGAGAACATACCCCGTGTAAGGGTTCCACCCCTGTGTAGGGGCCGCGTGTAACGCTTTATGGGAGAAGGACATGTACCTAAACCCATGACTATCCCTCATGTAAGGGAGAATGTTGTACAGCTACCCACTAACGGCAAGACTACGGCGTCCCTTGCGTAAGGGAACTAAACATGTGGAAGCTAAAACACTGAGAACTAAAACACCTCAAACGTAATAATGCAAATAATGCTAACTCTGTAAGCGAGCAAGGCATAGAAAACAATCACTGTAGAACACACCCACTGTAAAATGTTGAGAAATGAGACACGTGAAAAATTTGACATTGCCCCCAAACCACACTGCAAGGTAGATTAAGACACACTGCTGGAACGTAATACATGAAAAAAAAACACCGCTAGGCAAAGGACTACAGGAGCAACATATGGCAGCTTGAAAACGATTTAGGTGCAGCATGTAATCACCCAAGACCAATAAGCACCAAACATCCAGTTGAAAGGACTCCGTTAGATAAAAAAAAACAAAGGTTAAAAAACGAGAGAACCTGGCTGCCAGAAAACACAAGGGAAGAAAGTACGGCAATGTGACAATACCTCCGACATACATGAAACGGAGGGTGCCACCCATGTCCAAACGACGATAGCACGCCGCGTTGTCCAAGGACTCCACGAGGCCACAGTGAAAGTTTACGCCAGCGTGAAGAGAAAGCGGTAGGGACGTTCCAGCAGAAACTACCTCATCAGGAAACATAAAAAGAAGTTTACAACAGCGTGGATGGCAGGCAACGTGGTTGGAAACCCGGCCGTGTGGATGGGGTGTGGATGGGAGGAATCACCAATGCCCGCCAACCCCAAGATGGTGGCATGCTGTCGACGTCGCTGCAGGGTGGCTCACGGTGCGTCTGAGCACCAAAATGTCACAAAGTAGCCGTTGGCGGCGAAGGCGTCACAACGTAGGAGACGATCCCAAGAACAACATGGAGAATGGCCGACGTCACAGGGGATGAGTGACGGCTTCGCTGGGTCGTGTGAGGAAGGTAAGGCTGCACGCGCACTTTTTAAAAGCTGCACGCGCAAGGTGAGCGCGAGATGCCAGGCTCGTGAGGAAATTTGAAAGAGGCGGTTGAACTGCCAAATGTCGAGGGGGCAGCTGGGGGCCCAAGTATGAATAAAAGTAAACTTACCCCAGAAGTCCACAAATGCAACCGTAACAAGAATGGTTGAAAGACAATAAAACACCAAACGGTCACCACACCAGACTTGCTTCACTTGAAGTGCAGGGCCGTGTGTAGAAATCTCTGCGCCTGAAGTAGACGTGTTTCACCTTGTAGATGAGAGGAAGCAGACAGACAATATGCAGGCACTTTCCACATTGTGCCCACATCTGGAAATAAATACCTTGCGCAGGCCAACAGGCCATGTACCTCATGATGTGCGCTCTCTACAGAGCTGCATGTATGTTGAAGAATGACCTTATTGTTGTGCAAGACCATGTGTTGCAATCTCTGCACACGTTGTAGAAACCTGTATCATTCAAAGTCATTCTTCAGGCACCTCCAAAGTAGCGCCAACACCTGGCAGTAGACGGATTTGGCGCAAGATAGCTGTACATGTAAATCTTGAAGTTTGCGTCCATGCAATGTGTACTCACGTAGGAAGTAATTTTCAAGGAGTGGATTTTCCTTGTAGGCGCAAGACTTGTGGGTGTACGCACAACCACACAGTACAGCATGCTGTTGTTGGGGCTGTCCGATGTACAGGACACTGGTGGGGCTGCGGAGAATGCTGTGCCTGTTTCTTTAGTTGCTTGTGGCATCCTGTGTTGCGATGGAACCACTTGAGTCTCTTCATATGTTGCCTTTAGTATGCTTAAGGATGCATCGTTTCTATGCTGTCTGGGCAAGTTAGACCTGTGGCTACTTCTCACCATGTGGACTTGTGCAGATGTCATCTTCTGGTTACTTGACCAACTGTAGAGGCAAGTAGGTACGTCTCCAACTCGTCGCCAAAATATGTTATGTTCTGTAGTAGAAATAAACGCTGTAAGCAGAGTAAAGTTCTTAAGTACCTTTATTCCAGTTGTACAGCAAGATGGTAAGTAGGTACATCAGCTTGGTAGACCGGATAAACAGGTAGTAATGATGTAGGTTAGCCCAGTTGTCAGCCCTTGGTCGTATGCCACAGCAGCCCCACCAGGAGCAGCCTGCCTGCTGCTCAGCCCATCTGTAACTGTCATACTTCACTCAGTTAGACACCCAACATTCCACGCATCACAGCATTCCCAACATTCTACTCCAAACACACACAGTGGTTGAGCAGCAGGTGGACTGGTAAATTGCAAGATATAAGAGTACTATGCAGGGCATAACATACTCGACTACTGCATGCCTCGCAGAGAGAGAAGCGCATGCGCGCTGCCGCTAGGCTTGACCTAAAAAGGAGACATGATCCATATCTTATGGTCCTGTGGACAGATACAGAACTTTGGGTTCCTAGCGTCGGAACAACTGGCTCGTATAACCGATCTTGCTCTAACCCCCTTAAGAGAGCTGACTATTCTTCATTACTCTGCTCACGCACCGGAAATTACTAATCACAAGAAACTTTGGTTGGATTCCGCCCTGGCTGCAGCAAAAACTTGCCTCCTCAGAAGATGGAAAACAATTACAGCCCCACTCTAAAATATTGGAGTGAAACGATAGTGATTACAGATTTGCACAAGAGACTTATCTACAAATGAAATTACCAGCTACATATCCTTGAAGAGATATGGAACCCGTTCTTGTGCTGAAATATAATCCCTCTTGAAAGTACGTTATATCCTCATCTGAAAGTTTTCCAGTCCAGTCCTCGTCACGACATAAGGCGGACCCATGTATAGTGGCCTTGGTTTATTAAGAATTTTTGAGCATTTTCCTATTTTGCTTTTTCGAGAAAAAAAATGTGAAACAACTCATTGTGAACATTGATCAGTGATAACAAACGTAAACAAAAAAGAAGTGAGACCGGATTATAAGCATACTATTTTGATTTTGAAAGTTCTATTATGTCTTTCTTGTACTAAAGTCTAAATAAATACCATGTTTAAATAAAATGGAGTGATTGCCACCACTGAAGAGGCATCCCACTTAAGCTAGCCCAGTTTCTCAGGTACTACGCAAGCAAGTTGTGGTCTGTGGTACTCTTTCCGCAGACACCTCAAGCAGGATCTCAGTTTGCTCAGCATCCAATGAGGAGAGACGTTCTCCTGGGTTAACAGCTATAGCACGGGTACACATAGTACGGCCCGCGGGCCGCCAGCGGCCCGGCAAGCCTTCCTTGGCGGCCCGCGGACCTTGCAGACATCGTACCTGTTTTTTTTTTTTTTAAAGTGTCAGCAAACACCGCAGCGCGGACTCTGAGAGACTCTGCTCTAATGGGGGCCGGGCGATTCTTTAAAGACCATTCACTTGTTAATGAGGCTTTGTTGCATTTGACCTCTTCTTAGCGCCCCTGCATCTCCACTCCATGCAGGGGCGCTAAGAAGAGGTAAAATACAACAAAGCCTCATTAACAAGTGAATGGTCTTTAAAGACCTGTGAAGTACTCGGGTGCGGCTGTGTGTGTTCCCGGGAAGCTGTCTCAGCCCCGGCTGACACACACGCGGGGTGAGGTGAGAGAGGGTGACAGAGGGAGGGTGACAGAGGGAGGGAGAGAGACAGACAGAGGGAGACAGACAGAGGGAGACAGAGACAGAGGGAGACAAACAGAGGGAGACAGAGACACAGAGAGAGGGAGACCGAGACAGAGACACAGAGAGAGGGAGACCGAGACAGAGAGAGAGGGAGAGGGAGGGAGACAGAGGGAGGGAGACAGAGAGAGACAGAGAGAGGGAGACAAAGAGAGAGACAGAGGGATAGGGAGGGAGACAGAGAGGGAGAGAGGGAGACAGAGAGAGGGAGACAGAGAGAGGGAGACAGACAGAGGGCGACAGAGGGAGACGGAGGGAGACGGAGAGAGGGAGACGGAGAGAGGGAGACATAGAGAGGGAGACAGAGAGAGGGAGACAGAGAGAGGGAGACAGACGGAGACAGAGGGAGACAGACGGAGACGGAGGGAGATGGAGGGAGACGGAGGGAGACGGAGAGAGAGGGAGACAGAGAGAGAGGGAGACAGAGAGAGAGGGAGACAGAGAGGGAGACAGAGCGAGGGAGACAGAGAGAGGGAGACAGAGAGAGGGGGAGGGAGGGAGGGAGACAGAGAGAGAGGGAGACAGAGAGAGAGAGGGAGGGAGGGAGACAGAGAGAGGGAGACAGAGAGAGGGAGACAGAGAGGGAGACAGAGGTAGACCGACAGAGGGAGACAGACAGAGGGAGACAGACAGAGGGAGGGAGACAGAGGGAGACAGAGGGAGACGGAGGGAGGGAGACGGAGGGAGGGAGACGGAGGGAGGGAAAGGGAGGGAAGGAAAGGGAGGGAGACAGAGAGAGAGAGAGGGAGACAGAGAGAGAGGGAGGGAGAGAGGGAGGGAGACAGAGAGAGAGACAAACAGAGTGAGTGAGACAGAGGGAGAGAGAGAGAGAGGGAGAGAGAGAGAGAGGGAGACGGAGAGAGAGAGGGAGGGAGACAGAGCGAGAGAGAGAGATAGAGATAGAGAGAGAGAGAGAGATGTGTGTATGCCGGGTCTGGTGGCTCAGTGGACGAAGGCGTCCGCTGCAGGGGCCTGTGTTCAACCTCATGGTCAGCTTTTTTTTTTGCTCTAGCCCCGCCCCATCCCCCACTGACCCCGCCCCCACCGGTGCGGCCCTCGGCCACAAACCACACTGTAAATTTGGCCCCCGAGAGAAAGTTTGTGAGTACCCATGAGCTATAGCTATCCCTGTACCTCTTTTAGGTCAAGAAACGGATTGCCCATCAATTACTATGTTGTTTTCTATTACACATTCTTAAAGCTACCGCGTTACCGCACTCTTGAAGATTTTTCAGGTTTGAGATTGGTCTGTAGTTAGAAGGTTCCAGAGGGTAGGTGTAGTGACCTCCTTTACTATTATACTCATACTGGAATATTGCCTTTAGTATTCTAGTTTCAAACTAGTTTAAATTAGTCCCACCATTCCTGTCACCAGTTATTCCGACCCTGGCGCTCAGGATGGGCTGTTGATTAATTAATCATGACTCAAGTGCACAGGCTTTTATGGTGTCTCTTCAGTTAAATACAACTTATTGGCAGCAGGTTTTTAGTCAGCTCACCCTGGCCAATTCATAATCCACAATTTTGCCTGTTTTCATTCCCCATCTTTTCAAACACTGACACTACCCCTTCATCGGGCACTCACTCCTAGGTGTCTTAGGTGTTGGTTCTGTCTTCCTCTTATCCTAGCACAGTTTCTTTGGATCTGAGATTGCTGCCTTAAACTCGCTCCCCAATAACAGTTCTCAGTGGAATGCACTCTGCAATTCAGCCTCCAAGTGTAGTTTTACTCATCTTATCCTTTAGTCTGTTTGGAACAACGTGGTTTCATCTGATTCACTCTGTTTTCTATGTAGTTAACGCTGTGTCTCGCTGTGTATCGTCGGCCATCTTTGATAGAGCAATATCTGACTTGGAAGATGAACAAATCTTAGTGGTGATATGCACCCCATTACTAGAATCAATCATGTGAACAAATGGAAGTCTCATCATGTGTGATCCAAAGTTGCAGAACACATCCCATCTGTGTTGTACACAGCTGCAGTCCGTGCAGGTAACAGCGGTGGGGTGGTGGGGCTGCGTTGGGGGGGATTTCGAAGGACGATGCCGTGGGAAAATTAATTATTTATTTAATTTTCCCTCGACATCGTTCCTAAAAATCCCCCTCAACACAGCCTCACTGCCCCACCGCTGTTATCTGCACGGACCGCAGCTGGTTGTACACACCAGTCTAATTGGCCTTATTTTATTGATTTGTGATTAAAAACTGCTTTTCGATATTGTTTACGACTTCCGCTTATCTTTAGTATGCCCTACTAATACACATTTGCAGGTGTTCATCTTCAGTTGCTCAGGCCTTTTGATGACTATGATCCAGCTTTTGAAAGTTAATATATAGTATGGAACCATTTTTTTTAACTTGAACTCTACATTTGCCGCTTTGCTTGTATCTTCTTCCCACCATTCTCAAATAATATTCTTTTTATTCCGACATCAAGCAGAGTGATTCCACCGGCTTTTGTTGGAAACATAGAGAGACCTGAGATTTTTTGTTAGAACACATTTTGGGGTGTGATGGCTGGCAATTTATGACCATTTAACAACAGTAAATGTGGTTGACTGAGATCGGTTAAATATCAGAGGGTGCTCTGAGACAGCAGTAATCTGCTGTGAGCTGTTTAAACTGTGTTTAATAGGGACTGTGCATTTCGTTTTTTGGCTAGGAGAGTGAGTAAAGTTTTTATACAAACAGTATTGTTCGAGGACAGTTTGTTAGGCCCTTACCTGCAGAAGTCCAAAGTGTGGATTGAGCCTGTCTGTCTCCTAGGAGATTTCTGAATAGAGGAGCAGCTTCCAACTCCCTGGCCAGCAAACCTTGTCTGAGGTCGCTGGGACTTTATATAGTCTGCTATTGGTTGGTACATGTGTGCACTGATTGGTGGTTGTATCTAGTGTTTCTGTAGGATTAGGGTTAGTGTCCTCATTGGTTAGGTATTTGAGGGTTCTCATTGGTTTCTGGCTCTGTGACTCAATCAATGTAGGGTTGGGACTAGGGCTAGGGTTAGGCTTTCTATTGGAAGTAGGGATTAGGGCTTCCTGTGTGATTGGCTGTTGGGACTAGGGTTGGGACTAGGGGTAGGGTTAGGCCTTTAATTGGAAGTAGCGATTAGGGCTTCTGGTGTGATTGGTTGCTGGACTAGGTGTGGGACTAAGAGTAGGGTTAGGCTTTCTATTGGAAGTAGGGACTAGGGCTTCCTGTGTCATTGGTTGCTGGGATTAGGGTTGGGACGACTGCTAGGGCCTCTATTGGACATTGAGATTAGGGTTTTTGAACCTGATTGAGTGCTTGGACTAGGGCTCATATTGGCTGTAAGGTCATGGTCTCCTATTGGTTCTGGAAATTAGGGCTGGTGTTGTGATTGGATAGTGTTAGGGCTAGGGTACCCATTGGCTGAAGGGGTCACCTGATTAATAGGGCTATAAAGGCCAAGGCTTAGGGCGTCTCAGCTAAGGGCGGAGAGGACAAGGGCAGTTGCCTGTTCGAGACTGGTCGGGACTAGGGCCAGAAATGCTGCCCATGTACCCATACAGTTATACACAGCCCACACCATCCACATCCACAAACATAGTAACACACTCACACCAAATGTACACCACACACAACCCTATGCACAAATCAATGTACCAGCATACACTACAAAACCAACCAAACCACATCTATACACCCTTCTATCCCAACTACCACACATACCCACCATCACCTACAAACAATCCACTCATCACTAACACAACGCCATTCAACACCATACATAACTACATCCCATCCAGACACACGATCCCTGCTCTAATTACTACTAACAGACCACCTTTTATCACTAACAAACGTATAATCAGCCTTCCATCATTTGTCCAACCAACACCCTCCTCTTCCTTCTACCATAATAACACAAACGCACAACACATACACTGCATGACACCATACTTTTAACTCTTGCAACAAACCAGTCTAAGACAAACACTCTTACCTCTACTTCATTCCCTCCTACACACAACATACACTCTACTCATAAACACATCACCACCCCCTCTACCTTACAACCTCCTCTCACAAACAATACTATACAAACAAATCCATTGCATGAAACAAATACACCAGCACCCCTTTTCACTACTCCTCAAAAACAAAACATATCACACACACCAGCACAACAAGGTCTTCAAAGCGCAACACCTCATAATACTTATTATCACAAAACACAAACATACACCCACCTTTCAAACCACACAAAGGAACAAACTCCAATGCCAAGCTTACTCTCTTCCACCACACCTAACACACATACAGCAAAACAGCAACTCTCTTCTAATCGCCTCTCATCCATTGGACAATTTAGAAACTTACTACATGACCCACATGCTGCACCACCACCCCTGACTCATACACCTTCCGCCCTAAACACACGCAAACAATATAAGCGACGTGCCACACCTCACAACTTTGCTTCCCCATGTCTACTGCACAACAATGTTACACCACGAAAACAACACAGCACACCAACTCACTCTCAAACACCTTCTCCACCGCATACACACGCAGACCCATCAAAATGCCTTCATAGCATGCTGGATGAGGAACATGATACAGAACAGCTACACGATTCGTATCCTAATACAGCTAATGCCAGCACTAAAAACACACCTGCTACAAACCCACACAATACTGATCACTCTTCTACAAAACAAAGTCTCACTATCACCAAAGCCCATTCTCTAAACTGTCTACTAATAAATGCTCGATCCCTCTCTAAAAACAAACATCACATCTACGACCTTCTCACAGATGCAAAACCAGACATACTATTCGTAACTGAATCATGGTTGGGAGATGATATGGCTCCAGTCCTGCATGAAGCCGTTCCTCTAGACTATCAAACGATCACCCAAAATCGTATAGGCAAAAAAGGAGGTGGTCTAGCTGTTGTTTTCAGGCAAACATTACATATCACTAAAGTTGACGACATCACCATAAAGAATTGTGAGGCTCTTCTCACCAGATGCAATCCTACACCGTCTTCCTCCTGTAACTTCCTGCTCCTTTACAGATCTCCACCTAGCAAGGCGACATTCCCAGACGCACTTCTAGACACATTTTCAAACCTGATAACAATACACTCCAACCTATGCGTTCTGGGTGACTTCAACATTTGGTTTGACAAACCCAATATGACCCATCCAAAAACAATAATCACTGGCCTAGACGCACTGAACCTGCATCAGATTGTCCATAAACCCACACACATCGCTGGACATATCCTAGATGTCATTTTTGCTAATACCGAACTAGTTACCTTTCAAACTATAACTCCGGTCACATGGTCAGACCACCACGTGCTTGCTTTCCAACATAAAACAACACTAAGCGACTCACCTCAAACTACCATACATCCATCCACCTATAGGCCGTGGAACAAACTCAATTTGGAACACTTAGAAACACAACTCTCTATCCCTTCCTGACCTGCCTCCTCCTCCTGCGATGCCCCCACAGATTTCACCTAAAAATCAAGCACTCTGGACCGTCTTCAAACTCTATGACGAAGACTCCGTCTCCAAAATCCTATCGTCCATAAACCCGAATAAGCATTACAACGACCCGCTCCCCTCCAACTGCCTAGCGGCCGTCGCCCAGCCCATTATTCCTAGCTGGACTGCAATAATCAATGCCTCTCTCCGGCAGGGATCCATTCTTGACTCTCTGAAAGCCGGCCAAGTCCTCCCCATTTTGAAAAAGCAGTCGCTGGATCCAGCCTTCCCCGACAACTTCAGACCTATTTCCAACATCCCCCTCTTAGCTAAAGTGTTGGAGAAGTGTGTGCAACAGCAACTAAGCCAACACATCAACAACTTCCACCTTCTCGATCACTTCCAATCTGGATTCAGACCTGGGCACAGTACTGAAACGACCATGCTCCACATCGTTGATGATGCCCTCCAAGCCCTTGACCAAGGGAAAACTTGCCTTCTAATCCTCCTAGATCTATCCTCGGCCTTCGACACGGTCAACCACGAAAAACTTCTCGAACGCCTCAAACTCAGGATGGGTTTGGATGGCTCTGTTCTAGAATGGTTTAGATCCTTCCTCCAAAACCGATCGCAGCGATTCCTTATCAACGGCAACCTATCTGCTCCCTCTCCGGTCACGATCGGAGTCCCTCAAGGATCAACCCTGTCCCCTACCCTCTTCAACCTTTACCTTGAACCACTTGCCGAAGTACTTCGCACAGCGAATATCTCCTACCACATGTATGCTGACGACACTCAGCTCTACATCAAAACCTCATCTCTCGAGGAGATTCTCTCCCTGAATGAGGCCCTGAAATCAACAGTCCATTGGCTCACCTCCAATCAACTCAAACTCAACGCAAAGAAAACAGAATTTCTCCTAATCTCCCCTCCAAAAACCAATCCTGAGATGCAGATATGGATCAAGGCTATCACAGCCTTAGATTGCCCACCGACCATCGTGGACTCAGCAAAATCGCTGGGAATAACCCTGGACAGCAATTTGAACATGCGGGACCACATCAAATCGATGACCAAATCAGCCAGATTCCACTTGAGCTACCTTAGGAAACTGAAACCCTTCCTCGACGCTGCCGACCTAAAAAGTGCAGTCTAAGCGCTAGTAATCTCCAGACTGGAGTATGGCTGTTCCACCCTCTCTGGCTTACCCAAGATCTCCCTGGCACCTTTAAAAGCCTGCCTCAACGCTGCCGCCAGACTTCTTACAAGCTCAAGAAAATTCGATCATATCTCTCCACACTTGAAAGCTTTGAACTGGCTTCCCCTCGAGGCTAGAATTCAACTTAAACTAGCCTGCATCACACACAAGGCTTTATACTCAAACTCCCCTGCTTATCTTGCACAGAAAGTTGTGGTATCTGGCAGAATCAGAAACTCCCGGTCCGCCAAAGACCTCTTACTCCAACCTGCACGTTTCCGGAAAAAAAAACTTGCAATCGGGCTTTCTCTGGGGCCGCTCCAAAAATATGGAACTCTCTCCCGCCCGCCATCAGAAGAATCCCTTCTCTGGCACGTTTCAAAAAGGAGGCCAAAACTTTCCTTATGGGTAAATTCCTCTCCTAAATGTTGCCTCCTACCAAGACAGAGACCCTGACCAACTACCGACTAGCGCCTCCCATCTGAGTATCGAGCTACCTCATCAAGAATCCTGGGGCCTTATCTTGAGTAATCATAAATGTAATCTGTACATACGTGTCCTCTATCCCTTATGTATCCAGCACCCCGCCCCCTCCTTATCTTTTGTACTTTGTGATTCCATGCCTACTGTACACTTCTATGATCCCTGTAAAGCGCTCTGATACCCTAACAGGTCAAGTTCGCGCTCTATAAAACACAAAAATAAAATAAATAAATAAAACAACTAACATCCAGTACAAATCTGGAAACAATAAATTCTGTTCAAAAACTATATGAGTGGCTACATGAAGCTTTTGACATCCTGATACCACTCAAAACCACACAACAGAACAAAAGAAAAAAAGCGCCTTGGAGAAACATAGAGATAAAAGACATAAAACAACAAATTAGAAAGCTGCAACGTACCTGGCTCAAAACAAACGCCAAAAAAGCAAACTTCACCTACAGAAAATTAACAGATTATACAAGTCAGCTATCAAAAAAGCTAAGAAACGGTACTATTCAGACAGAATTCCAAATGCTAAATGTGCAAATAAAGAATTCTATAAAATACTCAATGAATTTCGCAAACCAAATTGCCTAGAAGGAACTCATCCTGTTACTCAAGATTTCACAGACAAACTGGCAAATCATTACACGGACAAAGCAGACACATTGGACTCATACTTAAAACGGAAACAAGGCGCCAGCACTAACCCTTGTACAAAACAACAATCCAAGAATACTCTAACCCAGCCTCTCCGTTCCTTCCAACACATCTCACACGATGAATTTATGGACCTGGTCAAAGCAGGCAGGCCTGCCGGCAGCCCTTCTGACCCGTGTCCACCACAAACTTTCAAGACAATTCTTTTAACAACCTCTGCTGCCACTCCAGTAAGAAGTATCATCAACGATTCCTTAACTACCGGAATATTTCCAGAAGAACTCAAAAAGTCACACATACAACCTTTACTGAAGAAAACAAACTTGGACCCGCTGAACCCTGACAACTACAGACCCATTTCAAATGGACCTTTCCTGGGCAAACTAATAGAAAGAGCAGCGTTCGCCCAGATGCCACAATTCATTGAAGAGAATGACATACTTTCAGACTTCCAAACAGGATTCCGTCCGGCAAGCGGCACTGAATCTGCCCTCCTTGCCATCTGGGAGGACTTGAAGAATACAGTATACCGCAACGGGGTTGCTGCGCTACTCCTCTTGGACCTCTCGGCTGCCTTTGACACAGTTGACCATGACACTCTGAAACAAAGACTCTATGAAGCTGGCATAGAGGGAACTGCTCTAGACTGGATCGCGTCCTACCTTCTAAACAGAACTAATGTCATCCATACCCCACCTTTCTCGTCCAAACCATACTCCACAAAAGCAGGGGTCCCTCAAGGCTCTATCATCTCGCCCATGCTTTTCAACATCTACATGAAGTTATTACCGGTACTGATCAATCAATTTCACCTCAAGTGCTATAACTATGCAGATGACATGCAAATACTCCTTCAGCTGGAATGCCCCAAAAACATTGGAAAATCCCCAATTTTCAGTTGTCTCAGAGCCGTGGATGACTTGGAGCCATCTCAAATTGAATGCTTCCAAAACGGAAATACTCACGTGTGGCGATTGGAAACATTATGACCCGCTTGCCACCTGGCCTGATGAACTGGGATCACCGCCTAAAGTATCGAAGGAAGTAAGAAACCTCGGAATGACCGTGGACTCCAAGCTATCGATGAATGCCCAAGTGGACAAACTAGCAAGATCAAGCTTTATCACTATAAAAACGCTGCGACAAATTTTCCCTCATTTGGGATTTCCACACAAGGTCCAAGCTACCATCTCCCTTGTTCTGTCCAAACTCGATTACGCCAATAGCCTCTACCACGGATCACCTTTAACAACCATGAAAAGACTACAACGGATTCAGAACTCGGCTGCCAGACTACTCTTGCATATCAAACCGCTAGACCACATCTCACCTGCCTTGAAAGCCCTGCATTGGTTACCGGTTGCCAGAAGATCCACGTTCAAGCTGCTTTGTATCACCCACAAAGCAATACATGGAATGGGACCGCTCTTCATCAGGAATAAAATCAACAAACACATTCAACAAAGGAACCTCCGCTCTAAAGGGGCACCTCGCCTCAAAATCCCAAGATACAAGAAAAAAACCATGGGTGGCACATCCTTCTCTGGTCAAGCAGCCAAACTATGGAACTCTTTACCCCCCAACATAAGATCCACCGACAGCCACCTTATTTTCCGAAAACTACTCAAAAATTGGCTCTTCCCCACTTAAGCACCATACGCAAACAGAAATTTACTGCATATCCCTCTGTATATAAGCATTTATTTTCACTATAGATATGTACCTATCTTTGTGTATTGCTTTGTATAAACATGTAGAATAATTGTTGTAAAAAAAATAAAAAAATTAAAGTACAATAACACTTGAAAACCGGAGTTTATATGGTGCATTTTTGGTCTACATGTACTTGCTGCCATTGTGCATCTATGTACCTTCCATGTACTTGGATCTGTGTGTTTGTTACTTTTCTCCTGAAAAAGCATATCCAATGCACTACCCTATTTCTCATCCTGCACCTCTATCAATATCTTTAATCTACATATACTTACCTCCTTTATGCATCTATATACGTTCAATGTACTTATGGATCTATATATTTATCACTTTCTTCTAATTTAGCATTTCCAATGCACTACCCTATTTCTCAGCCTATACTTCTTTTAATATATCTTCTAGCCCAACTTTCTGACTCATCTCAAACTTCTTTCTACTACTCTTTCCAATGCACTACCCTATTTCTCAGCCTATACCTCTATCAATATATCCTCTACATCCACTCTCTCATTTATCCCAAACCCCATACCACTACTATGATCCCCAAAATAACCCTTGCTACACTCTCCCCTACTCTACCCCTCCTTGAATCATCTGACACCTCTTTTACTATACCGATCCCCCAAAAACAAACCCTTCTAAACTCTTCCCTCTGACTCTTCCCCTCCAAACCCCTTTTTACTCATCCAAAAGCCTCCTCCTACTGCTATGACCTAAAAAAAAAAAAATATCCAAATCCTTCACTTTTCTATCCCTCCACTGTCGTTTTTCAATCAAAATAACAGACTAACATGTTCACTTCCCAAATTCCATATTCCACTTTACTAATTCACCACTAATCCTTTATGGGTTCCAGAGTAGCGTGCTACTCGCCAATAAAGCGTTTCAACACCCCATCAGGGGTAACAGGTGCTATATGAATGCAAAACTTTCTTTCCCCTTCTATCCCTCCGCTATCCTTCTCACTCCAAATAACTGACTAATATCCACCACTCAAATTACTTTCATATTTCACCATACTAATTCACCACTAATCCTTTATGGGTTTCCGGAGTAGCGTGCTATTCGCCAAAAAAAGCGCTTCAACACCCCACCAGAGGTAACAAGGGCTATATAAATACAAACCTTTTTTCCTCCTCTATCCTTCTGCTATCCTTCCGAATCCAAATAACTGACTAACCTATACACCACTTAAAATTACTTTCATATTTCACTATACTAATTCAACACTAATACTCTATGGGTCCCGGAGTAGCGTGCTACTCGCCGAAAAAGTGCATTGACGCCTCGTCAGGGGTAGTAAGCGCTATATAAATGCAATTACAATACAATACAATAAAAGAGAGAGAGAATTGGGACAGTCAGTATTCGGGGTGAAGTATCAGGCAACTCAGATGGTTCAGCACTTCTTTCGGTCACTAGGTGGCGATGTTCACCTGTTGTACATATTTCGCTTTTAGTGCACCACTTTATATTGCTTCCTAAAAACACACCCATTCAGTGTCACTGAATATAAAAAACATACATTTAGTCTGGACCAGAAGTAAATCACAGACGATTTTCATATCGGAGCATAAACTCTAGAATATGATACATGTTACAACCTAAAACCAGTTACATGAAATCAGGTTAGAAAAGCTAATTGTAAAAAAGAGAAGCCAGCTAAGAAAGAACATCTTCTGGCAAAATCAACACATCCTTCCCATTTAAAGCAATTACTTTTTAGAAAACGATGTCAGATTGGGTCTCCGTTCACCCCCCCCGCAGTCAGCCACCAGTGGTGTTTTAAGGTCATCCCCGGCAATGGCGCTGGACAAGATTTTTTTTTTTTTGCAGTTCTACATAGCGCGAGCGCGATCCGAAGGAACTGGAGCTCTTTACATGAGCACCACTTACATTACACAATTACGCATTAATTTTTGTAGGCACAAGGAGATTAACGGATTTGCCCAGAATCACAGGATGTTGAACCGGCGCTGAAACTCGAACCTGGTTCCTCAGTTCCAGAGTGGGCAGGTCTGGCCGTTACACCTCATCCTCTCACGCAGGGACGTGTGGTTGTGCCCTAGAATTGGCATAGAAGAGTGAGCCTTGCACCCCTTGGTCTGGAAGAACCTGGGGATTGGAACGGATACTGAACCCGTCACCTCCAGCTCTTGAAGAGATGTGGGATTCACACGGTACATGGGGGCTCACCTCTTGGTCTGGAAGAACCTGGGGATTGGCACAGGTTACTGAACCTGTCACCTCCAGTTCTTGACGACTCGTGGGATGCACAAAAGACACAGCCTTGCACATTTTGGTCTGGAAGAACCTGGGGATTGGCACAGGTTACTGAACCTGTCACCTCCAGTTCTTGACGACTCGCGGGATGCACAAAAGACACAGCCTTGCACATCTTGGTCTGGAAGAACCTGGGGATTGGCACAGGTTACTGAACCTGTCACCTCCAGTTCTTGACGACTCCTGGGATGCACAAAAGACACAGCCTTGCACATCTTGGTCTGGAAGAACCTGGGGATTGGCACAGGTTACTGAACCTGTCACCTCCAGTTCTTGACGACTCCTGGGATGCACAAAAGACACATCCTTGCACATCTTGGTCTGGAAGAACCTGGGGATTGGCACAGGTTACTGAACCTGTCACCTCCAGTTCTTGACGACTCGTGGGATGCACAAAAGACACAGCCTTGCACATCTTGGTCTGGAAGAACCTGGGGATTGGCACAGGATACTGAATCAATCACCTCTAGCTCTTGAAGAGCTCCTGTGTAAACAGGACAGTGGGGCTTGCCTCTTGGTCTGGAAGAACCTGGGGTTTGGCACAGGCTACTGAACCCGTCACCTCCAGCTCTTGAAGACTCGTGAGATTCACAGGGGACAGTGGGGCTCTCCTCTTGGTCCGGAAGAACCTGGTGACTGGCCCAGGATACTTAACCTGTCACCTCCAGCTCTTGAAGACTCCTGGGATTCACACAAGACAGTAGAGCTCGCCTCTTGGTCTGGAAAAGTCCGAGGACTGATGCGAGAGCATGAGCCTCCCACTTGTGGGAGAGTCAGGTGATGACAGCAGATAATGAGCCTTTCACCTCTTGGACTAAGTGTGCTCAGGGGATTGACACAGGGTGATGAGTCTATCCCCTCAGGAAACCCTCAGGCAAGCAACCCTCCAAGAAAGCCAGCTGGTTCTCCCCCGCATCCCAAGAGTCCAGGTGCACCTGCAGACCGCTCGACAAAAGATGGAGGAGCAGCAAGATTGGGGCAGGCCATGCAGCCTTCAAATCCGCCGTCACCACACACCACTAGCTCATCAGAACAACAAAGAAAGCAGCCATCCAGGAACACATCAACGCCGGTGCACACAACAGCAAAGAACTCTTCGCCGTTGTCAAAGAATTCACAAACCCAGCACAGAGACAGCAGACATTCCCCCTCTCAAGACCTCTGCGACAACCTCACCACGCTCTTCCTCCGCAAGATCAAGGAGATATGCGACAGCTGTGTAACCTAAGACCCACCCACCCCACCCACTACCACCACACCCAATGGCTCCAGACCCCAGCAGATCTTGCCCAACTGGACCACGCTCACCTCTGACGACTCCCTCAGGTTCATGAAGAGCATCCACTCTGGAGCCCCCTCAGATCCCTGCCCTCACCACATCTTCAACAGAGCCGGCACCTCCATCGCACCTACACTCTGCCCACCATCAACTGCTCCATTGGTTCTGCCACCTTCCTTGAATACTGGAAGCACGCAGAGATCAACCCCCTGCTGAAGAAACCCTCTGCCGACCTGACGGACCGCAAGAACTACAGGCCCATCTCTCTGCTCCCCTTCCCAGCCAAAGTAATTGAGAAAGCCATCTACGCCCAACTCTCCGAATTAATCAAAACAAACCACATCCTGGACCTCGTCCAAACGGGTTTCAGAAGCAACAACAGCACCGAGACTGCTCTCCTTCCTGCTAACGACGGCATCCGCACCCTCCTCGACCGAGGCAAAACTGCTGCCCTCATCCTCCTGAACCTCTCAACCGCCTCAGACATTGACTTCCACCGCACCCTCTGCGCAAGACTCCACAATGCCGGCATCCGCGAAACGCCGTAGAATGGATCCAGTCCTTCCTCACCGGCTGAACACACAGAGTTTCCTGCTCTCCTAAAAGCAAGTGTTGCAGCGTATTAAACAGGAATGGGTCAAGAGGAGGTTTCCTCAAAAGAAGGATCGCAGAGAGATTACAGAAGTTGCATGATTAAATCATAGCGAGCTGAATGGGCAGTGGCGAGAGGAACATATTGGGACTATGTTTACCTTGTAGATTGGTTGCTACCACCTAACGTGAGCAATACATGAAAATGTAGATTTGTTTTGACACAGTTTGTGTACTAGTACTCAGCTATCACCTACAGATAGGCTGTGAGCCCAGGATAAGCAGTAAAGATAACACAAAGAGGATACGCTATGTAATAACAAGGATGGTATGTTAATACTACACTCCTTGGGGAATGGGCCAAGTCATTTCCTAATGTATGGCATTAGCAGTGGGAGAGGAATGTGGTATGTTTAGGTTTATTAAAATTACTGGTATAAGTTCATACTCCTATTTAGGCTAAAGCAATCCCAAACTTTTAAAGAATGGAGAATGCTTTTGCTTTGTAAATAAAGATGAATAGAACTTTGGTGAGTTGTAAATATGTTGTTTGCCGTAAACTGCACAACTTCTCCAAAACCTAACTCGTACAGGTCGGTGGCATAACATACACTATGGAATTAGCTATCCCCAAGTAGGATATGCAACCCAGAGTGCCCCTTTTACATTGGAAATGTGAAATAATTCATAGGTACATTCTCCTCAATGTATAATATTTATTATTCTTTCTGTACAAACAATATCTCAAACCTTTGATGAAGGGAATACATATATTACATTATTCAACAATGTTTTGTTGAATACATAATGGGGGCTGCTCACAACCGCGTTCTGTAGTATGGAAAGCAATACTCCTGTAGTCATCCTTTATGCACTATAACATGCACTCGAGGATTCTCCAAAACATTTTAAAAATGGGATTATTCTGGGACTATTCATCTACAGTTAGTAAAATAGAAAGGACTGTACCCTGTTTGCACTTTTACTAAGAGGGAGTTGAGCGTCTCATGGCAGACTCACACAGGCATGTAAGCGTAGATACAACAGTAGTCCTGCAACATTATCTTGCGTACTACTTCCCGTACCCATAAACACTTGTAAATCGGCCCAAAGTCTCTAAAACAACTAATCTACCCACTGCTGTGCCCCTAAAGTTATAAACACTGCATGACTTCTTTCACTTGGAAGACTTTCTGATTTAGATATCTGTTGCTAGGCGTAGCGAAAGATGCTTTAAAATTACTATGCCATACTATCAACCAGAGATTGCACTCGCAAATGCTAAAATGTTTGGGTACCAGCTGAAGCATAATATCTACATTATTCCCTCATCACCACATCCCTTGCGCAGGAACCACTCCAACGTCAGTCCTTCATTTTTTTATTAATTGGAATAATCCATTATCGGCCTTATGATTTTGCAGGGTCGAGGATGCGGGTTATGAATAGAGAGCTACCTGTATACGGCAGAAAGGGAAGCCACCCCAGGGGTCAGAGAAACTATAAACAGCACAGACGAGACAACTGGACAGAAGGGTGAGCACTGGTAGCTTACCAAGAGGATACAAAGCCCGAATGTACTGATAACAACAAGAGCAACAAACACCTAAAAATAGCAGTCTGATCAAATAAGCAATGCCATCTGGTGTGAAGTTAACAGCAAAAGAAAGGATTTTCTCCCCCAACGCTCTGCATACATGTCTCCAAGGTTCACTTTTACTGCAGCCAAAAATACATCAAAACACTGACAAACTGGAAGAGACAATATTCGGTCCCTTTACATAGAACAGACAGATGGGGCTGTAAAAGACCACTATTTACAGTAAGCACAGCTAGGACCATTAGAATGAAGGGGAGGAAGTATACGACCACCCCAAATACACACACTTACAGAAGAGAGAGTCCAGCTAGAACAAACTGAAAAGAACATGTGGCCCACTGTATGTTACATGGGCAACCTCCCACAAAATCCAGTTTTACCCAGGTCATAGGAGATAACCTCGTAATTAAAGTTCTGCAGGAAGCGCCACCAGGAACCCGCTACCAGGAACCTGCCACCATCTCTGCCACCATCTCTGCTCCTACTCGCAACCATCCCCTCAGAACCCTCTATATGTAACACCCAAGGCACAGGATGGTTCCACACACATGCACAAGTTCACATACGCCACTGATCCAGCACTCCACAAGCCACCCCAACATACCTCCCCTGTTAATAAATAACACAAGCATTTGCAATGCAATAGGTCTCGCATTTATGCAAGTTTAAGCTACGGACATTGTAAATGACAATGCCTATTATTTTTGTTTTTTAAAACACAAATTAAAAGGCATTGTCATTTACAATGCCAATAGCTTAAACTCGCATAAATGCAAGACTATTGCATTTCAAATGCTCATCTAAGTTTAAAACTGAGCGCGGCGCCGCTTCAAGGACGCCGCACTCAGTTTTTTTGTTGTTTTTTTTTAACTTTAACACTGAGTGCGGTGTCCTTGAAGCGGGCGCCGCACTCGGGGTTAAAGTTAACAAAAAAAAAAATAGAGACCGAGCGTGGTGTCCTTGAAGCGGCGCCACGCTCAGTTTTAAAGTAAAAAAAAAGAGCGCGATGTCCCTGAAGCGGGCACCGCGGTCATTATGAAAGTTAAAAATAAATAAATAAATAAACAGAGTGGACGCCGCGCTCAACATAAGTTAAATATAAATAAATAAATAAACTGAGCGCGGTGTCCCTAAAGCGGGCGCCGCACTCAGGATACAAATACAATAAAATAGCATCCGCCATTGTCCCCATAAGTGCCCATAAACAAAATAGTGCTCACCCCTAGATAAAGCCTACTGTTTAACGAGCCAAGTAAAAGGCCCAGTCGTCATGGACGGTAAGAAATGGCGACAAGGCTGTAACAAGGAAGGACTAACAAGCCTCATAATGAATCGGAAGCCAGCATTTACCAAGGACAATGACACCAGTCAATGAAAAGTATGGGCGGAGAGAAGGCGAGGCTTACACAGCATACTCTGTTATGTTCTGTAGTAGAAATAAACGTTGGTAGCAGAGTAAAGTTCTTAAGTACCTTTATTCCAGTTGTAAAGCAAGATGTTAAGTAGGTACATCAGCTTGGTAGACCGGATAAACAGGTAGTAATGATTTTGGTTAGCCACAGCAGTCCCACCAGGAGCAGCCTGCCTGCTGCTCAGCCCATCTGTAACTGCCATACTTCACTCAGTCAGACACCCAACATTCCACGCTTCACAGCATTCCCAACATTCTACTCCAAACACACACAGTGGTTGAGCAGCAGGTGGACTGGTAAACTGCAAGATATAAGAGTACTATGCAGGGCATAACACATCCCCCTCCTTTTAAAATGAAAAACGAAAGTGACATTGGTACCAGGGAAAAACAACAATGCAAAGAGAAAACTATACACAAGGAAAAGTACATTTGCAAGAAATAATTCAGAACTAAGGGATGCATAAAAGTATTAAACACCACGAAAGAATCAGAAGCAATAAAACCAGAGAAGAAAGAAATGAAACAATACAGAGTGCAATATAACCCATCCTCCCAAAAGAAGATAAAAAAAATTGAGACAATAAGTGGAGCATAGCAAAGGGTAAACACACCCCGCGACACTAGTCCCGAACTATAAAACATTCTGTAAACACCCCGCCACTAAATGTGTTGTTGCGTAAGGCAAAAGGTAAACACCCCGCCACTGTATATGGGTCCAACACCCATGGAAGCACATCCTGTGTATGGATGTCCAATGTATAAATGTAGATGGGACCCAACCCATGCAAACCAACCCTGTGTAGGAATTGGACGTGACGTAGTGAGATGGGAAAGGACCCATTGTCCAACCCTGTGTGAAGGTTAACGTACCCAATAAACACACCCCGTGTGAGGGTTACCAAAACAACCAACTGTAAATGGGAATAGTACCCATGTACCCACCCCTGTGTAGGGGCTGCGTGTTGCGCACTATGGAAAGGGGCTTGTAACCAAACCATGACCATCCCTCATGTAAGGGAGAACATACCCCGTGTAAGGGTTCCACCCCTGTGTAGGGGCCGCGTGTAACGCTTTATGGGAGAAGGACATGTACCTAAACCCATGACTATCCCTCATGTAAGGGAGAATGTTGTACAGCTACCCACTAACGGCAAGACTACGGCGTCCCTTGCGTAAGGGAACTAAACATGTGGAAGCTAAAACACTGAGAACTAAAACACCTCAAACGTAATAATGCAAATAATGCTAACTCTGTAAGCGAGCAAGGCATAGAAAACAATCACTGTAGAACACACCCACTGTAAAATGTTGAGAAATGAGACACGTGAAAAATTTGACATTGCCCCCAAACCACACTGCAAGGTAGATTAAGACACACTGCTGGAACGTAATACATGAAAAAAAACACCGCTAGGCAAAGGACTACAGGAGCAACATATGGCAGCTTGAAAACGATTTAGGTGCAGCATGTAATCACCCAAGACCAATAAGCACCAAACATCCAGTTGAAAGGACTCCGTTAGATAAAAAAAAACAAAGGTTAAAAAACGAGAGAACCTGGCTGCCAGAAAACACAAGGGAAGAAAGTACGGCAATGTGACAATACCTCCGACATACATGAAACGGAGGGTGCCACCCATGTCCAAACGACGATAGCACGCCGCGTTGTCCAAGGACTCCACGAGGCCACAGTGAAAGTTTACGCCAGCGTGAAGAGAAAGCGGTAGGGACGTTCCAGCAGAAACTACCTCATCAGGAAACATAAAAAGAAGTTTACAACAGCGTGGATGGCAGGCAACGTGGTTGGAAACCCGGCCGTGTGGATGGGGTGTGGATGGGAGGAATCACCAATGCCCGCCAACCCCAAGATGGTGGCATGCTGTCGACGTCGCTGCAGGGTGGCTCACGGTGCGTCTGAGCACCAAAATGTCACAAAGTAGCCGTTGGCGGCGAAGGCGTCACAACGTAGGAGACGATCCCAAGAACAACATGGAGAATGGCCGACGTCACAGGGGATGAGTGACGGCTTCGCTGGGTCGTGTGAGGAAGGTAAGGCTGCACGCGCACTTTTAAAAGCTGCACGCGCAAGGTGAGCGCGAGATGCCAGGCTCGTGAGGAAATTTGAAAGAGGCGGTTGAACTGCCAAATGTCGAGGGGGCAGCTGGGGGCCCAAGTATGAATAAAAGTAAACTTACCCCAGAAGTCCACAAATGCAACCGTAACAAGAATGGTTGAAAGACAATAAAACACCAAACGGTCACCACACCAGACTTGCTTCACTTGAAGTGCAGGGCCGTGTGTAGAAATCTCTGCGCCTGAAGTAGACGTGTTTCACCTTGTAGATGAGAGGAAGCAGACAGACAATATGCAGGCACTTTCCACATTGTGCCCACATCTGGAAATAAATACCTTGCGCAGGCCAACAGGCCATGTACCTCATGATGTGCGCTCTCTACAGAGCTGCATGTATGTTGAAGAATGACCTTATTGTTGTGCAAGACCATGTGTTGCAATCTCTGCACACGTTGTAGAAACCTGTATCATTCAAAGTCATTCTTCAGGCACCTCCAAAGTAGCGCCAACACCTGGCAGTAGACGGATTTGGCGCAAGATAGCTGTACATGTAAATCTTGAAGTTTGCGTCCATGCAATGTGTACTCACGTAGGAAGTAATTTTCAAGGAGTGGATTTTCCTTGTAGGCGCAGGACTTGTGGGTGTACGCACAACCACACAGTACAGCATGCTGTTGTTGGGGCTGTCCGATGTACAGGACACTGGTGGGGCTGCGGAGAATGCTGTGCCTGTTTCTTTAGTTGCTTGTGGCATCCTGTGTTGCGATGGAACCACTTGAGTCTCTTCATATGTTGCCTTTAGTATGCTTAAGGATGCATCGTTTCTATGCTGTCTGGGCAAGTTAGACCTGTGGCTACTTCTCACCATGTGGACTTGTGCAGATGTCATCTTCTGGTTACTTGACCAACTGTAGAGGCAAGTAGGTACGTCTCCAACTCGTCGCCAAAATATGTTATGTTCTGTAGTAGAAATAAACGCTGTAAGCAGAGTAAAGTTCTTAAGTACCTTTATTCCAGTTGTACAGCAAGATGGTAAGTAGGTACATCAGCTTGGTAGACCGGATAAACAGGTAGTAATGATGTAGGTTAGCCCAGTTGTCAGCCCTTGGTCGTATGCCACAGCAGCCCCACCAGGAGCAGCCTGCCTGCTGCTCAGCCCATCTGTAACTGTCATACTTCACTCAGTTAGACACCCAACATTCCACGCATCACAGCATTCCCAACATTCTACTCCAAACACACACAGTGGTTGAGCAGCAGGTGGACTGGTAAATTGCAAGATATAAGAGTACTATGCAGGGCATAACATACTCGACTACTGCATGCCTCGCAGAGAGAAGCGCATGCGCCGCTGCCGCTAGGCTTGACCTAAAAAGGAGACATGATCCATATCTTATGGTCCTGTGGACAGATACAGAACTTTGGGTTCCTAGCGTCGGAACAACTGGCTCGTATAACCGATCTTGCTCTAACCCCCTTAAGAGAGCTGACTATTCTTCATTACTCTGCTCACGCACCGGAAATTACTAATCACAAGAAACTTTGGTTGGATTCCGCCCTGGCTGCAGCAAAAACTTGCCTCCTCAGAAGATGGAAAACAATTACAGCCCCACTCTAAAATATTGGAGTGAAACGATAGTGATTACAGATTTGCACAAGAGACTTATCTACAAATGAAATTACCAGCTACATATCCTTGAAGAGATATGGAACCCGTTCTTGTGCTGAAATATAATCCCTCTTGAAAGTACGTTATATCCTCATCTGAAAGTTTTCCAGTCCAGTCCTCGTCACGACATAAGGCGGACCCATGTATAGTGGCCTTGGTTTATTAAGAATTTTTGAGCATTTTCCTATTTTGCTTTTTCGAGAAAAAAAAATGTGAAACAACTCATTGTGAACATTGATCAGTGATAACAAACGTAAACAAAAAAGAAGTGAGACCGGATTATAAGCATACTATTTTGATTTTGAAAGTTCTATTATGTCTTTCTTGTACTAAAGTCTAAATAAATACCATGTTTAAATAAAATGGAGTGATTGCCACCACTGAAGAGGCATCCCACTTAAGCTAGCCCAGTTTCTCAGGTACTACGCAAGCAAGTTGTGGTCTGTGGTACTCTTTCCGCAGACACCTCAAGCAGGATCTCAGTTTGCTCAGCATCCAATGAGGAGAGACGTTCTCCTGGGTTAACAGCTATAGCACGGGTACACATAGTACGGCCCGCGGGCCGCCAGCGGCCCGGCAAGCCTTCCTTGGCGGCCCGCGGACCTTGCAGACATCGTACCTGTTTTTTTTTTTTTTTAAAGTGTCAGCAAACACCGCAGCGCGGACTCTGAGAGACTCTGCTCTAATGGGGGCCGGGCGATTCTTTAAAAGACCATTCACTTGTTAATGAGGCTTTGTTGCATTTGACCTCTTCTTAGCGCCCCTGCATCTCCACTCCATGCAGGGGCGCTAAGAAGAGGTAAAATACAACAAAGCCTCATTAACAAGTGAATGGTCTTTTAAAGACCTGTGAAGTACTCGGGTGCGGCTGTGTGTGTTCCCGGGAAGCTGTCTCAGCCCCGGCTGACACACACGCGGGGTGAGGTGAGAGAGGGTGACAGAGGGAGGGTGACAGAGGGAGGGAGAGAGACAGACAGAGGGAGACAGACAGAGGGAGACAGAGACAGAGGGAGACAAACAGAGGGAGACAGAGACACAGAGAGAGGGAGACCGAGACAGAGACACAGAGAGAGGGAGACCGAGACAGAGAGAGAGGGAGAGGGAGGGAGACAGAGGGAGGGAGACAGAGAGAGACAGAGAGAGGGAGACAAAGAGAGAGACAGAGGGATAGGGAGGGAGACAGAGAGGGAGAGAGGGAGACAGAGAGAGGGAGACAGAGAGAGGGAGACAGACAGAGGGAGACAGAGGGAGACGGAGGGAGACGGAGAGAGGGAGACGGAGAGAGGGAGACATAGAGAGGGAGACAGAGAGAGGGAGACAGAGAGAGGGAGACAGACGGAGACAGAGGGAGACAGACGGAGACGGAGGGAGATGGAGGGAGACGGAGGGAGACGGAGAGAGAGGGAGACAGAGAGAGAGGGAGACAGAGAGGGAGACAGAGCGAGGGAGACAGAGAGAGGGAGACAGAGAGAGGGGGAGGGAGGGAGGGAGACAGAGAGAGAGGGAGACAGAGAGAGAGAGGGAGGGAGGGAGACAGAGAGAGGGAGACAGAGGGAGACAGAGACAGAGGGAGACAGACAGAGGGAGACAGAGGGAGACAGAGGGAGACGGAGACACAGACAGAGACACAGAGAGAGGGAGACCGAGACAGAGAGAGAGGGAGAGGGAGGGAGACAGAGGGAGGGAGACAGAGAGAGACAGATAGAGGGAGACAGACAGAGGGAGGGAGACAGAGGGAGGGAGACGGAGGGAGGGAGGGAGACGGAGGGAGGGAGACAGAGGGAGGGAGACAGAGAGAGAGGGAGGGAGGAAGGGAGACAGAGAGAGAGGGAGACAGAGACAGAGAGAGAGGGAGGGAGGGAGACCGAGAGAGGGAGACAGAGAGAGGGAGACAGAGAGAGGGAGACAGAGAGGGAGACAGAGGTAGACCGACAGAGGGAGACAGACAGAGGGAGACAGACAGAGGGAGGGAGACAGAGGGAGACAGAGGGAGACGGAGGGAGGGAGACGGAGGGAGGGAAAGGGAGGGAAGGAAAGGGAGGGAGACAGAGAGAGAGAGAGAGAGACAGAGAGAGAGGGAGGGAGAGAGGGAGGGAGACAGAGAGAGAGACAAACAGAGTGAGTGAGACAGAGGGAGAGAGAGAGAGAGGGAGAGAGAGAGAGAGGGAGACGGAGAGAGAGAGGGAGGGAGACAGAGCGAGAGAGAGAGAGAGAGATAGAGATAGAGAGAGAGAGAGAGATGTGTGTATGCCGGGTCTGGTGGCTCAGTGGACGAAGGCGTCCGCTGCAGGGGCCTGTGTTCAACCTCATGGTCAGCTTTTTTTTTTGCTCTAGCCCCGCCCCTTCCCCCACTGACCCCGCCCCCACCGGTGCGGCCCTCGGCCACAAACCACACTGTAAATTTGGCCCCCGAGAGAAAGTTTGTGAGTACCCATGAGCTATAGCTATCCCTGTACCTCTTTTAGGTCAAGAAACGGATTGCCCATCAATTACTATGTTGTTTTCTATTACACATTCTTAAAGCTACCGCGTTACCGCACTCTTGAAGATTTTTCAGGTTTGAGATTGGTCTGTAGTTAGAAGGTTCCAGAGGGTAGGTGTAGTGACCTCCTTTACTATTATACTCATACTGGAATATTGCCTTTAGTATTCTAGTTTCAAACTAGTTTAAATTAGTCCCACCATTCCTGTCACCAGTTATTCCGACCCTGGCGCTCAGGATGGGCTGTTGATTAATTAATCATGACTCAAGTGCACAGGCTTTTATGGTGTCTCTTCAGTTAAATACAACTTATTGGCAGCAGGTTTTTAGTCAGCTCACCCTGGCCAATTCATAATCCACAATTTTGCCTGTTTTCATTCCCCATCTTTTCAAACACTGACACTACCCCTTCATCGGGCACTCACTCCTAGGTGTCTTAGGTGTTGGTTCTGTCTTCCTCTTATCCTAGCACAGTTTCTTTGGATCTGAGATTGCTGCCTTAAACTCGCTCCCCAATAACAGTTCTCAGTGGAATGCACTCTGCAATTCAGCCTCCAAGTGTAGTTTTACTCATCTTATCCTTTAGTCTGTTTGGAACAACGTGGTTTCATCTGATTCACTCTGTTTTCTATGTAGTTAACGCTGTGTCTCGCTGTGTATCGTCGGCCATCTTTGATAGAGCAATATCTGACTTGGAAGATGAACAAATCTTAGTGGTGATATGCACCCCATTACTAGAATCAATCATGTGAACAAATGGAAGTCTCATCATGTGTGATCCAAAGTTGCAGAACACATCCCATCTGTGTTGTACACAGCTGCAGTCCGTGCAGGTAACAGCGGTGGGGTAGTGGGGCTGCGTTGGGGGGGATTTCGAAGGACGATGCCGTGGGAAAATTAATTATTTATTTAATTTTCCCTCGACATCGTTCCTAAAATCCCCCTCAACACAGCCTCACTGCCCCACCGCTGTTATCTGCACGGACCGCAGCTGGTTGTACACACCAGTCTAATTGGCCTTATTTTATTGATTTGTGATTAAAAACTGCTTTTCGATATTGTTTACGACTTCCGCTTATCTTTAGTATGCCCTACTAATACACATTTGCAGGTGTTCATCTTCAGTTGCTCAGGCCTTTTGATGACTATGATCCAGCTTTTGAAAGTTAATATATAGTATGGAACCATTTTTTTTAACTTGAACTCTACATTTGCCGCTTTGCTTGTATCTTCTTCCCACCATTCTCAAATAATATTCTTTTTATTCCGACATCAAGCAGAGTGATTCCACCGGCTTTTGTTGGAAACATAGAGAGACCTGAGATTTTTTGTTAGAACACATTTTGGGGTGTGATGGCTGGCAATTTATGACCATTTAACAACAGTAAATGTGGTTGACTGAGATCGGTTAAATATCAGAGGGTGCTCTGAGACAGCAGTAATCTGCTGTGAGCTGTTTAAACTGTGTTTAATAGGGACTGTGCATTTCGTTTTTGGCTAGGAGAGTGAGTAAAGTTTTTATACAAACAGTATTGTTCGAGGACAGTTTGTTAGGCCCTTACCTGCAGAAGTCCAAAGTGTGGATTGAGCCTGTCTGTCTCCTAGGAGATTTCTGAATAGAGGAGCAGCTTCCAACTCCTGGCCAGCAAACCTTGTCTGAGGTCGCTGGGACTTTATATAGTCTGCTATTGGTTGGTACATGTGTGCACTGATTGGTGGTTGTATCTAGTGTTTCTGTAGGATTAGGGTTAGTGTCCTCATTGGTTAGGTATTTGAGGGTTCTCATTGGTTTCTGGCTCTGTGACTCAATCAATGTAGGGTTGGGACTAGGGCTAGGGTTAGGCTTTCTATTGGAAGTAGGGATTAGGGCTTCCTGTGTGATTGGCTGTTGGGACTAGGGTTGGGACTAGGGGTAGGGTTAGGCCTTTAATTGGAAGTAGCGATTAGGGCTTCTGGTGTGATTGGTTGCTGGACTATGTGTGGGACTAAGAGTAGGGTTAGGCTTTCTATTGGAAGTAGGGACTAGGGCTTCCTGTGTCATTGGTTGCTGGGATTAGGGTTGGGACGACTGCTAGGGCCTCTATTGGACATTGAGATTAGGGTTTTTGAACCTGATTGAGTGCTTGGACTAGGGCTCATATTGGCTGTAAGGTCATGGTCTCCTATTGGTTCTGGAAATTAGGGCTGGTGTTGTGATTGGATAGTGTTAGGGCTAGGGTACCCATTGGCTGAAGGGGTCACCTGATTAATAGGGCTATAAAGGCCAAGGCTTAGGGCGTCTCAGCTAAGGGCGGAGAGGACAAGGGCAGTTGCCTGTTCGAGACTGGTCGGGACTAGGGCCAGAAATGCTGCCCATGTACCCATACAGTTATACACAGCCCACACCATCCACATCCACAAACATAGTAACACACTCACACCAAATGTACACCACACACAACCCTATGCACAAATCAATGTACCAGCATACACTACAAAACCAACCAAACCACATCTATACACCCTTCTATCCCAACTACCACACATACCCACCATCACCTACAAACAATCCACTCATCACTAACACAACGCCATTCAACACCATACATAACTACATCCCATCCAGACACACGATCCCTGCTCTAATTACTACTAACAGACCACCTTTTATCACTAACAAACGTATAATCAGCCTTCCATCATTTGTCCAACCAACACCCTCCTCTTCCTTCTACCATAATAACACAAACGCACAACACATACACTGCATGACACCATACTTTTAACTCTTGCAACAAACCAGTCTAAGACAAACACTCTTACCTCTACTTCATTCCCTCCTACACACAACATACACTCTACTCATAAACACATCACCACCCCCTCTACCTTACAACCTCCTCTCACAAACAATACTATACAAACAAATCCATTGCATGAAACAAATACACCAGCACCCCTTTTCACTACTCCTCAAAAACAAAACATATCACACACACCAGCACAACAAGGTCTTCAAAGCGCAACACCTCATAATACTTATTATCACAAAACACAAAAATACACCCACCTTTCAAACCACACAAAGGAACAAACTCCAATGCCAAGCTTACTCTCTTCCACCACACCTAACACACATACAGCAAAACAGCAACTCTCTTCTAATCGCCTCTCATCCATTGGACAATTTAGAAACTTACTACATGACCCACATGCTGCACCACCACCCCTGACTCATACACCTTCCGCCCTAAACACACGCAAACAATATAAGCGACGTGCCACACCTCACAACTTTGCTTCCCCATGTCTACTGCACAACAATGTTACACCACGAAAACAACACAGCACACCAACTCACTCTCAAACACCTTCTCCACCGCATACACACGCAGACCCATCAAAATGCCTTCATAGCATGCTGGATGAGGAACATGATACAGAACAGCTACACGATTCGTATCCTAATACAGCTAATGCCAGCACTAAAAACACACCTGCTACAAACCCACACAATACTGATCACTCTTCTACAAAACAAAGTCTCACTATCACCAAAGCCCATTCTCTAAACTGTCTACTAATAAATGCTCGATCCCTCTCTAAAAACAAACATCACATCTACGACCTTCTCACAGATGCAAAACCAGACATACTATTCGTAACTGAATCATGGTTGGGAGATGATATGGCTCCAGTCCTGCATGAAGCCGTTCCTCTAGACTATCAAACGATCACCCAAAATCGTATAGGCAAAAAAGGAGGTGGTCTAGCTGTTGTTTTCAGGCAAACATTACATATCACTAAAGTTGACGACATCACCATAAAGAATTGTGAGGCTCTTCTCACCAGATGCAATCCTACACCGTCTTCCTCCTGTAACTTCCTGCTCCTTTACAGATCTCCACCTAGCAAGGCGACATTCCCAGACGCACTTCTAGACACATTTTCAAACCTGATAACAATACACTCCAACCTATGCGTTCTGGGTGACTTCAACATTTGGTTTGACAAACCCAATATGACCCATCCAAAAACAATAATCACTGGCCTAGACGCACTGAACCTGCATCAGATTGTCCATAAACCCACACACATCGCTGGACATATCCTAGATGTCATTTTTGCTAATACCGAACTAGTTACCTTTCAAACTATAACTCCGGTCACATGGTCAGACCACCACGTGCTTGCTTTCCAACATAAAACAACACTAAGCGACTCACCTCAAACTACCATACATCCATCCACCTATAGGCCGTGGAACAAACTCAATTTGGAACACTTAGAAACACAACTCTCTATCCCTTCCTGACCTGCCTCCTCCTCCTGCGATGCCCCCACAGATTTCACCTAAAAATCAAGCACTCTGGACCGTCTTCAAACTCTATGACGAAGACTCCGTCTCCAAAATCCTATCGTCCATAAACCCGAATAAGCATTACAACGACCCGCTCCCTCCAACTGCCTAGCGGCCGTCGCCCAGCCCATTATTCCTAGCTGGACTGCAATAATCAATGCCTCTCTCCGGCAGGGATCCATTCTTGACTCTCTGAAAGCCGGCCAAGTCCTCCCCATTTTGAAAAAGCAGTCGCTGGATCCAGCCTTCCCCGACAACTTCAGACCTATTTCCAACATCCCCCTCTTAGCTAAAGTGTTGGAGAAGTGTGTGCAACAGCAACTAAGCCAACACATCAACAACTTCCACCTTCTCGATCACTTCCAATCTGGATTCAGACCTGGGCACAGTACTGAAACGACCATGCTCCACATCGTTGATGATGCCCTCCAAGCCCTTGACCAAGGGAAAACTTGCCTTCTAATCCTCCTAGATCTATCCTCGGCCTTCGACACGGTCAACCACGAAAAACTTCTTGAACGCCTCAAACTCAGGATGGGTTTGGATGGCTCTGTTCTAGAATGGTTTAGATCCTTCCTCCAAAACCGATCGCAGCGATTCCTTATCAACGGCAACCTATCTGCTCCCTCTCCGGTCACGATCGGAGTCCCTCAAGGATCAACCCTGTCCCCTACCCTCTTCAACCTTTACCTTGAACCACTTGCCGAAGTACTTCGCACAGCGAATATCTCCTACCACATGTATGCTGACGACACTCAGCTCTACATCAAAACCTCATCTCTCGAGGAGATTCTCTCCCTGAATGAGGCCCTGAAATCAACAGTCCATTGGCTCACCTCCAATCAACTCAAACTCAACGCAAAGAAAACAGAATTTCTCCTAATCTCCCCTCCAAAAACCAATCCTGAGATGCAGATATGGATCAAGGCTATCACAGCCTTAGATTGCCCACCGACCATCGTGGACTCAGCAAAATCGCTGGGAATAACCCTGGACAGCAATTTGAACATGCGGGACCACATCAAATCGATGACCAAATCAGCCAGATTCCACTTGAGCTACCTTAGGAAACTGAAACCCTTCCTCGACGCTGCCGACCTAAAAAGTGCAGTCTAAGCGCTAGTAATCTCCAGACTGGAGTATGGCTGTTCCACCCTCTCTGGCTTACCCAAGATCTCCCTGGCACCTTTAAAAGCCTGCCTCAACGCTGCCGCCAGACTTCTTACAAGCTCAAGAAAATTCGATCATATCTCTCCACACTTGAAAGCTTTGAACTGGCTTCCCCTCGAGGCTAGAATTCAACTTAAACTAGCCTGCATCACACACAAGGCTTTATACTCAAACTCCCCTGCTTATCTTGCACAGAAAGTTGTGGTATCTGGCAGAATCAGAAACTCCCGGTCCGCCAAAGACCTCTTACTCCAACCTGCACGTTTCCGGAAAAAAAAACTTGCAATCGGGCTTTCTCTGGGGCCGCTCCAAAAATATGGAACTCTCTCCCGCCCGCCATCAGAAGAATCCCTTCTCTGGCACGTTTCAAAAAGGAGGCCAAAACTTTCCTTATGGGTAAATTCCTCTCCTAAATGTTGCCTCCTACCAAGACAGAGACCCTGACCAACTACCGACTAGCGCCTCCCATCTGAGTATCGAGCTACCTCACCAAGAATCCTGGGGCCTTATCTTGAGTAATCATAAATGTAATCTGTACATACGTGTCCTCTATCCCTTATGTATCCAGCACCCCCGCCCCTCCTTATCTTTTGTACTTTGTGATTCCATGCCTACTGTACACTTCTATGATCCCTGTAAAGCGCTCTGATACCCTAACAGGTCAAGTTCGCGCTCTATAAAACACAAAAATAAAATAAATAAATAAAACAACTAACATCCAGTACAAATCTGGAAACAATAAATTCTGTTCAAAAACTATATGAGTGGCTACATGAAGCTTTTGACATCCTGATACCACTCAAAACCACACAACAGAACAAAAGAAAAAAAGCGCCTTGGAGAAACATAGAGATAAAAGACATAAAACAACAAATTAGAAAGCTGCAACGTACCTGGCTCAAAACAAACGCCAAAAAAGCAAACTTCACCTACAGAAAATTAACAGATTATACAAGTCAGCTATCAAAAAAGCTAAGAAACGGTACTATTCAGACAGAATTCCAAATGCTAAATGTGCAAATAAAGAATTCTATAAAATACTCAATGAATTTCGCAAACCAAATTGCCTAGAAGGAACTCATCCTGTTACTCAAGATTTCACAGACAAACTGGCAAATCATTACACGGACAAAGCAGACACATTGGACTCATACTTAAAACGGAAACAAGGCGCCAGCACTAACCCTTGTACAAAACAACAATCCAAGAATACTCTAACCCAGCCTCTCCGTTCCTTCCAACACATCTCACACGATGAATTTATGGACCTGGTCAAAGCAGGCAGGCCTGCCGGCAGCCCTTCTGACCCGTGTCCACCACAAACTTTCAAGACAATTCTTTTAACAACCTCTGCTGCCACTCCAGTAAGAAGTATCATCAACGATTCCTTAACTACCGGAATATTTCCAGAAGAACTCAAAAGTCACACATACAACCTTTACTGAAGAAAACAAACTTGGACCCGCTGAACCCTGACAACTACAGACCCATTTCAAATGGACCTTTCCTGGGCAAACTAATAGAAAGAGCAGCGTTCGCCCAGATGCCACAATTCATTGAAGAGAATGACATACTTTCAGACTTCCAAACAGGATTCCGTCCGGCAAGCGGCACTGAATCTGCCCTCCTTGCCATCTGGGAGGACTTGAAGAATACAGTATACCGCAACGGGGTTGCTGCGCTACTCCTCTTGGACCTCTCGGCTGCCTTTGACACAGTTGACCATGACACTCTGAAACAAAGACTCTATGAAGCTGGCATAGAGGGAACTGCTCTAGACTGGATCGCGTCCTACCTTCTAAACAGAACTAATGTCATCCATACCCCACCTTTCTCGTCCAAACCATACTCCACAAAAGCAGGGGTCCCTCAAGGCTCTATCATCTCGCCCATGCTTTTCAACATCTACATGAAGTTCTTACCGGTACTGATCAATCAATTTCACCTCAAGTGCTATAACTATGCAGATGACATGCAAATACTCCTTCAGCTGGAATGCCCCAAAAACATTGGAAAATCCCCAATTTTCAGTTGTCTCAGAGCCGTGGATGACTTGGAGCCATCTCAAATTGAATGCTTCCAAAACGGAAATACTCACGTGTGGCGATTGGAAACATTATGACCCGCTTGCCACCTGGCCTGATGAACTGGGATCACCGCCTAAAGTATCGAAGGAAGTAAGAAACCTCGGAATGACCGTGGACTCCAAGCTATCGATGAATGCCCAAGTGGACAAACTAGCAAGATCAAGCTTTATCACTATAAAAACGCTGCGACAAATTTTCCCTCATTTGGGATTTCCACACAAGGTCCAAGCTACCATCTCCCTTGTTCTGTCCAAACTCGATTACGCCAATAGCCTCTACCACGGATCACCTTTAACAACCATGAAAAGACTACAACGGATTCAGAACTCGGCTGCCAGACTACTCTTGCATATCAAACCGCTAGACCACATCTCACCTGCCTTGAAAGCCCTGCATTGGTTACCGGTTGCCAGAAGATCCACGTTCAAGCTGCTTTGTATCACCCACAAAGCAATACATGGAATGGGACCGCTCTTCATCAGGAATAAAATCAACAAACACATTCAACAAAGGAACCTCCGCTCTAAAGGGCACCTCGCCTCAAAATCCCAAGATACAAGAAAAAAACCATGGGTGGCACATCCTTCTCTGGTCAAGCAGCCAAACTATGGAACTCTTTACCCCCCAACATAAGATCCACCGACAGCCACCTTATTTTCCGAAAACTACTCAAAAATTGGCTCTTCCCCACTTAAGCACCATACGCAAACAGAAATTTACTGCATATCCCTCTGTATATAAGCATTTATTTTCACTATAGATATGTACCTATCTTTGTGTATTGCTTTGTATAAACATGTAGAATAATTGTTGTAAAAAAATAAAAAAATTAAAGTACAATAACACTTGAAAACCGGAGTTTATATGGTGCATTTTTGGTCTACATGTACTTGCTGCCATTGTGCATCTATGTACCTTCCATGTACTTGGATCTGTGTGTTTGTTACTTTTCTCCTGAAAAAGCATATCCAATGCACTACCCTATTTCTCATCCTGCACCTCTATCAATATCTTTAATCTACATATACTTACCTCCTTTATGCATCTATATACGTTCAATGTACTTATGGATCTATATATTTATCACTTTCTTCTAATTTAGCATTTCCAATGCACTACCCTATTTCTCAGCCTATACTTCTTTTAATATATCTTCTAGCCCAACTTTCTGACTCATCTCAAACTTCTTTCTACTACTCTTTCCAATGCACTACCCTATTTCTCAGCCTATACCTCTATCAATATATCCTCTACATCCACTCTCTCATTTATCCCAAACCCCATACCACTACTATGATCCCCAAAATAACCCTTGCTACACTCTCCCCTACTCTACCCCTCCTTGAATCATCTGACACCTCTTTTACTATACCGATCCCCCAAAAACAAACCCTTCTAAACTCTTCCCTCTGACTCTTCCCCTCCAAACCCCTTTTACTCATCCAAAAGCCTCCTCCTACTGCTATGACCTAAAAAAAAAAAATATCCAAATCCTTCACTTTTCTATCCCTCCACTGTCGTTTTTCAATCAAAATAACAGACTAACATGTTCACTTCCCAAATTCCATATTCCACTTTACTAATTCACCACTAATCCTTTATGGGTTCCAGAGTAGCGTGCTACTCGCCAATAAAGCGTTTCAACACCCCATCAGGGGTAACAGGTGCTATATGAATGCAAAACTTTCTTTCCCCTTCTATCCCTCCGCTATCCTTCTCACTCCAAATAACTGACTAATATCCACCACTCAAATTACTTTCATATTTCACCATACTAATTCACCACTAATCCTTTATGGGTTTCCGGAGTAGCGTGCTATTCGCCAAAAAAAGCGCTTCAACACCCCACCAGAGGTAACAAGGGCTATATAAATACAAACCTTTTTTCCTCCTCTATCCTTCTGCTATCCTTCCGAATCCAAATAACTGACTAACCTATACACCACTTAAAATTACTTTCATATTTCACTATACTAATTCAACACTAATACTCTATGGGTCCCGGAGTAGCGTGCTACTCGCCGAAAAAGCGCATTGACGCCTCGTCAGGGGTAGTAAGCGCTATATAAATGCAATTACAATACAATACAATAAAAGAGAGAGAGAATTGGGACAGTCAGTATTCGGGGTGAAGTATCAGGCAACTCAGATGGTTCAGCACTTCTTTCGGTCACTAGGTGGCGATGTTCACCTGTTGTACATATTTCGCTTTTAGTGCACCACTTTATATTGCTTCCTAAAAAACACACCCATTCAGTGTCACTGAATATAAAAAACATACATTTAGTCTGGACCAGAAGTAAATCACAGACGATTTTCATATCGGAGCATAAACTCTAGAATATGATACATGTTACAACCTAAAACCAGTTACATGAAATCAGGTTAGAAAAGCTAATTGTAAAAAGAGAAGCCAGCTAAGAAAGAACATCTTCTGGCAAAATCAACACATCCTTCCCATTTAAAGCAATTACTTTTTAGAAAACGATGTCAGATTGGGTCTCCGTTCACCCCCCCCGCAGTCAGCCACCAGTGGTGTTTTAAGGTCATCCCCGGCAATGGCGCTGGACAAGATTTTTTTTTTTTTTTGCAGTTCTACATAGCGCGAGCGCGATCCGAAGGAACTGGAGCTCTTTACATGAGCACCACTTACATTACACAATTACGCATTAATTTTTGTAGGCACAAGGAGATTAACGGATTTGCCCAGAATCACAGGATGTTGAACCGGCGCTGAAACTCGAACCTGGTTCCTCAGTTCCAGAGTGGGCAGGTCTGGCCGTTACACCTCATCCTCTCACGCAGGGACGTGTGGTTGTGCCCTAGAATTGGCATAGAAGAGTGAGCCTTGCACCCCTTGGTCTGGAAGAACCTGGGGATTGGAACGGATACTGAACCCGTCACCTCCAGCTCTTGAAGAGATGTGGGATTCACACGGTACATGGGGGGCTCACCTCTTGGTCTGGAAGAACCTGGGGATTGGCACAGGTTACTGAACCTGTCACCTCCAGTTCTTGACGACTCGTGGGATGCACAAAAGACACAGCCTTGCACATTTTGGTCTGGAAGAACCTGGGGATTGGCACAGGTTACTGAACCTGTCACCTCCAGTTCTTGACGACTCGCGGGATGCACAAAAGACACAGCCTTGCACATCTTGGTCTGGAAGAACCTGGGGATTGGCACAGGTTACTGAACCTGTCACCTCCAGTTCTTGACGACTCCTGGGATGCACAAAAGACACAGCCTTGCACATCTTGGTCTGGAAGAACCTGGGGATTGGCACAGGTTACTGAACCTGTCACCTCCAGTTCTTGACGACTCCTGGGATGCACAAAAGACACATCCTTGCACATCTTGGTCTGGAAGAACCTGGGGATTGGCACAGGTTACTGAACCTGTCACCTCCAGTTCTTGACGACTCGTGGGATGCACAAAAGACACAGCCTTGCACATCTTGGTCTGGAAGAACCTGGGGATTGGCACAGGATACTGAATCAATCACCTCTAGCTCTTGAAGAGCTCCTGTGTAAACAGGACAGTGGGGCTTGCCTCTTGGTCTGGAAGAACCTGGGGTTTGGCACAGGCTACTGAACCCGTCACCTCCAGCTCTTGAAGACTCGTGAGATTCACAGGGGACAGTGGGGCTCTCCTCTTGGTCCGGAAGAACCTGGTGACTGGCCCAGGATACTTAACCTGTCACCTCCAGCTCTTGAAGACTCCTGGGATTCACACAAGACAGTAGAGCTCGCCTCTTGGTCTGGAAAAGTCTGAGGACTGATGCGAGAGCATGAGCCTCCCACTTGTGGGAGAGTCAGGTGATGACAGCAGATAATGAGCCTTTCACCTCTTGGACTAAGTGTGCTCAGGGGATTGACACAGGGTGATGAGTCTATCCCCTCAGGAAACCCTCAGGCAAGCAACCCTCCAAGAAAGCCAGCTGGTTCTCCCCCGCATCCCAAGAG